>JAVXUP010001488.1:0-227729 GCA_033070095.1 Escallonia herrerae | reverse complement strand
CGGCGAGGGCGGAGGGCCACCATCAATTGGCCCTGTGCTTTGCCGCCATCACCGCGAAGTTCGGTCCTATGCTACTTGATCGACAATGTTTCGGCACCGCCGCGAGCCAAACTCCTCTGCCCCACCATCACGTAATTCATGCTGAGCTAAAACCCCTCTGGTTTTACCCTTTTTCTTTGATTGAGTTTTGAGCAGTTATTTAGGTGTAATCCTTTGATGGTATTGTGCTTGAGTTTGTGGTTGCTGGTGGGTTTGTGCTTGAGTTATGGGTATGATGGCGGTTGGAGTATATATATATGGGACCGATCCACATCTACCGGTGGAGAAATAACAATTTCTCCACCGAACCGCAGGTAAGAGCAGCGGTTGGCCACGTGGCGCAAAAAGGGACGAAAAAGGACGAAAATACTATGAGAAATTCATGAAAATATCACGAGAAAATGAAAAACTCGTGAGAAATGGTGGCAATAATGCCCAACCGCAACTCCTACATGCGGTTGGCATTATTGCCTTCCGTGACCCCCACCCCCCGTGCCCCCCACCCGTCACCCCCTTGCCCCCCACCCCGTGGCCCCCACCCTATGTCCTTTTCCCCCACCCGTGAACCCCCCTTCCCCCACCCGTGAACCCCCTCTTCCCCCACGTGTCATTACCACCCTACCCCCCACCCCCACGTGTCATTCCCCCCTCCCCCTCCCTGCTGTTCACTCACGGTTCTTCTCTTCCTCTCTCACTTTTCTCTCTATAAAATCCCTCCTCCCCGAATCATTTCTTCCACCCTCCTCATTCTCCCTATCTCACCTACATACAAACAAAAAAAATTTACGCTAGAAGATCGGTGGATAACCGCTAGAAGATCGGTGGATTTTTCTTGAAATATATCAAGTTAAAACAAGTAAGTATTTTTCAATTTGTTCTTACCAATTGATTGTTTAAATTGTGTTACGCTTAAATTGTTCTTACAATAGTCTAAAATTCGTGTTTAGGGCGTCAAAATTACGTTTTGACAAATCGGGGTATTACATTCGAAAAATTCCAAAATAGCGATTTTTTAGGGCGTCAGAAATAGAATTTTTCACGAATTTATAAAAAATAGCTAGAGCTAGATTTTGCCAAAGTACGAAACAGAGACCCTAGTTATTTTCAAAAGATCTGTATCAGGTAAAAATTTCAGATTTTTCCAAAGACTGGAAAGGGGTTAACTGATACACGCAACCTTGTAACTTTGCAGTGTAATTTAAAATATCAAGCCAGCGCGATTTCGCGCGAAACTTTTATGAGAACCCTAGGGTGTTGGGAAGTTCCATTTCCCAGGAATTCGGGCCATTCCGAAGCCGTTAGCTAATTTTTTGGCCGAACGGGCTTTTAAGCGCTCGATCCGGACACCGGTTCGGGATTTTTAGGCGAAAAATCCGTAAAATACTTTTTAGATCAAGAATGAACTCAGGAAGCTTAAAATAGCATTTTAAAGCACTTTTGATATTTTCTGAAGCCAGGGGTATTTTGGTAATTTGCCACCCCGAGAGGGGTATTTTGGTAATTTTCCCGAAAAAGTTTTCCAACGGACTTTTAAGTCCAGAAATGTAAGTAAAACGCCTGAAATGTTGTTTTGCAGCTGATTGCGGGGCGTAATTGTCGCTAAAGGTGAAAACTTAATTAGACAGTTTTTTCACGAATTTATAAAAAATAGCTAGAGCTAGATTTTGCCAAAATACAAAACAGAGACCCTAGTTATTTTCAAAAGATCTGTATCAGGTAAAAATTTCAGATTTTTTCAAAGACTAGAAAGGGGTTAACTGATACGCGCAACCTTGTAACTTTGCAGTGTAATTTAAAATATCAAGACAGCGCGATTTCGTGCGAAACTTTTATGAGAACCCTAGGGTGTTGGGAAGTTCCATTCCCCAGGAATTCGGGCCATTCCGAAGCCGTTAGCTAATTTTTTGGCCGAACGGGCTTTTAAGCGCTCGATCCGGACACCGGTTCGGGATTTTTAGGCGAAAAATCCGTAAAATACTTTTTAGATCAAGAATGAACTCAGGAAGCTTAAAATAGCGTTTTAAAGCAATTTTGAATAAATTTAATTTTCAAAATTTACATTATACCAAATTTCCCGAAAGACGGTGGTTTAAATAAATTTTATTCTTCTTTTATTTAAATCTATGACTTGTTGAGAATGATATAATTTTTATTTTTTAGATTTCAGTATAAATATGGATGCAACTGGAGGAAATAATTTTTGTGAAGGTTCTGATCCACCTTACGTTGGTCAAGTTTTTCAAGCACTGGACGAAGTTGAAGCATACTATAGAGCATATTCGAAAACGATAGGTTTCGGTATTAGAACTAAGACGACTAGAAAACGGGCGAATACAGATCAAATTTGTGCAAGACTATTTGAGTGTCATAGAGGAGCACCGCATGTACCTCCGGTCGTTCGGATCAGTGACGAAGGGACAACAAGACAAAGAAAACGGGACACATTTCCGGGTACCGGCTGCAAGGCCCATGTGTATGCAGTACACCGAAAAAATGAAAACCATTGGGTTGTGACAGGAGTGGAGTTGAGCCATAATCATCAGTTGATGACCCCTAGTAAGATTGGTCAAATTCATCAACACCGAGAAATAAGCGCGGCACACAGACAACTGATTTTTACAATGGCCGAGGCTAAAATTCCACCTTCTAAGATGATGGGGGTTTTCTCAAGCCAGGCTGGGGGGATTGACAAGTTGAGTTTCAACGAAGTAGACCTTCGAAATGAACTTCGTGCTCAGAGGAGAGAGTCTTTCGGTAAGAGTGATTCTCAAACTACACTTGATCTTCAGGTCCCTTCAGAGTGAGAATTCTGGATTTTTTTACAGTCTCCAACTGGATGATGAGAACCGCATTAGTACTATATTTTGGGCGGACCCCCGTTCTAGAGCTGCTTACCAAAATTTTGGGGATGTTGTGACGTTTGACACCACATACCGCACCAATAAGTACTCTATGCCTTTTGCTCCGTTCACCGGGGTGAACCACCACTATCAGTCAATCTCGTTTGGCTTTGCCCTGCTTAGGGATGAGACGGAGGAGTCATTTACGTGGTTATTTGAAACGTGGCTTCAAGCAATGTATCATATTCCTCCAAAGACCATCATCACCGACCAAGATCTGGCAATGAAAAATGCAATCGCTAAGGTCCTTCCAGATACTCACCATGGCCTGTGCACATGGCACATAAGCAACAAATATCCCGAACGGCTTCACAATGTATATGCAAACCATCCGTCATTCAAGACTGACTTTAATACATGTGTGAAGAAATCGTTGACGGTAGACGTGTTCGAGGAGAGGTGGGCCACGTTAATGGATACTACTATTTGCACAATCATGAATGGTTACAATCGTTGTATGAGATCAAGACACAGTGGGTCGGTGCCTACACCAAGAAGTTTTTTGCAGCCGGAATGACTACGACCTCGAGAAGCGAAGCTATGAATTCATTCTTTGATGGGTACGTAGGCCAGTCTTCAAGTATAGCGGAGTTCGTACTAGAGATGCAGAAAGCCGTTGACAGGCAATTGTACCGTGAGAGAGAAGCCGACGCGGCTACAGTTTACAAAGAAAGAGCTATACTAGTTTATTCACCTTTAGAGGCTCATGCGGCTCAAGTCTATACCAAGGAAATGTTTAGACAGTTTCAAGAGGAACTACTAAAGTCGAATCAATATGGCATGACAAAGTTGCACGAGTATTCCACCAGAGATATCAAGGTTTATGCTTTGACAAATGTGACGAATTTCGCCAATCCGTGCTCTTCGTCGGCTCCGAGGACCAGACGACATTTTACCGTAGCAGTTTGTAAGGACACCGGGTTGGTTAATTGCAACTGTCAACTGTTTGAGCATAAAGGTATACTTTGTCGACACGCGTTGAGGGTTTTGAGCGCCAAGAATGCTAGTGAAATCCCTCCACAGTATATCTTGGAACGGTGGACGAAGGAAGCCAATAGAGTCCACGGTCACATTCCTTACGTGCCCAATGTTTCAGTTGATTTCGAGCAATCTGAGACGCTGCGATATAATCACCTTTGTAACATCATGCACGGTTTATCAATGGATGCAGCGTCAACATTTGATGGGTACAGGTATCAAGTTGAAGCAGAGATGTCAAAGGGCCGGGCTTGGGCAGCCCAGCCCAAGCCCGTCGGGCCTGCTGTGGGGCCGGGCCGGGGCCGGGCCAGTGGGGGCTGCCAACCGGGCCGGGCCGGGCCGGGCCTGCCGAGGCAAACCTAGGCCCAGTCCAGGCCCAGGCCCTAGGCCCAATAGCTAGGGCCGGGCTTGGGCCGGGCCCGGGCCTTTTTTTTTTTTCCTTCTTGTTATTCAATTTTAAATTTCATCTCTAGGCAATATTCACAATTTAACGAACCTAATCTTTATCCTTTTATTTCATTATAAGTAATATACATATATATGTATGTATGTATATACATATTTATTTGTTAGCCATTATATTTTTTATTATATGTTAAACATTTTCATACTCTTCTTGGTGAGCTTTATTAATAAAATCTTAACACATAACAATTTATATAGAAAAATAATAAATGTATTCATAGGCCCTCCTCCTTTTATCCGGGCTTGGGACCGGCTGCTTGTAAACAAACAGGCGAAGTTACCTATTTTTTTATATATACGAAAAAATATATATCTTGCTTGTAAAAATTTATTTTATATATATGGAAAAAAAAGTATATTTTGTGAAAAAATTTATTCTTAAAATTCTAACAATCAAAATAATAATGAATGTCTATCCAAAATATCAGCAATCAAAGATCAAGAAATCTGCAACGTCAACCAAAAGGATCAAAAGAGGAAAATAAAAACAAATTACCTAATCATCCAGAAGTACTTCAATATCCGAGTCACTGCTCTTCCTATCATCAATCGGTTTATCTTGCTCGCGGTATTTCGCATCAAGATAATCCTTCCAACATACACATAGCTCGAGCGACTCGGGGTTAAGACGACTCCTCCTGTCATCCAAAACCCTCCCGCTGGCTGAAAATGCCGACTCTGAAGCAACCGTGGAGGCTTGCACTGGCAGTACATCCCGTGCAATTTGGGATAAAGTTTTATACATGTTTTGATTTTGTTTCCAAAAATTTAACAAATTAAAATTAACCTGTTCTTGCATTGATAAATCAGAATAATGATCAGTATTTGCATATACACCAATCTCATTAAAAGAGGAAAAAGTAGACGAACCTGCCGAATTAGAAGTACCTTCACCTGGTAGTTGTCTTGCTACTAGATGTTCAAAGCCCTTAAGGTATGGCGCATAATACCTCTCAACAGTGGATGATGATGTAGCTCGCCCGCGCACGTCAGCAGAATTACGATAGACGTTGAACAAGTCCTCAAACCTCTTGCTCACTTTTGCTGTGAATGCGGTTGTCTCCTCTGCTGTGTAGCACATTAATTTCGATATCTCTTGTATCGAGGCGTTCACGCCATGCAACTTTAACCTAGGATCTAAACAAGTAGCCACAGTAAAAATAACAGGCAGTTACTCCAATATTTATTAAATTTTTGATCCATCACTTTTACTATTTCCTTAAAGGGTCCTATATATCTCCATTTTGTTAACATTGTAGCCATCTTGAGAATTTCTATTACAGCGAGAGGAGAGGTGGGATAGTACGTACCAGACAATAAATTGGTAGACGTGTAGAATACCTCCAAAAATTCAGCTAGGTATGTGGCCATCTGCCATTCCTCTTGAGTTGGCAAGCCGGCTGGGAACTGGGTTAGTAGAAAATGCGTATAGACTTCTCGGTATGCCAGAATGTGTAAAAGCATATGGTATGTAGAGTTCCACCTGTGGACCACATCTGTAACTGCTCTCCTGCGAGGCATATTATATTGAACACACAACGTTTTAAATTGTTGTGTTCTCGGACTCGAGCTATTAACATACGCTGTCATACCCCTCATTTTGAGAAGAATATCTCCTGCAGCAGCTAAACCATCTTGAACAATTAAATTAATAATGTGACAAACACAGCGAACATGAAATAATTCACCATTAAGTACAGGTTGAAGCGTCTCCTTTAAAGCTGCAACAGCAACTTTATTATTAGAAGCATTATCAAAACTAACACTCATAATCTTATCCTTAATTTTAAATGTGGTACATGCTTTTAATATAAGAATAGCAATGTTCATTCCATCATGCGGAAAAGGAAAGTGCTCGAAAGCGATGATTCTCTTGTGCATAACCCAATCTGCATCAATCCAATGAGCGGTCACACAAGAATAACTAACAAAAGTAAAGGAGATTGCCAAATATCAGAAGTAAGACTAACTTTACCTTCAAATTTATCGAAATAATCGATAAGGCGTGCTTTAGCAGCATTGTACTGTCGGAGTGCATCGGATCTAGTTGTGTTTCTATGAACCTTTTTGTACAAAGGTTGAACGTATGTGTTCATATATCTAGAGTGCTTAGGATTATCGGCAAAAGAAAAGGCTTGTTCATCATGAATAACAAATTCAGCGAGACCGTCTCTTTGCTCTCGCTGATTATAAACAAATAACTTACCGTCAAAAGATAACTGCGTTTGGGTAGGTTCGACGTGGCCTTGTCGAGGTGCACACAGAGGGTAATGCCAGTTAAGATGTCCATTACCACTACTAGACGAAAATAATTTAGCGCAGTACTTACATCGAGCTTTTCGGATGCCGTCCACCATAACTACATCGAAATGATTCCAACACTCGGCTTTCTTTTTTTTCCCCTTTTGGACTTCTGGCTCATTACCGGAGGCATTGCTCGGCCCTTCTTCATCATGACCAGGCATAGGGTTAAGATTATGCCACGGAGTAGTAGCTTCGCCAACCGAGCTGCGTCCTTGACTATAATGAGGGGGGTCTTCATCAGGCGTGTATTCAAAATCTGGAATGTTTTGATTGAACTCCCAATTGGCTTGGGTATCTATCATACAGCCTGTACTCATTCGTCCAGGAACGAATGGTTGTGTTGGTGCTTGGATTGGTGTTTGTGATGGCCGTGGCGCTGGCGCTTGTGCTGGTGGTGGTGCTTGCGATGATGATGATGTTTTTCGTGATGACGATGCACGCCTCATTTTCTTCAATAATCCAGCCATATTTCGAGCTAAACTTTGTAAGAGTAACTAAATACACAAGTATAAGAGTAGTAATAAGAAATAAGAATTAAAAGAATGAACGAGTAACAAATATTAGAGAGTTAGTAATTAAAAAGAATTTAGCAAGACTAGTAATTAATAAACAAGAGTACTAATTAGTAAATACTAGTAGTAATTAGCAAGAGTAGTAATTAAAAAGAATTTAGCAAGACTAGTAATTAATAAATAAGAGTACTAATTAGTAAATACTAGTAGTAATTAGCAAGAGTAGTAATTGGAGAAGAAAATAGTAGCAAAGCTTGTAGAAATATAGAATGTTTAGGTAAGAGAGAGTAAGAAGATTGGTGTGAAAAATTAGAGAGAAATGGTGTGAATTTATAGATTTTAGAAACTTCACAAAAGACCAAAATACCCCTACAAACTATCCGTTTATAGTTGTTGGGGAGGGTAAGAGTGTAAAGGAATTGAAAAATATAGGTTAGACTAAAATACCCCCCAAACTAGCCGTTATATTGCTGTTGGGGGGGTAAAAGTGGAATTTTGGAAAAGGGGTGGAAGAAAGGGGGGAAAAACAAAAAAATTCAAACAAGTGGGGCCAAAACGGGGCCAAACCCGGGCTGCAGACCGGGCCAGCCCCGGGCCAGATCCGGGCCGCAGACCGGGCCAGACCCGGGCCGCAGACCGGGCCAGACCCGGGCCGACTTCGGGCCGGGCCAAACCCGTTTCCGGGCCGGGCCGGGCCGGGCTTTTTCGCAGCAATGGACGGCCTGGTCCAGGCCCAGGCCCCAGGCCCGCTGTGCTGGGGCCGCTACTGTTCATCGTCAGGGCCGGGCCAGCCCGGGCCAGAACCGGGCCGGGTCGGGCCAGCCCGCGGGCCACCCGGCCCGTTTGACAACTCTAAGTTGAAGCAGCCGCACGGGATAAGGCTAAGCATGCACAGTTTAGGATGGCATTACCAGAAACTGTGGACACTCCGACTACTCGGACAACTCCAGGCGGTAGATTCAATCGAGCCAAACAGCCAGTCATTGACGGTACTGACCTACAAGGTGAGGAGGACGATATTTTTGATCCAATTATTTCTCAAACAAAAGGGCGAAAACGAGCAATACGCATGAAGAATCCGATTGAAGAAGCAACGGGTCAAAAAAAATTACGAAAGTGTGCGTTGTGTAACAAGATGACTGATCATGACAAGAGAAACCATTATAAAGTGTTAGGTATCGAACCTGGCAGTATGGTCGAGGAGGACGATGATGAGGAAGAGTGTTAGGGTTAATGTTTCAGTTGTATAAATTGAACTTATATAATGTTTAAATTTGTGATTTGGTTTGTGCAATCTTTAATTTGTGATTTGATTTGTGGATTATTGATATTTTTGGTAACTCCGTTTTCGGGCACACTTTAGGCCCCATTTGATAGCTTCCGAAAAAAGTTGTAATTTTTTTGTCACTTTTTTTCCGCTCATTGCACTTCAGGCACGCTAGTTAGCCCATTTGTAAGACTTTCGGCGAAAAACGAGACACATTAATTTTTGAGTTTTCCTAGGTGCGCCTATTCGGGCACACTTTAGGCCCCATTTGATAGCTTCCGAAAAAAGTTGTAATTTTTTTTGTCACTTTTTTTCCGCTCATTGCACTTCAGGCACGCTAGTTAGCCCATTTGTAAGACTTTCGGCGAAAAACGAGACACATTAATTTTTGAGTTTTCCTAGGAAGGGCCTATTCGGGCACACTTTAGGCCCCATTTGATAGCTTCCGAAAAAAGTTGTAATTTTTTTGTCACTTTTTTTCCGCTCATTGCACTTCAGGCACGCTAGTTAGCCCATTTGTAAGACTTTCGGCAAAAAACGAGACACATTAATTTTTGAGTTTTCCTAGGAAGGGCCTATTCGGGCACACTTTAGGCCCCATTTGATAGCTTCCGAAAAAAGTTGTAATTTTTTTTGTCACTTTTTTTCGCTCATTGCACCTCATGCACGCTAGTTAGCCCATTTCTATGAATTTCGGCGAAAAGCGAGACGCGTAATTTTTTCGAATGCCGTCATATGAAAGGTATATTCGCGCACATTTTAGCGCCAAATTCATAGCATGCGAAAAATTATGTACATTTCTTTTTGGTACAGTTTTTTGTAACATCACAGCAGCTAGCCACGCACGTCAGGATAATGGTAATGAATGCGTCTAGCTTCATTCTTTTTCAGCTCCCAGGCTATCCTATACCTAAACGTCAAGGCATCCTTCCTAGTCCACGAGGAGTGTTTGAGCACTTCCGAGCGAGCAATGTAGTCCATGTACTTGAGGACGTAAATCCCGCAATCGTGACCGTTATATTGCTTTGGTCGGTCCTTTATCATCACGACCGTCCAAGGGTCACCCTGTGGCCGTCCGCATGCTAGCGAGAGGACAGTAGTCTGCATCCAACAATAAAAACGAGAATCAAGCCTATGAGACAAGAACAATATACTATGAGCCAAGGTCAAAAAATAAATACTAACCACTAAAGTGATGTACTCGTTGTACATCTGTGCCAGCAGCTGTCCAGGCTCGTCCTCCCTTAGGCTATCGTATATGTGAACCGTTCTGAACGCTGGATGGAGAACTAATAGGAACCAGTGGTTTGCATGATGACAGGGTATCATGATAAGGTTCGCATCAGCAGCGGGACATTGATAGTCTGCGTTCATCATGCCTAACACGTTTCGACCTGGTTTCCACTTACTCCTGCCGCCCCCTCGCCTCCATTCTGTGAATTCTCTCACCGTTAATTCCACAAAATGAGTGGGATACATGTTAAGCTTCAAATATTCAGAACGGTTAAAACGTTGCTCTCTAATCCGGAGCAGTTCTATGTAAGCGTTCATGACAAAATTTGAAAGATCTGTCTCCGGCGCCAACGTTCTGATATCCTCATGACCTAGGAATGTCGCAAGGGGAAAGTCTGCTGAATTGACAGGCTCATGCCCGAAGTAGTGCCGGTCGATCCAAGCCATCTTGTCCGACCTCAATGGCTTCGTCGCTTGTCCTTTGTCCGACCGAAAGCTTGGGCGCGAGGCCTGGATTCCTACTTGGGGAACCTGACTCTGGCACTGAGAGTCGTATGCGTCAGGAGGCAAGCGACTATACGGCTCCCAGAATTCATAGCTATGCGATGACGGCGCGTCAGGAGGCAAGCGACCATACGGCTCCCACACCTGACTCTGGGGCTGATAGTCGTACGCGTCAGGAGGAGGGCGACCAGACGGCTCCCACACCTGACTCTGGGGCTGATAGTTGTACGCGTCAGGAAGAGGGCGACCAGACGGCTCCCACACCTGACTCTGGGGCTGATAGTCGTACGCTTCAGGACGAGGGCGACTAGACGGCTCCCCTTCGTAACCCCGGTACGCAAGACTAAAGTTTTGAACTTCAGTCTTGTACTTCTCAATGGACCTCTTGAGATTGTCAGGAGCCTGCGCGACAAACCAGTCAAACGACTCCAGCTGCTTGAACACCTCAATGCCCTGGTCAACCTAAAAAACATGCATAGAAAATATGGCTAATCATATTTGACAAATGGTCGATAAGGTGCGCAAATAAATTATCAAACAACACTAGCATGACTTACAATGGCCAATGCCCAGAACTGGTCATAGACCTCACGTGGCGCGTACGATGTCTTCTTCACCTGGGAAGGGCGATTCACCCTCGTGCGCGTCACCCTGAGAAACCACTGTAAGTATTCCTCAGTACTAATGCCGTCGTGCTTCAGCGATACAAGGCTATCATACGTTTCCTGCCAGGTATTCCACTGGTGCACCTCGTCACCCAACAAAATCAAGGCATCAGCCACCTCGAAGTTCGGCCCTCGACCACCCCTGTATGGCCGCATGTCTACAGCGGGTTTTGGTATCCCTTGTGGACAGCCAGCTTGCTTCATAGCTCGATCGGGCATCTGAAACTCACATTCTTCGAAGTGAATGAGCGGCACCCGAACCAAACCTGCCAGCACGTACGACACCGGAAGTTGCCAACACCACTCATCCAACAGATGCATCACCTTGCCATATGGCTGCCACGTCACCTGGGATGCATCTAGTATCTCTAGTTCCCCCCGATAGAACTTTAGATGGTGGTGAGGGTCTACCCGTCTCCTCCTCCGGTTGGTCGTAGGCCCCCAGGCCCACACCCTAGGCCACGTCTCATCGGAATCTACCAACGGTTGTGGACGACCCATGGGTAGCCTCTCGTAAGACCAAACCTGTGAATGCAAACATTATATGGAATTAGTAATTAATCCCGAATATATTGACTAAGGATCCTACCAAGAAAATAAATGCTCATACCTGTAATAGAGTCAGGCAGGCGGCAATGGACTTGGCACCGTTTCTCGTAGCCTTATGCAGTGCTCGATATAGGTGCGCAAGGACAGCTGAACCCCACGAATAGGAGTATACCTCCTCAAGATCCTCCAAGAACACCATATACTTCGGATGCACCGTGTTTTTCGAATGCGTCGGAAGTAATATAGCTCCAATAATATACAGAAGGAATGCCTTCGTATACGTCACGAAATCTTGAGGAGTGTATTCATCCGGTAGCACGCCGTACTGCTCTCTCAGCCATTTAAGCTTGACGCCGTTTGTTGTAAGCGCTGCCCTTGGAATTCCCGGAAAATACTGCATAGCCATATTCGCTATGGATGCAGACGGCACGTTCAAAGTAACGGGTCTGCCGTGACATGGGATTCCAAGTATAAATCCGACGTCCTCTAACGTAACAGTCATTTCACCAAACCGGAAGTGAAATGAGTTCGTCTCGCTCCTCCATCGTTCAACTAGAGCGGATATAAGGCAATCGTCGTGTCGAGACCATTTCCCGCAATCGGTGAACAGGGTTAAATTTTGACGGTGTAATAGCTGTATTTGTTCCTTGTTTAGTACCCACTCTTCAAGGTGCCTTGTGCTTTGAATTGTTTCCAAAACACCCCTATCGACACCGTCAAATACGTGCCTCGCGACGTGGTCATCGTCATCGTATAGGATTGATGTATCATGAGGTCCAGAGCTGAAATTCATACCTTTAAGAACAAAATATAATTATAAACCAACTTAGCGTCCATAATATCCATAATATTTACATTCCAAAACTATAACTGGATCTTTAACCTAGCTTACCAACACATTAGCAATAGTCATTATTTCAATGTATTAAAACAAATCCTCAATTCCCACCACTCCGAACGCTTAATTACGCTAGTTCCCACTGAATTTAGCGCCAACGTGGTTATATAGCAATATATAGCCCGATGGCCCCTACACCCCCAACACCTCAAAACCGCTTTAAAGTCAAGTTTTTAAATGTATTACGTCAATTATATACCAAATATATCAGGAAAAATTTTAAAGGGGGAAAGTTACCAAAACACCCGCTACTTATGCAAAATATCCCCTGGCAGTCATCGCCGGTGCGTCACAAGGTTCAGAACATCTGGAACAAAATAAGTTTTCGGGTGTCTCACACCCTTTCCTGAACTAAAAGTTATTTTAAGGTATGAATTTTAAGCTGGATCCTTCCTAGCAAAATAGCCCCCGATCAGCGGTAAATTACCGAAATGCCCCTGAGCGTTCACTATCACCCCAACGCCCCCGAACCAGCTTCAAAACAACATTTCAGGTGGTTTACTTACATTTCTGGACTAAAAAGTCGTTTGAAAAACTTGGCGCGGGAAAATTACCAAAACACCCCTTGGCGCGGGAAAATTACCAAAACACCCCTACGCGCGCCACGTCAGCTTCAAAACAACATTTCAGGTTTTGTAATTACATTTCTGGATTAAAAAGTCCGTCGAAAAACTTAGCACTGTAAAATTACCGAAATACCCCTCTCGAGGCGGCGAATTACCGAAATGCCCCCTGGCATCGAAAAATATCAAAAGTGCTTCGAAATGCTACTTGAGGCTTCCTGAATTCATTCTTGACATAAAAAGTATTTTACGGAGGTTTCGCCCAAAAATCGCGAACCGGTGTCCGGATCAAGCGCTTAAAGGGCCGTTCGGCCAAAAAAATAGGTAACGGCTTCGGAATGGCCCGAATTCCTGGGGAATGGAACTTCCCAACATCCTAGGATTCTCATAAAAGTTTCGCGCGAAATCGCGCTAGCTTGATATTTTAAAATACACTGCAGAATTACAAGGTTCCCCGTATCAGTTAACCCCTTTCCAGTCTTTGGAAAAATCTGAAATTTTTACCTGAGACAGATCCTTTAAGAATAACTAGGGTCTCTTTTTTGTATTTTGGCAAAATCTAGCTCTAGCTATTTTTTATAAATTCGTGAAAAACTGTCTATATTTGGCGCCCTAAAAAATCGCTGTTTTGGAATCTATAAATGTAATACGCTGATTTGTATAAACCTAACATTGAATTATAAGGAAATTCAAAATACTTACTTGTTGTGACTTGATGTATTTAAAGAAAAAACTACCGATCTTCTAGCGGTTATCCACCGATCTTCTAGCGTAAAATTTTTTGGTTTGTATTGTTATGGAGATTATGTAGGTGAGATATGAAGTACGAAGGAAGTTGGTAAAAGATGACAGAGTGCAGAAGAAGGGTTCGGGGATTATAAAGAGAGAAGCGAGGAAGAGAGAAGAAAAAAGACAGAAAAAAGTGAGGAAGGGTGGGTGTTTATGCGGTCAAAGGCTGCGGCAAAAAAAAAATTTTCGGCAGAAGGACACCACGTGGGGGGCATCATGGGGGAGGGAAGGACGACACGTGGCATCGAGGGGAAGGACACCAGGTGGGGGCATCACGCGGGGGACGCCACGTGGCAGGGGAGGGATGTCACGTGGCATGGGAGGGGACCAACCGGGGGGAGGGGACCAACCGCGGGTTGTAGGAGCGGTTGGGCCACGTGGCAGGGGGAGGGGACGCCACGTGGCAGAGGGAGGGGACCAACCGCTGGTACCACCCGGTTGGGCCACGTGGCAGGGGGAGGGGACGCCACGTGGCAGAGGAGGGGACCAACCGCTGGTACCACCCGCGGTTGGGCCACGTGGCAGGGGGAGGGGACGCCACGTGGCAGAGGAGGGGACCAACCGCTGGTACCACCCGCGGTTGGGCCACGTGGCAGGGGGAGGGGACGCCACGTGGCAGGGCGGGAGACCAACCGCTGGTACCACCCACGGTTGGGCCACGTGGCAGGGGGAGGGGACGCCACGTGGCAGGGGCGGGAGACCAACCGCTGGTACCACACGCTGTTGGGCCACGTGGCAGGGGGAGGGGATGCCACGTGGCAGGGCCATCGCCCCAACCGCCGGTTGTCCATGCTGGTGGGCCATGTGGCAGGGGGAGGGGACGCCACATGGCAGAGGCCATGGGTTTGGGCCACGTGGCAGGGGTGGGGGACGGCACGTGGCAGGGCATATTAATGCCAACCGTTGGTTGTGCATGCGGTTGGTGTCCTTTTTCTCCTTCTCCCCATTTTCTCACCATTTCTCGTGCCTTTTTCGCCATTAATGCAGTGGCCGTACGCCTTTTTGCGCCTTTTTGCGCCACGTGGCCCAACCGCTGCTCTTACCTGCGGTTCGGTGGAGAAATTGTTATTTCTCCACCGGTGGGTGTGGATCGGTCCCCTATATATATATATATATGTATGTATGTATATGGGCAGTGGTGTTTAAGGGTGGGGGTGGGATGACAGTGTACCGGTGGTAGTTTGCTGCGTCGGCGGTGGTGTCGACAGTGATGTCCGAAGAAGGAGAACACAATTTTAGGGCAATTTCGGTAGATCACAAAAAAGTTATGTGGCACTATAATTTTTATTGATGGATGCTTAACGGAGTAGAGTTTTGTGTAAACATATTATAAACCACAGGGAGTTTAGTATAATTTTTAAAATTAGTAGGAGTGGAGTGTAATTAAGGTAAACCTCATGTGTATATTGTGTAATTTGCCCAAAAAGTTTCAGTTGAACCCATATTTGCAAAATTATGCACCAATGTATGGGGGCATTTTAGGAAAGACTGATTTTATGGTTTTCACAACTTTATTCTTCAAAGTATATGTTTTTTTGCTCAATGATTTTTGCTGTAAGTTTGAGAAAGCAGTGTTGAATCAGATGTATGGTGGTGAGGTTGACATTATTCCTTTTCATGGAATTGTCTATAGTTTTTTTATTAGTTTCAGTCACTTTTATGCATGGTTGATTGTTTGAACTTTAACAAAGACAAGAAGCATTTAATCATAAACATTGCCATTTTATTCACTAAAGGGATTAAATGAATACTAATAATCACAAACAAGCAAGACGCAATGTTTGTTTAATATTGTCTTGTTGCTGTTGAACCAGACAAAGGGAGTGACCAGCAATCCCAACTATTACTTAGACAAACACAAGCAACCACTGTGAGAGAGTATATTGTGACAGAGTTTAAGATTTGATAGAGAGAAACTGAGGGTCTGTTTGACACAGCTTTTTTTTTGTTTTCAGTTTTCAAAAAAAATAATTTCAAGAGCAGTTTAATAATTTTTTTTTTACAAAAACAAGTGGGTGTTTTGATAACCTAGTTTTTTTTTTAGTTTTTCTTTGGGTGTTTGATAATCCCGTTTTTTTTTTGTGGTGGTTTGCGGTGGCAGTGGTGGGGCGTGGCGGTGACCAACGGTGGTGGTGGCCGGCGGTGGTCGCCGTCGGCCGCCGGCAGTGGTGGTCTAAAAAAAAACCAACACTGAAAAAAAAAACAGTTTTTGGAGTTTTTAAAAACAGTCTTGATTTAAAAACTGGGTTTTAAACTGAAGAAAAAAAAAAGAAAATGGTTACCAAACGCAACTATTTTTCCAGTTTTCAAAACTGAAAAAAAAAATTATGTCAAACAGGGCCTGAGTTTAAGAGAAATTGAGAAACTAAGAGAAATAAGGTGTGTTTTTTAAGAAGTAAAGGAGCCGAGAAGAAAACAAAGAGAGAGAGAAAGAACTGGACCCACTTTTATGAATATGTGTAAAACATTTTACAAGAAAATCCTCCATAATGTTGTTGCTGCGATATGAGAAGCCAAATTGTGTGAAATTGAGAAAGACTATGAATACAATAGAGTTTGGTTGAGAAAGTTCAAGATTATGAGAGAGAGAGGAAGCAAAGAAAAAATGAAGAGGGAGAGAGGGGAGAACTTGTCCCATTTGTTTATAAATGTTTTTTTAATCAAAATTTGCAAAATATCCTCCGAAGTTTTAAGTTGCAAAACTCACCCCTGTATCTAAGTGAATTATCGAGAACACCCTTGGCATAACAATTGTCGTTAGGGCGGATAACGGGTGCTATCCCTTCCATACATCGGGGAAGAGTTTTGCTATTAAATTTCTTTGGAGGGGTTCTTGTGTTAACGTGCCATATGTAAGGGCATAATTGGCAGTTACAGACTTAACGACTTGGTACAGCTCCAGTACAAAATAATGGCTCTCTCAAAAAGGTTAGTCAAGTGGTACTTCTAAGATCATAGACAACGTCTTATATGTGTAATCTTCATTGTTTCACATCCGAGACAATGTCTAGCATTCTCGCTAATGCTCCATCACACAGCCAAAAAAATGAATTTATTCGCAAAGAATCCCGGTACACCTTGGCAGTTAAAGTATACCGAGCGGTAGGGGTATTTTTGTCCTTTAATATTTTCTCTAGTGGCAGCTATGGTTGTTTCTTATTCCTTTTTGTGTAGCTTTTCTGCAGCCCAAGACCCCTATGGCCTCTATATATAAAGTCCCCAAGCACCTCCTAAACAAATTAAAAATTTTCCAAAGGCTTTTATTATTCTATGATGTTTTCCATTAGAGAGAGAGTATATTGTGATCCCCTCCTCCTTTAACATACTCGTACACTTATTTTGTCAATTCTCTTGCATTGGGGCTATATCTAAACCAGCAGCCATGCAATCCAGATCAAAAGGTATGTTTTTCCTACTTTAGCCTGAGTGAAGTCAATCCTCTCCTTGCTATCAAATTCTGGTCTTCGGATAATAATAAGTCAGTTTTTCAGCACTTAATTCATAAAATTTAGTTACATAACTATTTCAATAAAATCATATCTTGATTAGTACAATTGGGTATGTAGACCACTCAACCCCAATTGTTGAGTTCAAACTAATAATTATAAGTATATTAAGGTTTGTTCTTGCCTTTTGTAATAAATTCATCAGAAATGATTAAAAAGAAGTAGAAATTTATGATGAGGTGCTTAATAACTTTTAACATATAAATTAGTCCTCGAGTTTGAATTTAACGTTTCGCATTAGATAAATTAATTGGTAATCTAGTGCCAATGTTAGGGTTTTCTTATTTTTCTTCTTAGTTATTCTTAAGTAACATTAAAAGTTAGATGGCGACTCGAAAGACTAGATTGTCAAATGGACGTTGTCGCAGTAGTGAATCTGCTAGGGACTAAAATTAAGAGGACTGGATTCTATACGCTTGTTTTGATTTCGCAATGGTTTTTATTGTCTTTTATATGTTTATGCACATATTAATCGCCAATGTTTTGTTCAATGTTTCAGAGACTACATACACTCACATATGTCCCATCCTCTAAATTTGAGGGTGATGGTTAAAACCCTTGGTATTCTAAATACAAGAGGCAAATTTTACTATGCCCTCACCTCTAAGGCCAGAGTACCGAAACGCTTGATAATATTTGGTATATCGAACAATATGCACACGTATTATAGACCATTCAATATTAATTATCAGAGTTAAGAGAGAGGCATATCATGCAATTGTGCTGAGAGAAGAACATCATACCGACTATCAAAACAAACTACTTTAGACTTTTCTTGTGGATATTCTCTTTGGCATGAGACACCTGTCAGTTTTAGTTTGTATAGGTCGGGGTGCAATGGCCGGCACAAACTAAAACTGGCCAGTACTTCTGCTAGAGGAAATATCACCTAAACATGGTCACTAACCTACGGACCAGTATAGTATTCTGAGCGTACTGAATGGTTGATCAGAGACCATGTTTTAGGACTCTTATACTCGTTGTCACGCTTTTCCCTAAACTTTAAACCCCATACATGTACCAGTCTGGTACAATTATATAGTTGCTAGTATTCATGTCGTTCGGTATATAAGTACACCGTTGGGTACAAATCTTTTTTTTATATATATAACCAAAAAGCCATTTTTAATCAACCAGCCGGTAAACTTGGAGTAGAGAAGTGTACCGGCTAGTACTACTTGCTGGTAGATTTTTATTCAATTTGCTAAGATAAATATTTATTTTTCACAACATCAAAAGGTGAAAAAGCTTGGTATCGGGATCAGACAGGAAAGTTGACATGTATTCTAATGGCTGAACAAAACCTGTTTAGTTTAGATTGTCCGAATGGTCAATGTTATTCAAAAGGAACACGTGGAAACCTTGGAAGCTTTGACGGCCAACTAAGATAGACATCATAATAATTGGATCTCTTAAAAAAGTAAAGAGTCAAATGAAAAACTAACCCCAATAAAGGGAGAAAAGAAGACCCCAAGAAAGAACCGGATTCTTAGTGAGAGTTGGATCATGATAAGATCAAAATGCCCAATGAATGGAAGGAAAAGCTTGGGAACTAAAATTTCAAGTCGCACGGATCTGAATAGTCGATGACTCGCTAAATCTTAGTGCTTTTACCTTGAGCTCCAACGATTGTCTCCCTTTCAAGTTCAAGATGTCGGAGATCAATTGATTCATTGAAACTTTGGACCCAAGAATTCACATCAAGATGTACATCCTTGGGTTATAGAATTAATCCAAATCAGTTAATTCAAATGTTTCACCAAATACTGACAAGAGCAACGCTCGGTGGTTTCTGACCCATGAAGAATCACTAATTCTGTAACGCCCCCGGAAATCCAGAGCTCTGCCGCCCCGAACTCCCGGGTCGTTAACCTACCGGATCACATCACACCTGTCAGACCTGTTCACTAACACATACTTTCAAAATAGTTAATCCGATATCAACTCAAACTCTTTACATTCAATATTACAAAACTACTCAAACTTGAACTATTAAGATCTAGGTTCTTTACAAACTCAAGTTCTTATAGAATGAGTTGACAAAACTAACCCATGCAGGGGTCTCTCTACACAGTAGTGATGGGCTCATCAGGATCTCACACAGACTCTAACCCATTCCCGAACATGCTACATTTGATCATTACCTGCAGAAGGGAGCCAAACGAAGGGTGAGCTTTTGAGAGCTCAGTAAGGTCGTACAAGGACTACAAAAGAGATTATAACACGACTCTGAAAAATTCAACCGATGATGAATTTCAAGACACTTCGAACGATCAAAATTCAATAATTACTCAAACTGAGCAAAGTTCATCAAAAATAGATACCAAAATACATATTGACAATCAGAATAGATCCAAAATGATCAATAAAAGATCCTTTTCAAGTCCGCATTTCCAAGTACCACGAAAATTTTCCTTGCTCAAGGGATTTCAATCCGAGCAGAAATCTAATCAGATAATACGATTAAGGTTTGTCAGGGGATTTCAACCCAAGTACAAATCCTTCTAGCTAAGTAAAATGAATGTTTGTCAAGGGCTTTCAACCCAAGTACAAATCATTCTAGCTAAAGAAAAATCAAAAATCAAATGTTGATCCTGGGCGATTGCAATGCCATTACGGCAAGCTCATATAATGTACTCATGCATGATGTACTAAAATAATTACTAGTCCACTTGGGTACTAGCCTGCGTTTCATGCAGGATTCAACCAGCCTTATACCGCCTCCCCACTAAACAGGTATCCAGGTCAACACGGAAATTAACAATATCAATGAGCGTTAACATAAGCTCATATCCCCGAAATCAATTCGGGTTCTCATAACAATAATCATATTGACATAAGTCAGCATTCGGGATTTTCAGAAGAAATCAGATTTTCAGAAGAAATCATAATTTCAGAAGAAAAATCACAGATAAACAACAAAACGACTGCGAATAATTATCGAATATAATCACAACAATTCAGAAGAATGGATACAGACAATTATCAAATTTTCTCAGCCCACAATAACATGCGAGCATCACAAGATTTCTAAATAACCGATTCAGGTTCAACATTAGGGTTTTCTGGGCAAGAACATGTTGATATCAATACAAAACTCAGAGTTCGGCATTAGCCGTAAACATATCAAATGAGTACTTACGAATACGAGTAATCGAAATAAGGGTTCGGACAAAGTCCTTACCCAGGGTTCAGATAGAATCCCTTACCTGGATCCGCAGCTAAATTATCCTAACCGGAAGTCTTTAGCTTTAACCTAAACGGAATAATCGAACCATTAGAATACAGCCTACAGAACAAGATCATAACTTAATACGAACTCACACATGCTCCCAAAATGAACCTCCCCTCACCGGGTATGTAAAATTACCAAAATGCCCCTAGGGTGTAAATTACCAAAATGCCCCTCTCGGCCTTAAATCACCCAAACGGTCTACCCATAAGTAGAATCACTAAAATAAACTTCCCATATGTTAATTTATGGAAAAAATACCTTACTCAGGTCAAATTACCAAAATACTCCTTCGGGGTGGTAAATTACCAAAATACCCCCCGTTACACTTAAATTCTCAAAATGACCTTTTTATAAGCAAAGTCACTAAAATAATCTTAATGTATATAAATTTACTTTAAAATACCTCTTATAGGTAAAATTACCAAAACACCCCTGGGGGTTTCCGGCACCTGAAAAATCTCAAAAATATCTTAAACCGCTATTTTTAACATCCTGATGTTATTTCTGGCCTAAAAAGTATTTTAGAAATTTTCGCCCTAAAATCCCGAACCGGTGTCCGGATCGAGCGCTAAAAGGCCAGTTTCGCGAAAAATACCTATCGGTCTTGAAATGGCCCGAAATTTTAGATAATGAATCATATCTGTAAAATAGGGCTTCCATAAAATTTTCAGGTTAAAATAACTTGGTTTGATATGTTAAATAAATCGATAAAGTGTTTTAATCAGTACCCCAATTTAGCACTCTTCGCGGACTCCAAAAATTCCCAAAATTTTCCAGAGCGTAGATCTCGTAAAATTATGGTTACTGTTTTAAGTTTTATCTAATTTTGGCTCTAGCTATTTATGAAAATTCGATCAAAAACTGCCTAAATGAATTTCACCTTTAGCGACAATAACAAACAGTATTCAGATTACTACACACACTATTACACCTTCAAACACACACAGCTCGTCTTCAACCTTCAGCCGCAGCACCCAACCCTTCCAACCTCACACATACACCCACGAATTTACCATTAATCCACTGAAAACAACACCTACATAAGGTTAAATTCAACAAAAACACATCCTAACACCATTTAAATCACACAATTACATCCAAATCCTACCTAACTCACACACCCGTACGCCAAGAACACACGCACACACACAGTGAGTACATACACCCAAACGAGAAGAGATTACCTCTTGGAATCTCGTGCTTGAGCCCTTTCCAATTCACTGCTCGAATTCCCCTTAAATCCTCTTCGGCCGAAGCCCCTGCTTCTCTCTCTTTTTTTTTCTTTCTCTTCTCTGTTTCTGGGTTCCTGTTCTTCTTCCTTTCCCGAAAGGGAAAGGTTTCCCTTTTTGTCCTTTTGTTTTGTTTTGTTTTGTTTTTTCTTCTTTAACCTTATCCATTCTTTCTCAATTATCTTCTCCCCTTTTTTTTAGCTTAATCATTAAGCTAGTTGGAGGTGGCCAGCTCAGAAAAATGGTTTCTAATTTACTTTATAAAATTGCACAAATACCCCCCAAAGTTTTCAAAATTACGAAAATGCCCCCAAATTTTCAAAAATTATATTTTTACCCCAAAATTCTTTTAAGCTTCCACAAGCTTCTAATGCTCGAGTATTGCTCAAAATTAGCGACCGTTTATTTTTTGGAGCCCAGATGGTATTTTTAACCGGCTCCTAAAGTTCGGGATATTACAAATTCAAACATGGAAAGACGTAGTTTGAGAGCTTGTGCACCAGTACAAGTACTATGTGGACCTCAATGCCATTCATCGAGACGTGGAAACCACCAAAAGAGAGCCAAAAAGTACCAGTCTCTGCGTTTATTGTAAGATGGAGGAATAAAGTAACACAAGTGGTTAATCGCCCCTCTGAGGAGGACCAAACCCATATGGTGTCAAATAACCTTCTCCCAATTTATCACGAGTACATCTCGGGTGAATGTCTCACTACATGGATAGGTTTTACCACTCAAATTGAGAACATCATTGATAAGGACATGATAAAGAGTTATGGGAAGTCAGGAGGTTATAGGGTCGATCCAAAGAATCCTACCTCTCAACCTAAGATGCCTCCCCCATCGATGTGACTGCAGTAGGTATCCAAAGAGTGATCTCATGGGCCCAAACCAAAGAGGAAGTTCATTAATCTCAATGCTCCATTGACCAAGATGTTCGAGCAGCTGTTTTGCAAAGGCATGATGACAAAGCTAGAGTTGAACCCCACGACAACCATTATACCCGATTAACATAACGTGCATGCTCGATGCGAGTACCACCAGGGCTCCGAACATCACACTAAGATATGCTTGACATTGAGGCACATTATTAGGATCTCATAAGGGTGAGATATATCCTCCTGCCTGGCCGAATGTAAAAGAAGAAACCCCCATGCCTCAGTACCAGGTGAACATGATCGAGACATCTCCATAAGCGTGAGATTCTCCTACGCTCATTGTTCTAGTGGGACAAAACGATGTTATCCCCAACTTCAACATGGACGTTGTCAGTGCGCAAGAACAAATATGCATCATTATGTCATGGGAATGACTCGATAGGAGATTTGACTGATGTTGAGGTGGAAGAAGATCATGACGAAGATATAGGATTCGTGTTTAGGCCCAGTGCTTTCGTCTCTCATTTAACCAGATCAGGCCGGTCATATTAAGCAAAAACTTTGGCGACCACCTTAGACCCCCTTTCTCTTAAGAGTTCCCTAATGCTGATGTGCTAAAGCAGTTAAAGAAGACTCAGATGAATATTTTAGTATAGGGCTATTATCTGCTTCATATTTTCACTAATAGACTTTAATCAGGTTGCTCAACAAGGCTCGAGTTTTTGTCCATACACAACTCAAGGATCTATTTGATGTGCTAGGAACTATTCACTACAGCAATGCTCTTACGTTCGCTGAAGCAAATTCACTCGAATCAGCCCCAATCAAAATGATCCTCTCAACATCTCTATTTGGGTATAAACAAGAATTTTTTGCGGGTTCTAATAGATAATAGTGGACCTTGAATAGTTGTTCCGTGTGCACATTCAAGCACTAGGTATAAAACACTCTAACTTCACCAATTTAGACCAGGCTGTAAGGGCATATGATAATGTCGAACCATTTAATCTTCTTGCCAAAAATCTCTAACTCAATCTCTTCACTCATTGCTCTATAGTTGTTTGAGATTGTGTAGTCAACGTATTGGTTGCACTTGTAAATTGGTTTGGTTAAGGTTCATGCTTGTGATTAGTATAAAATTTTCTATAAACTTTCAAAAATCCTATTTACACCCGCTAAGGTTAATTTATCCGTTCACCGTGCAAATTTGCTTGATCCATAGGTTTCGCTTCGCTTCAAGTTGTTAAATTAATATTTAGTCACAAATTTCGATTCAAACTCAAGTATGCATTAGCAAAAATAATGAGTCAAGAAATGTATAACCTCTTCTTTTAACATTTTGATGTTAACTAGTACACATCTAATCAGAGTTTTCTATTACAAACTTGAAAAGTTGGCAGTTGAAGGCCCATTCGAACTTCTAATCATGCAATCTATAGCACTTACCTTTTTGTGGGCAGTGTTGAACAAAAACATTTACCAACTCCTGATATTAACTTTATTTCTAGTTTCATTATACAATCAAAAAATTAATAAAAGCAGTCCTTGAAAGTCCACAACGCTTCCTTTTTTAAAATTTCAAAGCTCACGATCGACATCATTACCCTACTTCAAAACCTTAATGTTAAGTAAAATGTGAGCTTTCACGTGCTTAGTAAGGAACTAATGACCCAATTAGAAGGATTAACATAAATAATAGCATTAATGATAACAGAGCCACGTCGATGGGAAATAGAGACAGAGACCCTGCAAAGCACGTAACAAATAACTTAATTTTAATGTAGGGAAATAGTAGCGGTAACAATTTCTAGAACGTTGACACAGTGAGACAACGAGCCAATTAAATGAGCATTTTTATAACAGTCTTTACTGAAAATATTATTTACATGTCAATCCTAATAAATACTAAGGATTAAATGTTATTTACTTTTAATGCTATGCATTTCATCCATACCATAATCTTTTTTTTTTTTCTATCAAGATTGGAATTAATTCACGCCTCCCCTACACCCACTTCCGTTCTCATTTCTTCCTTTTCAAACCCATAACACACAGATACATGTGCTCACAAATAGCAAACACACGCACACATCACACAACGGCACAAATCTCTGTCTCTGAGAGAGGCGATAAAAGCGATAAACCCATTTCCCTACCAAACCCTCTTCATCTCCATCTCCATCCATCCCCATCTCCCTCTCCCCCTCTCTATCTCTCTCTCTCTCTCTCTCTCTCTCTCTCTCTCTCTCCGTCTTCGTCACCATCACCAGTTATTCCGGTGTGTGGTGATGTGGTAGATAAGATCGTGGTTTAGTTAGGTTTTCATATGGGATCTTGGAGGCTACAGCGAGTTGGATAGCCATCGTCATTGCAACGGATCGCCATCTGTTAGACATGGTCATCCCTATTCGTTGGCGCTAATGATTGGTTCATGTTTGATGTTGGGGGCATCGATTGCTCTATGGTTGGCTTATGGTGGCTGAAGGGGGAGAGTGTCTTCTATCAGCAAGATTGTCCTAGTTTCAGCGTCAAGGTGCTAGTCTTTGGTTGAGGATTATTCAGTTCTTCCTCTACCGAGATCGTGAGTGTAGAGCTTCCTCAATTATGTGAATGGTTGGTGAGTCTAGGCTAGGTTTTTTCTTCTAGGGCTTATTTTCCCCTGGTTGATCCCCCTTCCCCCTTGCCTTAGAAAGGTCTGGCTATTTGACCAGTTATGTGCTATGAGGAGGCACCCAACATTCTTAAAACTTAGCTATTAACGAGATCTTATTTGCGGTATATCTGTCACTCGTGGACTTGGAACCTGGAGCCAAAGTCCTACCCAAAAAGGGGAAGCCTTGCATCCATTCTGTGAAGCTACTCTTAGAAGGGGGAAGACTTTCAAGAGAACTGACGGTAGGGAATCGGGCTATCGACCTATTGGACGCTGGAGCCGATGTTCTACGTAGTTGGTTGTTTTAGGTTGTTTTGGTTGGCAGAGGTTGCAATAGGTGGCCGACGATGGTTTGATGGGTGTCATTAGGCTTTGATCTATTTGGCTACCATATTAATGGAGATTCCAGCGGGGCTTTAGCTTTTTTGGCAAGTTCTTTTGGATTGGGAACATCATGCTGTTGTTTGGAGTACCCGGGGCTCGGTAGCGGAGTGATGGCCTGAGAAGGTGAGGATTCTAACAACGGTGAGGGACCACGACATTCAAGGCGATGATGCAACGTTGGGATAGCTCTTTGGTCTATGGGTTGGCGGTGGCAACATGGTGTGGTGTTGTTTATTTTTAAGAGGTTGCTTTATTTATTTATTTTTTTGATCAAAAGAAGAAATATATACCAAGGTTACACAAACAAGGATAAGTGCAACAGATTACATCCCAGTAGAAGAGCGGAAATGAGACAGCACTTGTGGATGACAACCCCGTCCAAATAGGTTTACTAACATTAGCAACTGAAAAACTTTGAGGCAATCATGGTCGGTCCACCACATGCTATAACCACTCCTGTATCAAACCTGACCAGAACGAGAAGCAAAAGAAGCCAGAGCCGTGGAAAGTTGTAGCACGCTTGATTTTCCTTGGGTTATGTGCACTGAGTGCAGAAGACTGTAGCAATCATGGAATTTGCGCAAAATATCTGCTCGTACCACTGAGTGTGTGAAGTGCTATCAAGGATCTGGGGCATAAATTTAGGGTAAGCCAGCAAAACAATTATGTGCAGATAATGATAGCTACATAACCAAAGTAAAGCATGCAGTAGCACAGAGGAGAGGCAGTAGCAATCAACCGACAATCAACTGATAAAACCGAGATTTTGGCCCGAATAGGAATCCACTCCCCACTAAACATGTGAGTTCCTGATATTAATTAACTTTTAATCATTTTATTAAGTTTAAACATATTTAATTTTGGTTGAAATAATATAATCGTGTTATATTATTTGTATACATAAAATAAATATTGAAATAAAGTTATGAGCCAAAATAGATACCACTAAATGTCACACCTCACGGAAGGGAGTGCAACGCTAAACAAGCTGGTTAACATATATATATATATATATATATATATATATATATATATATATATATATATATATATCTCAAGGATAAACAGAGTTTTACCACAAACCTCAAAAGAGACAGCCAGCGTAATACTCTTGCTCCTCACCAAGGTACTCCTCTTCATTCCCTGGCAGATATTCCGACTCCGAACCTAAAAAAAAAAAGTATCAGGAATGGGTCAGCCTGATGGCTTAGTAGGATATCCGGTGCTTTTAAGTCCAAACATGAATTAATTATATTTTGAATAGTTAGTATAAATATGCAAGTCACTTGAACAGACGATACTGGCGTACTTAAGAATAATTTAACATATCGAGTATCACCTACAACTATTTGCTCACACTTACCTTCAAAAGAAACGATAATAGCATATCGAGCAAGATTTGAAATCTTGTAGAACATATACGAGAATGACAAGCAAGACCTAAATATTAAATTTATCTCGCTAAGTATAGCCAAACAGTATAAACAAGTTCAAGACAAATATAAGCTAAGTACGAGGACATCAATATGCAAATATACCCCTCATGCACAAGCTAACCTTCCCTAAGTGCGATAGACTTTTCGTATTGCACCCAGCGGATATAGCGGGTTCAATAGAAGAAGTCTAACGTCATTACAGGCTCGCCAATAGTTCCTTTCAGGAAGTAGTATGCATAGCTAGTATGTACTATCGAGACATGAACGAGAACGAGAACCTAGCCGGATAACTTCCAACCTCGGCAAATAACACCCTTAACTCACTTTTTTCCTCCTCATTCATGTGATATGCATAATCATGTACATATATCAACAGAATGTCACCAAGTACCTCAAAAGAGGTTTAATCCCTGTCAAGTCATATTTACCATATTATCAACAACACATGTCAAACATGTAACCTAATCTCTAATGCGCAAACTAATTCGGTAATCAAGCAAGAAGTAATTTGATGTTCTTTCTTAAGTACCCTACTCATATGTATACTTATACTATTATGTAGATATTTGAGTGTCCATTTAAGAGCTGAAATTTACCTAGTTATTCATCATTAAGCCCAACACAAAGAACTACTAGTTTAGGTTACATAATCTGCCCAATATTTCTATTGGCAGCAGGAGTAGTCTGTACTCTGAAAATCATAACAATTTAATTACAAGGTCTCTACAGTAAAACTATATATTTATGGAAATTAGACTTAAAGATCTACATCCCAGTATTTTATTTGGTACGAAAAGATTATTTTAAGGTCATGTTAAGTCCTTCCAAAGACAAATTTCAGAATCTATCCAGCAACAGTTTCACAGGACATGTTCCAAGCCACGAATTTTAAACCATAGTAAAAGTACGTTAAATAATCTAAAATTTTGTGTTTATACTCTATACATGTAGTAGTATAATATAAAAAATAACCAAGTCCATATATCAACTAAAAGTATACCTTTTTAATCATTAAAGTTACTCTAATTTCCTGACTGTACAGTTTCACAGGACAGGTTCCAAGCCACGAATTTTAGACCATAGTAATAGTACTTTAAATAATCTGAAATTTGGTATGTAGACTTTATACATGTGTTAGTATAGCTTATAAAATAACCAAGTCCATATCTCAACTAAAAGTATACCTTTCTAAGCTCCAAAATTACTCTAATTCCATGATTGTTTTGCAGATTTCAGCACACATGATCATACTTCTCCTTAATCATTTCAAGCAAATATATATAATTGTTTTACTACTACTCATAATACTTCTCAAACATGATTTAAAACCTAAAAGCACGAGATAACCTACCAAGAAAATTAAGCTCAAGCCAATAGAAGAAAGTTGATGCAAATCCCCCTCCTTTACTCTTCCTTTTCTTCTTCTCTTCTTGCTTTCTCTTTTCTTTTCTTTCTTCTTCTTTCTCTCTTTTCTTTTGCTACTCTTTCCCTATCCTTATGGCCGAATGGTTAAGAGAGTCTTTCACATGTCTATCTTGTTTCTAATTTATCCACTTAGGTTTCTTTCTCTTTTTTTTTTCCTTTGACTACTCACCACCAACAATTAACCCAAAGACAACACATGGAGTGCCACTAATACCTACATTTGATATTTGCATATTAGTCCCAAAATTTTACACAATTATATTTTGGCCCATAACTTTATTTCAATATTTATTTTATGTATACAAATAATATAACACGATTTTATTATTTCAACCAAAATTAAATATGTTTAAACTTAATAAAATGATTAGAAGCTAATTAAGATCGGGGTCTCACAAAACAGCACTAAACCCTTGCTAAAACGAGACGAAGCAGAGGTTTCTAGAACCGAAATGGCACAGATTTGAGGGGTGGGAGGGATGGAACATATATGGGATAAGGAGTAATGATCGGGTAGACGAGGGGCCAGAAATGTTGAAAACTGAGTTCTAGAACATGTGTACCCAAGGCATTGTCTTTTAGCACCCTCTGATGACACTTATGAAAGAGTTGAGTATCGCAGATATTAACAAATGTAAAATGGCGTTATCTTCGAATACCCGGAACTCTAAAGCATTCACCTTTAAAGATGGACGCATTACGACCAAGCCAAATAGACCAGAGGGTGGAAGCAATCCAAATAATACGACGAAGAGCACCCAAATGCTTGAAAATAGGTTGAGTTAACCAATGAGCAAGCCATAATCTTGGATTGGGGAGCGCAGATGTCAAAAGAGGGAAATGTTCCCAAACATTTCGAACAACGGAGCGTTCCAGGAAAAGATGTTGATGTGTTTCAGGCTGAGATAAGGATAAAGGACAAATATCAAGGACAGGGCATTTGCTTTTAAGAAGTTCAGATCGAAGAGGTAGGCACATATGTAGAAATTGCCACAAGAAAAACCTGAGTTTCTCTAGAATGGGTAATTTCCAAAGGTTTGACCAAGTAGCCGGCTTGCTTTCAGAAATTAAACTAGAGTTCGGAAGGATTTTCTTGCCTAAGAAAAGATAAGTTCTGGCTACGGAAAAGGAAGTGCCAGTTGCAAAAGGCCGAAATTGAGTATCTTTATCACCAACTAGTAGAAGTTGAATTTTGAGTATTTGAAGGACAATGTCAAAGAAAAAAAGTTTGAAAAGAAGGGGAAGGTTCCAAGTGCGCGAACTAGGCAGAAAAAGATCAAACACTCGCCATTGGTCACAATCTGGAGAACGAAATGTAATACCTCGAACTTCGGGAGCCGGTTAAAATAACCATCGGGGCTCCAAAAAATAAACGGGTGATAAATTTAAGTAATGCTCGGGTATTAGCAGTGCATAGGAGCTTAAAAAGATTTTGGGACAAAAATGTAAAATTTGAAATTTGGGGACATTTTCGTAATTTTGAAAAAAAACTTTGGGGACATTACTGTAAATTATGGTTTTAATGATGGAAAATAGTAAAATGAGTGATAATGTATATTTTAGTGAGGTCTAAATAAATTAGTGATGATTTGACTAATTTTGGGGCTTGAATGTAATTATACAAAATTTAGGGGTTATTTTGTAATTTTGGAAACTTGAGGGACTATTTTGCAAAATTTGAAAATATGCCCTAGGTGTCAATTCATGAAGATGACTATCCTAACTATTGCTGTAATATCCCACATCGGATGTGGAATAGTATGAGATGACCCTTATAAGACCTTGTCAAGGAACTCATAAGTACATACTTGGCTAGCCCTTTTGAGGGAGGCATTGCCCTGTGGTGGGGCGTGGATCGGGTCGTTACAGATGATCCATAAGTGTACCCGGTCCACGGCCCCACCACAGGGCATTACCTCCCTCAAAAGGGCTAGCCAATTAGGTACTTATGAGTTCCTTGGCAAGGTCTTATAAGGGTCATTTCATACTATTCCACATCCGATATGGGATATTACAATCTCCCCTCCTTATACCTTAGCGTCCTCGCTAAGGCTCAATCACACATAGCCCAGAATCTTCCTCTCTAGCCAATGTGGGATATACCGAACTCACCCTTCGTTGCCCCAACCATCCTCTTGATGTGGGATATACCCGGGCTTGCCTTCGTTTTCCCAACCATCGGCAACCCGACTGGATAGCCCAGCCCGAGTTTTTGAGAGTCGGCTCTGATACCATCTGTAACGACCCGATCCACGCCCCACCACAGGGCATTACCTCCCTCAAAAGGGCTAGCCAAGTAGGTACTTATGAGTTCATAGGCAGGGTCTTGTAAGGCTAATCGCAAACTCTCCCACAACCGATGTGGGATATTACAATATTGTAATATCCCACATCGGATGTGGAATAGTATGAGATGACCCTTATAAGACCTTGCCGAGGAACTCATAAGTACCTACTTGGCTAGCCCTTTTGAGGGAGGCATTGCCCTGTGGTGGGGCGTGGATCGGGTCGTTACAGATGGTATCAGAGCCGACTCTCGAAAACTCGGGCTGGGCTATCCAGTCGGTTGCCGATGGTTGGGGAAACGAAGGCAAGCCCGGGTATATCCCACATCAAGAGGATGGTTGGGGCAACGAAGGGTGAGTCCGGTATATCCCACATTGGCTAGAGAGGAAGATTCTGGGCTATGTGTGATTGAGCCGTAGCGAGGACGCTAAGGTATAAGGAGGGGAGATTGTAATATCCCACATCAGATGTGGAATAGTATGAGATGACCCTTATAAGACCTTGCCGAGGAACTCATAAGTACCTACTTGGCTAGCCCTTTTGAGGGAGGCATTGCCCCGTGGTGGGGCCTGGATCGGGTCGTTACAGATTGTAATATCCCACATCGGATGTGGAATAGAATGAAATGACCCTTATAAGACCTTGCCAAGGAACTCATAAGTACCTAATTGGCTAGCCCTTTTGAGGGAGGCAATGCCCTGTGGTGGGGCCATGGACCGGGTCGTTACAGATGGTATCAGAGCCGACTCTCGAGAACTCGGGCTGGGCTATCCAGTCGGGTTGTCGATGGTTGGGGAAACGAAGGCAAGCCCGGGTATATCCCACATCAAGAGGATGGTTGGGGCAACGAAGGGTGAGCCCGGTATATCCCACATCGGCTAGAGAGGAAGATTCTGGGCTATGTGTGATTGAGCCTTAGCGAGGACGCTAAGGTATAAGGAGGGGAGATTGTAATACCCCACATCGGATGTGGAATAGTATGAGATGACTCTTATAAGACCTTGCCAAGGAACTCATAAGTACCTAATTGGCTAGCCCTTTTGAGGGAGGCAATGCCCTGTGGTAGGGCCGTGGACCGGGTCGTTACAGATGGTATCAGAGCCGACTCTCGAAAACTCGGGCTGGGCTATCCAGTCGGGTTGCCGATGGTTGGGGAAACGAAGGCAAGCTCGGGTATATCTCACATCAAGAGGATGGTTGGGGCAACGAAGGGTGAGCCCGGTATATCCCACATTGGCTAGAGATGAAGATTCTGGGCTATGTGTGATTGAGCCTTAGCGAGGACGCTAAGGTATAAGGAGGGGAGATTGTAATATCCCACATCGGATGTGGAATAGAATGAAATGACCCTTATAAGACCTTGCCAAGGAACTCATAAGTACCTAATTGGCTAGCCCTTTTGAGGGAGGCAATGCCCTGTGGTGGGGCCGTGGACCGGGTCGTTATTAATGAACGACAAGAATATTTTTGGGATATTTCGGAGCCTCGTGGAGTGTGACGAGTATCGGGTTAGGTTGACCGAGTGGGAAACTGCTTTGAATTTCGTCGTTCCGGGTAGAGAAATGAGTATATTGTGGGTAGTTATATTAGATTTATAATATATTAGTGTGAATAGCATTCTTATAAATAAATTGCCCGACTTAGGTTAATTCAAAGGATTTTGGATCGAGGCCATTGAACATTGCATAGCGTGGATCGAGGTAAGGGATTTCTTCTGAAACCCAGTTTTCTCTATTTGTCCTCGAATATTTCTTTGAATTGTTATCGCTATTCTTTTGGATTCTGTTATTTTGATTAAGTCGCATTGTTTGCCTTAAATACCTATCTTGAGCCTTAAGCGTTTATTGGAAATCATATTCGATGCACTGTGTTTATTTCTCGTTGTGCATCGATTTAAGAATTGTATTATCCTTTGTTCTCATTCTGCATATTGACATGAGAGTTTGCATTGGTGTGTTTGGCGGGAGTTGGTGTATAGTAAAGGATATTGGTGTGGGCTAGTACCTTGATGGACTAGCCGGTGTATTGGTGTGGGCTAGTGCCTTGATGGACTAGTCGGTGGATAGTGTTAATGAGCATCGCCTTTGTGGCTTTGCTAAGTGATTACCCTGCATTGCCTGTGTGGCTTTGCAATTGCTCATGTTCAATATTATCTGTGATTGTTTGTATCGTATCTGAAAATCGTATTGATATCTGATGAAACTAGTATTGATTCTTTTTTTGAAAATCTATGAACTGCATCTGTAATGGTTTCGAAATTTCTATCTTTGAGCGACCTTACTGAGCTCTCAAAAGCTCACTCCCCTTTGACTTCCTTTCCGCAGGTGATAACCAACAATAGATCGCATTGGGTGTGGACTAGATCTGAGCCGAGCGAAAGAGAACTTAAGTTTCAGTATTAGCCTTTAGAACCCCTGCGTGGGCCAGTATTGTTATTTAGAATTGTTGGCTTAGATTTGATGTTTCAAGTATAATTGTACGCTAAGAGTATTATTTTACTCAATGGTTTAGTTGCTCTGACGGACTGATGGTTCTAAATTGCTTGAGTTTGAGGTCGTAATTGTCTGAGTGTATCTGATCTAGTGAGTGTTAACGTTCCGGAAATTCCGGGATGTTACAGTTGGTATCAGAGCCGACTCTCGAAAACTCGGGCTGGGCTATCCAGTCGGGTTGCCGATGGTTGGGGAAACGAAGGCAAGCCCGGGTATATCCCACATCAAGAGGATGGTTGGGGCAACGAAGGGTGAGTCCGGTATATCCCACATTGGCTAGAGAGGAAGATTCTGGGCTATGTGTGATTGAGCCTTAGCGAGGACGCTAAGGTATAAGGAGGGGAGATTGTAATATCCCACATCGGATGTGGAATAGTATGAGATGACCCTTATAAGACCTTGCCAAGGAACTCATAAGTACCTACTTGGCTAGCCCTTTTGAGGGAGGCATTGCCTTGTGGTGGGGCGTGGATCGGGTCGTTACAGATGGTATCAGAGCCGACTCTCGAAAGCTCGGGCTGGGATATCCAGTCGGGTTGTCGATGGTTGGGGAAACGAAGGCAAGCCCGGGTATATCCCACATCAAGAGGATGGTTGGGGCAACGAAGGGTGAGCCCGGTATATCCCACATTGGCTAGAGAGGAAGATTCTGGGCTATGTGTGATTGAGCCTTAGCGAGGACGCTAAGGTATAAGGAGGGGAGATTGTAATATCCCACATCGGATGTGGAATAGTATGAAATGACCCTTATAAGACCTTGCCAAGGAACTCATAAGTACCTAATTGGCTAGCCCTTTTGAGGGAGGTAATGCCCTGTGGTGGGGCCATGGACCGGGTCGTTACAGATGGTATCAGAGCCGACTCTCGAAAACTCGGGCTGGGCTATCCAGTCGGGTTGCCGATGGTTGGGGAAACGAAGGCAAGCCCGGGTATATCCCACATCAAGAGGATGGTTGGGGCAACGAAGGGTGAGTCCGGTATATCCCACATTGGCTAGAGAGGAAGATTCTGGGCTATGTGTGATTGAGCCTTAGCGAGGACGTTAAGGTATAAGGAGGGGAGATTGTAATATCCCACATCGGATGTGGAATAGTATGAGATGACCCTTATAAGACCTTGCCAAGGAACTCATAAGTACCTACTTGGCTAGCCCTTTTGAGGGAGGCATTGCCCTGTGGTGGGGCGTGGATCGGGTCGTTACAATTGCCACCTCCTGCTATGTTGAGTGGATGACTAATCTAATGTTTATGTTATTTTATTTGGGTTTTATCTTAAGGTGAAAGAAACAACAAAAGAAAAAAGAGGAGAAGATAATCTTTCCACTTCGGGAAAGGAATAAGAGTAACCGGGAGAAAGAAACAGAGCAAGCAGGGAAGACCGAGAAAAAAAAATAGATGGGCAACCAAAAATCAACAGAAAATTAGAGAAATATAGAATCTGATAAAGCTAAAGAGTTCCGGTTGGGATAAGCTAGTTGCGGATCCAGGTAAGGAATTTTCATCCGAACCCAAACTCCATACAATTGTTTCATATTTTCTTCGGATTTGTTATCACAGTCCATTTGGACTTTGCTATGTTGAAATAAGTCGCATTGTTGCCATATAAACCTTTCATTAGGCCTTAAAACGTTTACTGTAACTCTTATCGGTGCTCAGCAATTATTATCTATCAAGCATTGAATATCATGTGTGACCAAATTGTTATCATCGTGTACATTGACATGAGATTGGGTGGGAGTTGGTGTATATTGGAGGGTACTGATGTGGGCTAGTACCTTGACGGACTAGCCGGTGTACTGATGTGGGCTAGTACCTTGACGGACTAGCCGATGTAATGATGTGGTCTAGTACCTTGACGGACTAGCCAGAGTATTGATGTGGGCTAGTACCTTGAAGGATTAGCCAGAGTACTGACGCGGGCCAGTACATGGACAGACTAACTGGTGCATTGATGTGGGCTAGTACCCTGGTGGATTAGCCGATGTATTGCTAAACAATTACCTTGCGCTGTCTGTGTGACTTTGCAATCGTGCATGCTCAATTGTATCTATGATTGTTTGCATCGGATTGGAAGAGCAAACTGATATTTGATCAAACTTTTTATGATCACCTTAAACCTTGGAATACTGTCATCGAATTGCGTCTGTGAGTCATTTCATAACTTCTTCATTAAGTGACCTTGCTGAGCTCTCAAAAGCTTATCTTTCGTTTGACTCCCTTCTGCAGGTGATGATCAGTAGTAGATTGTTCGGGAATGGGTTAGAGACTGAGTGAGATTCTGATGAGCTCATCACCACGGTATAGTAAGACCTCTGCGTGGGTTGGTATTGTTATTTGATCTTAGAAAATTTGAATTTACGAGAACCTCAGTTGTAATAGTTTAAGCTAAGCAGTTGTGATCCAGTGTTTTGAGAAATCTGAGCTGATGCTAAATTAGATAATTTGGAATATGTGTTGGTGAACAGGTCTGATAGGTTTGATGTGATCCATAGGTTAACGACCCGGGAGTTCGGGGTGACGGAGCTCCAGATTTCTGGGGCGTTACATGAAAGGCTTGTAATTTTTTTGGGGTGTTAGGGGAAGGGGGAGGGAATACCGGTAACCACCAATCCATCCAAACCGAAATAGAACGCCTATCCCATATGTCTGTAACCCTTGTTTTAAAGATTGTTGTCCAACTAAAATGCTTCGCCAAATCTAAAAACCACTCGAAGAAGAGTGACTGACAGGAAGGTCTTTGAGGAGAAGTATCTACCCTTAAGGACGCGAGACAAAATACTATAGGGAGCAGACCAGATATTCCATGCATGTTTGATTAATAAAGCCTCATTAAACAGTCTAAAGTTTTGAAAACCCAGTCTTTCTATAGCTTTTGGAAGACATAAGGTTGGCCAAGCGACCCAATGAATAGAAGAACGGTCCGCCTCACCAGACCACCAAAAACGACCTAGAACCTGATCCAACTAATTACAAACAAAGGCAGGGAGCTTATAAACAGATATATGATGAACGAGAAGAGGGGAAAGAACAGATTGAATGACTGTAGCCTAATCAGCTCTATTTAGTAGCAAACCCAACCAGTGTGAACATCGATCTTGAATCTGAAGAACTAAATCCCAAAAAACCTCCTCTTTATGTACAACCACATCCAAGTTAACACCGAAATATTTCCCAAAATCAGGAGAAGCTTGAAAAACAAAGGCAGTTTCAAGAAGATGTAAAGTCCTCGGAGACGCATTTGGACTAACAGTGAGAAAAAATTTATTCCAATTAATGCATTGTCCAGACATTTGACAATAAGTGTCCAAAATTTATCGAATCACATCAAGGCTACGCTCCACTTCTTTATGGAGTCGCAAAAAGAAATATATATCATCTGCAAACATGAGATGTGTAACAGATGGAGAGTACCTACTCGCTCGGATGCTAGCAGTTTGACCATTCCGTTCAGCCGCCATCAAAGCGGCAGATAAGACTTCAGAGCAGATGATGAAAAGAAAAGGTGATAGTGGATCACCATGTCTAATACCGCAAACTGGTTTGAAAAAAGGGGTAGGAGCTCCATTGACCAAAATAGAGTACGAAACAGTGAAAATGCATTGTGAGATAAGATGAACCCAATACGGTGGGAAAAGCAAACGATCAAGTACAGATCTAATAAAGTCCCAGCGTAAGCGATCGAAAGCTTTGCTCATGTCTAATTTGAGCGCAACCAGAACAACTCCACCTTTTTTATGCTTTCTAACACAATTAGTAAGTTCTTGGGCTAGCATGACATTATCCACAATGCTACGGCCCGCAACATACGCGTTTTGAAAAGGCGAGATAAGATCTGCCATAAGGAGTTAAACGATTAACCAAGACTCTCTAGATGAACTTGTAGACCACGTTACATAAGCTGATCGGTCGGTAATCGGCTGCATACCCAGGGTTAGGAGTCTTTGGGATCAGAGAGAGGAAGGTTTTATTAGCCTCCTGAAGCATTTGGCCTGAGCAAAGGAAGGAAATAACAACAGTAGTAAACAAAAAGCCAACAACAGGCCAAAAATGCTGAAACAAGATGGCAGAGAAACCATCAGGGCCAGGGGCCTTAAATTTGCCTAATTGAAAAACAGCTCTCTTAATCTCATAAGATGTGAAGGCTTGATACAAATAGGCTAAACGGGTTTCATAAAGATAGCTGAAAGGAAAAGAATGTAAGTAGGATTGGATGTCATCATTATGTAAAGTACCAAAAATAGAAGGGATAAACAACTTTTGGAAATAACTAAGGAGATGAGCACGAATTGCAAGGATGTGAATAAGAGCCCGTCCATGGGTATCAGTTAAGATGGTGATAAGATTACGTCTACGACGAATGATGGTAGAGGCATGGAACAATTAGTATTGTGGTCACTCCAATCTAGCCATTCCATTTTAGTAAGTTGAGCCCAAAAGACACGCTCACATTTAAGTAAATAGTTAAGGCGGCAACGCTGAGCATAGTCCAGGTTTTGCCTCAATTCTGAGTGATGAACATGTTCCTGATTAGTCAATAGGTGCTATTTGGCTAATCTAAGTTGTTGAGGCAGAACGATGACGGCTCTAGAAAACCAATGCAGACAACGTATGAGTTGATAAAGAGGAGACCTAACCCTAGGAACTAACCAAACCAAGTGGATAAGCCGTACACTGGTAGGGTCAAGAAGCCACAAAACTTCAAACCTCTGAGACGTAGGAAATTAATGGAGCTGGGGTGAAGTATCAGTGAAAATAGGAGCATGATCAGATCTATGGGTAGAAAGATTGGGCGCCAAAGCATCTGGGTGGAGGACAAGCCATGGGAAGGAAGCCATAACTCTGTCAAGTTTTTCATAAACAAAGCCATGTGCAGGGGCACCCTGTACCCAGGTAAACAGAGGGTTAGACCAACTAATGTCCAATAGCCCGAATAAAGCGAGGAAATATTTCAAGTATTGCGCTCCCAGAGGAGTACCCGAGCGAGATCCAGATTTCTCACCCGAATCCAAAACTTGATTGAAGTCCCCACCTAAGCAAAGTGGGCCGTCGAATTGGCCTAAAACCAAGGCTATACTATGCCAAGTATTAGCACGGTGGGGCAATTGAGGGTGACCATAAACAAATCCGTACAACGCTAAGACCCCACTAACATCAGCATCGGTTGTAAGAATAAAATGATTACTAACCGAGTAAACAGACAGACAACAACGAATATGCCAGCCTAACCACAAACCGAGACTAAAACCCACCGAATCCATACCCACAAACTCAACAAACCCTAATTTATAAAACAAAAAAGCGACTTTAAGGAAAGACATTTTGGTTTCCATAAAGAACACAATATCCGGGTTGTGTTCTCGGATCAGCCTGGAAGCAATACAGACTTGTTCTTAGATAGCATTTATCTTGTTATGGTTGGTTTTTATCTTATAGTTAGCTGGTTATTGATTATCCATTAAAAAAATACTCTTATTTTTTTTTTGTAGGTTCTCTATGTTTTATTTATAGTTTGTTTTATGCTTTCATTTTGTTGCAATTCCTATCGGATCATCCGTATGTCTTTTACTTACCTATTTGAGCATGTTTTGTAACTCCCTTAATTAATCTTGTTACAAATTTTACTCTTCATTCAAAAAAAAAAATCATACAGCGGTACTAGCAAACACACATACCACCTTGCTGCCCAAGCAACAACACACGTATACACACCACAAACCACACCATAACGACACATACACAAATGTGCACAAACAGTACACAAACACCCCCCACTGCGATACAGCCGAGCAGACAACCACTCCGCCGCAAAACAACCACACACCCCACTTAGCCGTACAACACACAGATACACCAAAAACACACAGACACAGCTTCCAACCCACCATCATCAAAACAACCTACTTAGTTCCCTCCTTTCTCTAATCTTTTGCTTCTTGTTTGTTTCTTCTTCCTTCTTCCCCCTTCATTGGATTCTTGTTTGTTTCTCAAAATAGTGTTTACATTTTTGCCGTGGATTATTTTTAAATAAATTAAGTGTATTTAATATAAACAATGCACATGAGAATGTGACTATTTACAAGCAAAAAAGATATTTTGCCTCACTTTCTTTGGAAAATTAATTTTACACACACACACAAGGTAATTTTGCCTGCTTGTTTACAAGCATCCGGTCTCAAGCCCGGATAAATAGAAGAGGGCCTATGAACAAATTTATCTTAAATTTAATTGTTTCACAACATAAAATATGAATAAATTTTTTTAAAAAAATAATAATTTTTTATAGGCCCGAGCCTAAAGTTAGGACCTAGGGCTTGGACTTGGACCGGACCCTAATATCCTCCAGTGGGCCCGACCCTGTTTGCCATGGCCCAAAGCCAAGTTTGGCCCGTTTTCTCTTCGGGCCCTCTAGGCCGGGGCCAGGTCAACCCAAGCCCGGCCCATTGACATCTCTACCTAAAAACACATCAATCCGACCAGTTGATTTGGCCTTTCTTATGACACACATCTTATTTATTTGCCCCAGAACAAAGCACACATCTAAAGGTTCCCACACCGTTTGACTAGATCCCTGAGCCAACAGACCAAGCATTGTGTCGTGTATATTGGCAATAACATGTTGTATATAATGAAATCATATACTCCAGAAGCCGGTTTGTTGTCTATGTAGGAAACTTCACGTAATTATTAATCTATAAAAAGTCAGTTGAACAAATGGAACTAGAGGTTGAATTAATGAACAGCTTACCTATCCTATGTCCAAGCTAGTTCTGATGGTTATGGTCAATAATGTTTCAAGTAAAGAGAGATGTTACTTCCAGCCCCTTCCGATGCTTTTTATTCCCCTTATATGCTACTTGACGATAAATATGAGGAAAGAATTTAACATATTGTTCATACCCTATTCTGGTCAGACCAGCAGGGCCCGTTAGGGGACCCGCGTCGCGCGACACATCATCCAGTCAACGGTCAATTATTCAACGCCATAACCAGGTCAAAGCGTATCTCCTTTCAAGCATCCACAGGCATCACTAGTGCAGCGACATCAACACGGTCAAACTATTGGAAAAAGGAAGGGGTTGGCCACTCCTTTCCTAAGGGGTCGGCCACCCCTTTTCTAAGGGGGTTGGCCACCCCTTTCCTAATGGGGTCGGCCACTCCCTTCCTTAGGGGGTCGGCCACCCCTTGTTGTGAAGGGTCGCCCCCCTTCCAACCCAAAGGGGTCAGCCACCCTTTTGCCTTGCAAAAGTCATTCCTAAACCCCTGACATCACTCATCGCGCTCTCTACCATGCGCGCTCAACACCAATGGTCACTTAGCGCTCGTCGCCGACCGAGCGCAATCGTCACGATGGCAGCACACTATCCTAAGTATTGCTCCACGACAGTCCTCGCTGCGCCCTTGCGCCCCGCTGATAATACGTGCCCCCGGCACTAAGTATGCCGCGATAGTCGTCGCCGCACCCTTGCGCCCCGCTCATGATACGTGCCCCCGGCACCAAGTATACCTCCGCGACAGTCGTCGCCGCGCCCTTGCGCCACGCTGATGATACGTGCCCCCGGCACTAAGTATACCTCCGCGACAGTCGTCGCCGTGCCCATGCACCACAACCATGTTGCAAACCTCCGAGCATCACACCTATTCACCACACCATGCGCCCCTGCCATGGACGTGGAACATGCTTCGACCCACTCTCCGGAGTGTGCAACATTCCGGGGGCTCCGCTCGTAGTGCTCCGGCACGAGGACCTCTCCCTGCAGCATGGGCTGAGCGCCATCACGGGCTTAGTGCCATCGTCGGCTTAATCAACTGCGGGACGGGCTGTATGCCGTTGCCGGCTCAATCACCAGGGGCTATGGTCCTCGCAGCAGGATGGGCTCGCAACCCTGGAACCATCGTCGGCACAACCTTGAAGCCACCGACATCACACTTGCAGGGAGCTCCTACGCGAAGACTTCACTGCAACGGACCCTAAGCACCAAGCGGTGACCATGGTCACTCATGTTGCTGTTGATCGTCAACACCACTAGGGCAATGACCCACGGGTCACTCCGGGACGGGAGCATGTCCTTGGAGGGCATCACGCCTAGTCCGCCTGGCAGTTGGCTACAGGGGAACCCTCACCGCTGTCAGGTTCTCTGCACGTCTTTTGACGCACCTCGTGGGATTCAGTAAGGGCTTAGACTGGAGGCTGGGGCAACAGGCTACTCTGACCATGCTACCGCGGCATGATCAGTCTCCTCAGACAGGCAGAGAGATGTTTCAAGGGCAGGGCAGCACGAACTTAGGGACCGGCAGTCCCAACGGAGAATCAGTGCTTTGGCCCCCCTAGCGACGTGTCGTTCCCAGGGGGTGACACATGCACATTTTTGCCTATAAATAGTGGACTTTGGAGCTTTTCCAGGGATCTCCCTCTCATTTGGACTTTTCACTTTCTCTCTCTAAAAAGACATTCTCTCTGGAATTCTAGTGAGAGAAACACACTTGGGCTTCCGTCTTCGGACCCTCGACGCTGCATCCTTGATCACGGACTGTCGACCCTGTTCGTCGTCGCCCTGCCCGCGCGGCGCTGCCAGCCCTCGCGACCTGTCTGGGGAGCCTTGCTCTCAGCCCTTACGTTGTCCTTGCTGTCTCCCGCGTTGCTTATCTGGAAGCTGACACAGACTGCATCCTTTGTGGCACCTCCACGTAGCATCGAACCCTTTTCCGCATCAACATTTTGGCGACTTCGCTGGGGAGGTGAGCATCGTGTTGCAGTCTGCATATCTTCCAGACTCAGGCACCATGCATGTGCAGCGGAGGGCTACGAGGACTACCAACAGTGCATTTCATTCCTTGCCTGACACACTCACGCAACCATGCCTCAGCAACGTATGGCTACCAGAACTACTAGTCACATCCTCTACCCAGCCATCCAAGAGGCCCTCATTTCCAGACTTTGGGAATTTTCAAGCTAACATTGTTCTACTGGCACCACCCTTGGTGCTATGTTTCACTTCATTGGGGGCTTCACCCCTTGCCTACCCCAAGCAAGCCAAGCTCCCTACCCCTTCTGCATGCCTCTCATTGCAATGACTTAATACGTGGTGCACGGGGTGGCTCGAGCCACACTACTAAGTCTCAACTCCGTCAGTCGACATCCCCCTCAGGCCGTGCGACCTTGCGGGCATGCATGCAACACGTCTTGCCAACCCTCCCGTGCCTCGGTCACTCAGTCGGTCGTCGATGCCGACCCACCGCCGAGCTCCACTCTTCGTCTTCAACACTTAGAAAAATTTCTTCATTTTTTGCGGTGGGGTCATCACCCCCGCAACTTCACTCGGAACTCTCCATCTTCAACACTTAGAAAAATTTCTTCATTTTTCGCGGTCGGGTCATCACCTTGCAACTTCACTCGGAGCTCTTCACTCTTCAACACTTAGAAAAATTTCTTCATTTTTCACGGTTGGGTCATCACCAGCGGGGCTCAACACTTAGAAAAATTTCTTCATTTTTCGCGGTCGAGTCATCACCCCTCGACTTCACTCGGCACCCTCCCCTCTCTTCAACACTTAGAAAAATTTCTTCATTTTTCGATGTCGGGTCATCACCCCCGCGACTTCACTCGGCACCCTTGTCACTCTTTAACACTTAGAAATTTTTTTCATTTTTCGCGATCGGGTCATCACCCCCGCGACTTTACTCGGCGCCCTTTGTCACTCTTCAACACTTAGAAACATTTCTTCAGTTTTCGCGGTCGGGTCATCACCCTCATCCTCATTCTACAATGAAAATTTTCATCAACGCCCCAACCTCCCTCTTTTTCACCCTTTCCCATCAAAATTATTCTTCCTCAAAATTTTACATCCCCTTTCATGCTCCTTTTATAGGCTCCAAAAAAAATCGCATTTTAATGTTATTTTCAAAGTCCACAAGCAACAATCTAGGTGGGCAGAACCCGACCCACGAGGGTCCCAACCCGCGCCTGCCCCGACCCGTTCCCATCTCTTTATTCTGCTTAAGCTGGTCAACCAGTCGGCTCGTTGACCCAACCCAACCCCAATTCCCCAAACCCTAATTTCCCTATCTCTTTCTCTATTCTCCTAGCGTCGAACCTGCCTTGCACCGCCGATGGCAGTTCAACCTCTCTGCCGTGCCTGGCCACCGCCGTGGTCCCTACCCGGCATCTCCTTCTCTTGCCAAGCTCCCTCCTCACGATCCCACATGCCGCCGACCTCACCGCGGCAGCCCATGGCGGTCGACGACGGCCTCTTCCCTCTTTTTTCTTCTTCTTCTGCTTCGACCGTCTCCCCACCGACCACCCTACTGCCCCGACACCACCACCCCGCCGACCCCCCCTCGCCCTCTCTATCCCTCTTCCCCAAATCAGCAAGCCCCATGGCGAATGGCAGGCCATTGCCGCCGCCGACCTCCTCTGCCCCGTCATAATTTTTTGCATCGGTCTTCTCCCTGCGACCCCTTGGCCGACCCCCCCGGCCCCTCCTCTCTCTTCCTCTCCCCCGACCCCGTAAACCCGCCGACGGCACGGCAGCCCCGATCCCTCGCCCTTTTCTCTCAACCTCGGCCATTCTCACCACCACAGCTGACCGACCCCCGTGCTACCGCGACTACCCTGCCGACCCCCCCTCGGCCCCACCCTACCTCTCTCCTCTCCCCCGCCCCACGGCCGGCCATGGCAGCCTGCCGCCGACGCGCCATCCTCTCCATCTTCTTTCTTCTTTCTTCTTTCTTTTTTCCCGCAAATCCCCAAAGCCAAGGCCAAAAAAAAAATTTATTTACAACCTTGACCGCCGTGCATTGCCCACACATGCGCCCGTCGCCCGGACTTCACCTCTGCGATGCCTGTCGCCCGGACTTCCTCTCCGCGACGCCCGTCGCCCAGAATCGTCTTCGTGACCCACGTTGCCCAGACTTCATCTCCCCGACACCCGTCGCTCGGACTTCACTTCGCGACGCCCGTCGTCCGGACATCGTCTTCGCGACGCCCGTCGCCCGGACTTCACCTCCACGACGCCCGTCGCCCGAACTTCATCTTTGCAACGCCGGTCGTCCGAACATCGTCTCCGCGACGCCTGTCGCTCAGACTTCATCTCCGCGACGCCCGTCGTCTGGACATCGTCCTCACAACGCCTGTCGCCCGAACTTCCTCTTCGCGACGCCCATCGCCCGGAATCGTCTTCGTGACCTTCGTCACCCAAACTTCATCTCTGCGATGCCCGTCGCTCGGACTTCATCTTTGTGACGCCCGTCGTCTGAACATCGTCTTCACGACACCCGTCATCCAGAAATTGTCTCCGCGACGCCCAGACTTCATCTTCGCGACGCCTGTCGTCCGGACATCGTCTCAGCGACGCCCGTCGCCCGGACTTCATCTCTACGATGCCCATCGTCCGGACATCGTCTCCACGACGCTTTTCGCCCGGACTTCCTCTTCGCGACGCCCGTCGCCCGGAATCGTCTCCGCGACGCCTACCTCCTGGACTTCATCTTCACGACGCCCATCGTCCGGACATCGTCTCCGTGACCCACTTCGCCGGTGCCGTGCACACCTTCCGCGCAGACTCCCGCCGCAAGCGTTGTGCGTACCTTCCGCAACTCTCGTCGCCCCGAATCACTCGCGTCCGCTCGTCGGCTCAGCGACTCTCATCGCCCTCACACATCTGTTGCTCGCATCCGTGCGACAACTCCGCGTCTCCCGTCACTCGTGCTCCTTTGCGACTCTTGTCGCCCGCGCGCCATCTCCCCAACCTTCATCGCCGCGTCCACACAACAGCTCTGCGACTCTAGTCGCCAGCGCTCCAACTCCGCGACTCTCGTCACTCGTGGGCCTCTACGACCTTCGTCGCACGCATCCGCATGACAACTCCACGACGGGCCCCGTCGCCCGGACATCATCTCCGCGACGCTCGTCGCCCGGAAGTCATCTCCGCGACCCTCGTCCCCCGCCTTCGTCACTCAAAGACGATGTCAACCACTTTTCGACCAAATGACATCAACATCTTACTATGTGTTTATGCGTGCGGCGCCCGCTCGGGTTGCCCCTCTGCGCACGCCGCACGTAGGGGACCTATGTTCCCAACCTATTCTGGTCGCACTCAAGGGCCATTAGGGGACCCACTTTGCACGACCCTCCCCCCTTTTTTGTTTTAGTTTCACTGCTTTTTTTTGTATTGAAAAATACATTTTCACCCTTTTCACAACGCTAACAAAAGCACCCACCATTTTCACAAGGCAACACCGCATTCAGCCTCCATCGCCACAATGCCACACCTTTGGCCTGTTGCCCATCGCCCGGGCACTGACTCCGCAACCCCCAGTTGCCCGTCGCCCTGGCTCCGTCTTCGCAACACTCGTTGTCCATTGCCTGGGGGCTGACTCCGCGACCCTCAGTCGCCCGTCGCCCGGGCGCCGTTTCGCAAGACTCGTTGCCCATCGCCCGGGGGCAGTCTCCGTGACCCTTGTCGCTCATCACCCGGGCGCCGTCTTCGTGACCCCCATCGCCAGCACCGTGCGCACCTTCTGTAACACTTGTTCCCTATCACCCGGGGGCTGTCTCTGCCACCCTGGTAGCTCGTCACCTGGGCACCGTATCCGCGACCCCCGTCGCCAGCGCCGTGCGCACCTTCCGTAACACTCGCTGCCCATCGCCCGGGCACCGTCTCCGTAACTCGTTGCCCATTGCCTTGGGCTGTCTCCGCGACCCTCGTCGCTCGTCGCCTGGGCGCCGTCTCCACGACCCACGTCGCTAGAGTCGTGCGCACCTTCCGCGCCGACCCCCACCGCCAGCGGCGTGCGCACCTTCTGTAACTCTCGTCACCCGCGTCACTCGCGTCCGCGCGCCACCTTTATGACCTTCGTCGCACGCATCCGCATGACAACTCCGTGATGGGCCGCGTCGCCCGCTTGCCGTCTTTGCTACCCCCGTCGCCCGTGCCAACTCATCGCGCTCTCTAAGATGCGTGCTCAATGCCAATGGTCACTCGATGCTCGTCACCGACCATGCACAATCGCCAAGACGGCAGCGCACTATCCCTAAATATTGCTCTGCGACAGTCATCGCCACGCCCTTGCGCCATGCTTATGATACGTGCCCCCGGCACCAAGTATACCTCCGCAACAGTCGTCACCAAGCCCTTGCGCCATGATGATGATGCGTGCCCCCAGCACTGGAGTATTGCTCCGCGACAGTCATCGCCGCGCCCTTGCGCCATGCTTATGATACGTGCCCTCGGCACCAAGTATAACTCGGCGACAGTCGTTGCCGAGCCCTTGCTCCACGATGATGATGGGTACCCCCGGCACTAAGTATTGCTCGCGACAGTCGTCGCTGTGCCCTTACACCATGCTTATGATACGTGCCCCTAGCACCAAGTATACCTCTGCGACAGTCGTCACCGTGCCCTTGCACCACACTGATGATACGTGCCCCCGGTAACCACACCTGTTCACCACACCATGCGCCCCCGCCATGGACGTGGAACATGCTTCGACCCACTCTCCGGAGTGTGCGGCATTTCGGGGGCTCCCTTCGTAGTGCTCCAACACGAGGACCCCTCACCGCGGCATGGGCTGAGCACCATCACGGGCTTAGCGCCATTACCGGCTTAATCAAACTGTGGGACGGGCTGTATGCCATCGCCGGCTCAATCAAACTGCGGCATGGGCTGAGGGCGATCACGGGCTGTATGCCATCGCCGGCTCAATCAAACTGCGGGACGGGCTGTATGCCATCGCCAGCTCAATCAAATTGTGGCATGGGCTGAGCGCCATCGCCGGCTCAATCAAACTGCGGGATGGGCTATATGCCGTCGCTGGCTCAATCAAACTGCGGCATGGGCTGAGTGCCATCACCGGCTCAATCAAACTGCAGGACGGGCTGTATGTCGTCGCCGGCTCAATCAAACTGCGGCATGGGCTAAACGCCATCATGGGCTTAGCGCCATCGCCTGCTCAATCAAACTGCGGGACGGGCTGTATGCCGTTGCCGGCTCAATCAAACTGCGGCATGGGCTTAGCGCCATTACCAGCTCAATCAAACTGCAGGACGGGCTGTATGCCGTCGCCGGCTCAATAAAACTACAACATGGGCTGAGCGCCATCACGGGCTTAGCGCCATCGCCGGCTCAATCAAACTGCGGGACAGGCTTCGTGCCGCCACCGGCTTAATCAAACTGCGGGACGGGCTGTATGTCGTCGCCGGCTCAATCACCGGGGGCTCTGGCCCTTGCAGCAGGATAGGCTCTAGCCACATCGTTTATGCGTGCGGTGTCCGCTCGGGTTGCCCCTCCGCGCATACCACACGCAGCGGGCTATGTTCATACCCTATTTTGGTCATACCAGCAGAGCCCGCTATGAGACCCGTGTCCCGCTACACATAATCCAGTCAACGGTCAATTATTCAACGCCATAACCACATCAAAGCGCATCTCCTTTTGAGCATCCATAGGCATCACCAGTGCAGTGACATCAACACGGTCAAACTGTTGGAAAAAGGAAAGGGTCGGCCTCTCCTTTCCTAAGGGGTCGGCCACCCCTTTTCTAAGGGGGTCGGCCACTCCCTTCCTAAGGGGGTTGGCCACCCCTTTCCTAAGGGGGTCGGCCCCCCTTCCAACCAAAAGGGGTCGGCCACCCCTTCTTCAAGGGGGTCGGCCACCCTTTTGCCTTGCAAGAGTCATTCCTAAACCCCCGACATCACTCATCACACTCTCTACCATGCGCGCTCAACACCAATGGTCACTTAGCATTCGTCGCCAACCGCGCACAATCGTCACAACGGCAGCACACTATCCTAAGTATTGCTCCGTGATAGTCCTCATTGCGCCCTTGCGCCCCGCTGATAATACGTGCCCCCGGCACTAAGTATGCCGCGATAGTCGTCGCTGCACCCTTGCGCCCCGCTGATGATACGTGCCCCCGGCACCAAGTATACCTCCGCGACAGTCGTCGCCGCGCCCTTGCGCCACGCTGATGATACGTGCCCCCAGCACTAAGTATACCTCCGCGACAGTCGTCGGCGTGCCCATGCACCACAACCATGTTACAAGCCTTCGAGCATCACACCTATTCACCACACCATGCGCTCCTGCCATGGATGTGTAACATGCTTCGACCCACTCTCCGGAGTGTGCAACATTTCGGAGGCTCTGCTCGTAGTGCTCCGACACGAGGACCTCTCACTACAGCATGGGCTGAGCGCCATCATGGGCTTAGTGCCATCGTTGGCTTAATCAATTGCGGGACGGGCTATATGCCGTCGCCGGCTCAATCATCAGGGGCTATGGTCCTCGCAGCAGGATGGGCTCGCAACCCTGGAACCATCGTCGGCACAACCTTGAAGCCACCGACATCACACTTGTAGGGAGCTCCTACGCGAAGACTTCACTGCAACGGACCTTAAGCACCAAGCGGTGACCATGGTCACTCATGTTACTCATGTTGCTGTTGATCGTCAACACCACCAGGGCAATGACCCACGGGTCACTCCGGGACGGGAGCAGGTCCTTGGAGGGCATCGCGTCTAGTCCGCCTGGTAGTTGGCTACAGGGGAACCCTCACAGCTGTCAGGTTCTCTGCATGTCTCTTGACGCACCTCGTGGGATTCAGTAAGGGCTTGGACTGGAGGCTGGGGCAACGGGCTACTCTGACCATGCTACCGCTGCATGATCAGTCTCCTCAGACGGGCATAGAGATGTTTCAAGGGCAGGCCAACACGAACTTAGGGACCGACAGTCCCAACGGAGAATCAGTGCTTTGGCCCCCCTAGCGACGTGTCGTTCCCAGGGGTGACACATGTCAACTTATGACACATGCACATTTTTGCCTATAAATAGTGGACTTTGGAGCTTTTCCAGGGATCTCCCTCTCATTTGGACTTTTCACTTTCTCTCTCTAAAAAGACATTCTCTCTGGAATTCTAGTGAGAGAAACACACTTGGGCTCCCGTCTCCGGACCCTCGACGCTGCATCCTTGATCACGGATTGTCGGCCCTGTTCGTCGTCGCCCTGCCTGCGCGGTGCTGCCAGCCCTCGCGACCTGTCTAGGGAGCCTTGCTCTCAGCCCTTACGCCGTCCTTGCTGTCTCCCGCGTTGCTTATCTAGAAGCTGACACAAACTGCATCCTTTGTGGCACCTCCACGTAGCATCGAACCCTTTTCCGCATCAACACATATTTATACTACTTATTAAGAGAACAACTTTTTCAGTTTTATTGTAATACCTTTTTGGTGTGATACTGAAACTCATTCAAATGATAACACGTGTCCATTTCGGGACAAAAGTGTAAAATAATATTAGGCAGTTACCTCAGAGAGTCTCCCACTCCCTATACTTCACGTAATTGCTCTGTCTATCTTCTTCTCCATCCCTTTTCCTCCGTCTCCATTGCGGATCAAAATCAGCAACTGAGAACCTTAGCTTTCATCTACAATTTTTATTTTTGACATTTCATTGGTAATGATCTCTTTGTCTTCTACATTTTTTTTTTGCATTTTTAGAATTTTTTGCAACAGATCGATAGTGTTGTGTTCAATTTTTATTTTTTTTTGCATTTATGCATCTATCATTTTCCACAATGATTGACTTTTCCATTATATTCTCTACATTTTCCCTTCCCCGTGGTTGTGAAATTGAATTGGTGGTAGTTAGGCACCTGGTGGCGGGGCACGACGACCGTGGATGGGTTGATTGATGGTTTGTCGATTGTTAGCCGTTGGTCGCCCTCGATAGTGGCGTGGATGGACGGGCAGTGGTAACGGGATTAAATCGATGATGGCCATGGATGGGCCGTTGGTGGCCCTCGGCATGCGAGGTGTGTGTGTGGCCCTTGGGAACCGGGATCAGTTGCCACTGTGATTGTCAGTGTGCTGACGTCGTTGTGAGTGGTCTTGGGTGTGCAACCGATTAGGTAGCCAGAGGGTGTCGCCGACAGTGGCCCTTGGTGCAGTTGGCGTGATTGGTGGAGATTGGCGGCCGTGGGTGTGTCAATATGGTTGTGGGTGGTCGTGGTTTGTCTTCGTGGGAAGGTGGTGGGTCGTGGTTAGGGGTGAGCATTTAAATCGTTAAAACCGATCTAACCGTGAAAACCGAACCAACCAATCTGTCTATATCCAAACTGATCAAAAAATCAATCGGTTTGGTTTTTCTTTTTTCCAAACCGTACATTCGGTTTGGTCGGTTCTGTTCGGATTTTTTTGAAACTGCATAAATCGAACCATCTGTATATAATATAACATATCTATACTTTTACTTAATTCTAGTTATTTTTTATTAACCCTAGTTACCTAACCACTCATATAAAATGAGATAAACCCCAAATCCCTTGACGTAACATATATTTTTCATTTGCCGCCTACATTTCACTTAGTGTTATTAGTTATAATAAAAAAATTCAAAATTTTTTGGAGCTTATTAGTATGTATAAGTTATTTATTTTTGGGCCTAAACATGTCCAAAATTGAGTTTGGCCCAAACCGATCCGTTCAACCCATAGAAACCGAACCGTTCAACCACGTTTTTTTTTTCAAACCGAGGTTGATCGGTTTAGTTTGGTATTCAGCCTCTAAACCGAACCAACCGAACCGTGCTCACCTTTGTGGTTGCGATGGCAGGGACGGTGGCTGTTGCCGGCATGGTCGCCCGGGAGTGTTACCGGCCGCGTTGGTCGTGGGTGGGTGGTTTTCATTGGGAGGTGGAGGCCGGCGTGGTGGGTCGACATGATGGGGAGATCGGTGACAGGGGCAGTGGGTGATGCCTACGTGATCGCCGGAGGTTGTTGCTGGCGGCGTCGCCGGAGGATGCTGTCGGCAGTGTCATTGGAAGGTGTTGCGTGCGGTGGTGGATAATGATGTGTGAAACGAGAGCAGCCCAGCATCCTGTTTGTTTCTGCATTATTAGTTGTACAGTGTGAATTTTTGGTTGTACAACAAGCATTGTTGGCTGTACAACATCATTGTTGGTTGCATAATTCAAACTCTTAACAATCTTCCAAATTTTATTGCAATTTCTTTTTTTTACCCATGAGCAACCGTGCACACGCGAAGGGTGTGCGACTCACTATATAATTTCTAAAATAACTTTTTGTGCCACAATTGATAAAAGTGAAAAAAAGATAGATATAGCAGATTTAAAATTCATGATGTTATATCTATATTTTGACTTTTATCTATAGAGCAAAAAATTATTTTAGAAACTATATAATAAATAAGTTGCGCAGGCATTGCATGTGCACGGCTGCTCGTTAGAGGATACTGATAGCATCGGCCTTAGAATAATTCTACGCATCATTAGTTGCACAGGCATTGCATTTGCACGGCTGCTCGTTAGAGGATACTGATAGCATCTGCCTTAGAATAATTCTACGCATCATTTTGGTTTTAAGGCATTTTGGACAAGTCTAGAAAAGTCTAGGTAAAGAGAAAAGTGTTTGTATTAAATGAAACAGTTAGAAGATGAAAAGTTGTATTCTAGAAGTGTCCAAGATAATTACAAATAGGAGCCATGTATGGTGTTGAATTGAGCCACGAAAGATGGCCAAATGTGACCACTAAGAGTGTCTTTCCTCTCTCCCAGTATATCCATGTCTTGTACTCATGTCTTGTACTACGACTTTTTCTCCCGGTATCCATGTCTTGAACCAAGATGTACTACGATTTTTCATCATTAATGTATAAAATTCTAACAGGAGTTTCATTGCTGATATCTGAACTTCTCAAGTACATCTAACACGCGTCGTTGCTGGATGCCCACGTACAGCCTTGACTCGCTTTGCTGCCTAGGCCAGAAGACCACATTGGGCTGGATTCATCCTCTTCTGTCAAGGCTAATTTCCAGGCAAGTTCTCCCCAGCAGATTCCCGTCCACCTTAGGCTCCCTGGAGTTTTGTTACTACTTGTTTCTTAGTTGTTCTGTCTTTCTAAATCTGTCGGAAGCTGTGATGGGTGAGTCTTGGTATTGAACTTGTGAACAAACGTCATGCAGTCTAATGGGAGAGAAAAGACTTTGGGAGAAGCAGCAGCCAACCTATCTGCCACACCTTTCTGATTCACTAAATGCATGTGAATCCTTATACGAGGATGAGTGGTGATTATGTGATCAATGGACCATCTGATAGATTTGGCCATCAGAGAAACGTTTAACCAGAATTTTCGAGTCACGCTTGACATAATTGACAGATAATAATAAGAACTTCAGAGTCCCAATCAGTTCACCAAGTATCAGTTTAGGCTGAACCCGAGGCTTTGAATCATGTAGGAAGAGGTTTATATGTATTTGCACGATAGCTACAAGAACTCGGTGCAGTGAGAGACTGACGATGTAATCGGTACAAACTTCAAGCCTCACCAAAATTGCATGGTATGTAACAGTGCTGAGGACAAACAAAAAAGAGAACTAGAAGAAGCATACAAGAGGCAGCTAAAAGGCACTCATTCTAGCAAGATCAATGTACTACACCAAAGAGGACATCAGTCTCTGAATAGTTGTCGGGCGACAGATGTTTGGCAGCGGTTGGCCATGCCAGGCTGAGTCAGCTAGCAAGGAGTTGACGGCTGGTGTAGGGTTGTAGAGATCCCACCAGACATGAGCTGAAGGTTGGGGGCAGGCCATGTCGACAGAAATGCACCCGCTCATCCCGCCATACCGACCCAGCCCACAGCATGCACTCTTCACATCCTCAAATCCTGCGTATTCATCGGAACAGATGCATGATTATGAGTAACCACGAAAAAGGAATAAATGGAAACAGTAGAATTGTAGAAATGTTGACACATCTATAGGAAAACCAAAAAGAAAAGAGAAAGAACCGCGCCCAAGTTCTAAGCAGCAACGCCATCTTATTTAAAAGGCTTCTTCTTTCTTTCCTTCTTTCTGTTAATCGATTTGGAACACAGATATCAGGCATCCTAAGGAGGGGATCAAGCGAGGGTTCTCCTTTACAGGTGGGAACAACTTATTAGCATGTTCATGCCACACATATCTCACCAGCAACTGAGTAAAAAATATGAAAGAAGAAGGATGCAATTGCTTAATGGCGTGATATGAATATAGCAATTTATTCACTTGCTTTTATACAAGAATTCCCTCAAACCAGCAACTCATTGGCACGAATAATGTGAGTTTGAAAAATAATACATTAAAAGGTTCATGAAATAATCCATTTGTATATCACATCTCTATGCTGCATTATTATTGATTTCCCCCTAAAAGAACATGAAAACTAGATTTATACCCTTTGCAGTACCAAATTCCAAAAAAAGCAAAGGATAAAAGAACCAAGGTCAGGTGATACAGCTTACTTATTAAGTCAGAAGTACTCGAAAAAGATATACTTTACCATCAGCATCACCAATGGGTGCCTATAGCATAAATAGTACCCAGGTTCCGATACATGGTTACACATGGATTTGATTTACAAGCCTACGCATGCTAAGCCATTATAGTTGCCTAAATACTGTATTATACCAACACCAGCCAATTACTCAATAGACTCAGTATGAAAAAACTGACTAAAGTGAGGTCAAAATATCGAAATCATCATGATCAAGTAAAATCAACTCAATGAAATCAAAATAATCAGATAACACGTTTTTTTTGCTTAAGAAAATTAAAAAAAAAACTTAATCAGAGGTGAGATCATCCTCAGAAGTGAACAACAAACGGAAAATCAGATGCTAAGAAACAACAAACAGGTTAACAAATGGCGTACCAAAGGCAATTGTGCAGTTACTTGTTTCCAAAACCTACTACTCCGTATTATAAGTTGTTGTAGTCAATCAAGAAAGGCGGGCCAGTCACAATGTCACTCGTATATTTAATAAGTACATCGATTTGTATGACATATTTCATAAGAATGTCAGTGGTAAGGTCCCATATACGAATAAGGCAATATCTCAAGAAAAATGGTTCAGAAATTTAACCCTCTCGTTTAATGAAAGCATATAGATGAACATTTTGAAATAAGAATGCAATCCCTAACGTCCTATAACTTCCATTTACAAACTTAAACTAAAATGCAAGAAACACCAAGCAGCCTCTAAGTAATGATGTTAACAGAGATCATGCATAGACAATGAGGGCTTATGAGGTTGTACACTAAAGTGCAGTATCTGCTGTAGCAGATAGTAAACTCGCTGCAAAGCAGATCAACAATGTTTTTTTATGGCAAAAGCAGGCTATATAGTTTAACATAAATGTAAAAAGACTGGTGACCGTACCATAGACGTATGGGTTGATGATGAACTCCATGACTGCTCGGTACACATCACAGAAGACTATGTGAGCATCAGGCAACTCCACATTAAACTGAACTATGTTCTGTTCAAGCATTGTGTTGAACTCCAAAACATGCATGTTAATGTCATCAACACAACCCCTTCTATCATCTCCAGTTGATGAATTATACATCTCCCACGATGCACGTGGTGTACAACCTAAAGGCAGTACCCCCACACACACGATTCTTTTCGCACCCGCATTGTAAAGGTTCCTTATGGCATTCATCATCTGGCCTACTAAAATGTGAGCAAATTTTGAACTATTTCTTTTTAGGTTCATGCTAGAGGAGTTTTGGAGGAAGAGGTCAATGTAGTCATCTTTGCCAAAGGAGAGGTAGAAAAGGGAGGATTGAATGAAATGATAGGCATTTTCTTTGCCAAGCTGTAGCTGTAATAGCTGAAGAGTGTCAAATGCTTGACGTAGCTGTTGGTTAAGGGACTGGTGGTTCGGGCTACCAGGGCTTATGATAGTAGCCTCAGCTGCCCCGAAGTTCACCCCACTCAGAAATCCTTGGATTGATCCATTCTGACTGTAGAAGGGAGAGGCATATGGCAACCCCAATTTCTTAGCTGCATCAGTGGCAACCATTGTTAGTCATTATGTTATGATATTCCCAATTTTGAGAAGAAACATCCACAAGCTTTAAAATAGAAAAGATCCATTGCTAGTTTTAACCATGGTATAGGACAAAATTCAGGCTTAGTAAGGGGCCTAGATATGAATCAAGCTTTAAGAACTTCGAAAGTACTTGTAAAGAATAAATGCGGGCAAGCACACAGACACATTTGTCTGTAATGGTCAAATAATGTTGTTGTATTGCAAATAGAAATCTTCAAACTGGTCGAGCTTAATTCGTCTATTAGGGGTTGAAATGTTCACCAAGTTGTAACCACGAAATCGGTACAGGAAAACAATAGCAAATCAAATCCAGTGATGCCCATCTTCCAAGAAACACAAACCCACGAAGCGCAATAACTAGAAACCAAAGACGATAATTTCAATCACGCCAGTTATACAAAATCAAAATCAGTCATAGTCAGCAACCAAGAAAAGCAAACCCACAAAGCACAAAATCAGAAGAAAGAAAACATATTTTATGCACGCGCAATTGCAGTACCCTCAAATTTCCAAGCAATTGCAGTCAGAGTGAGAGTGTGTGTGTGTGTGTGTGTGTGAGTGAGAGAGAGAGAGAGAGAGAGAGTTACCAAGAAGGTGAGGAAGAAGGGTAGTGTCGGAACCATTGCAGGGGAGTAAAGAGAGGTTATGGCGGAGGAGAGGGTAGAACAGCGTGTTGTCTCCGCAATCAACGGTAGAGTCTCCCAACACGTACATTGCCGAGACCGATGATGAAGAAGCAGTTGCGAATCCCTCTGCTATTCCCACATTGTATGCTGCCACGATGATCATCACACCCATCAAAAGGGCCATCCCTTTGCTCGTCATTGTGTTGCCTTTTCGGTCTTGTACTCGTCGATATTCTTGTTCTGGGGCCTCTGTAGCCAAACCACTCAAACTGGTGGCCGTCGAAGCTCTCCGGGATTCTTCACATTTTCTCCTTCTAGTTCCAGTCGTCTGCCTTCTTGAAGAAGCCCCTAGCCTGGTTTACTGCAGAGAGAAAACTTCTTAGGCCTATGCCTTCAAACCCCCAACAAAATAAAAGACAAAAAAGCTGTAACCGCTTAACGGTGACCGTTGGGGAAGAGTTCGGAAAGTATCTGCTATATATTTGTATATAAAACTCTAGCCGTCCCAAAATAATTTTTATTTTTTTTCTAAGCAAGTTGCATTAATTAAAATTTAACCATTACAACCTAAAGGCAATACCCAATAAGCATTTCTGGAAAGACGAGACAATCGCATCCAAACGGATGGTTCCCGAAATGGCGAACATGGCGTTGGAGGAAAACACCGAAAACATAGGGGCTACCCGTATTTGGGAGTACCAAATTAAGGGGTAGCCAGATCAGGAAGATGCAAGAAAATGCATCAGATTCATCACTCCCACTGAAACAGAGGTGAGAGCCTTGGGCCGCATAGAGTGACAGTTTACATTATTGTTGCGGTCAACATCGGAGCCATAGAAGGTGAAGGGGTCCTTCCACGGCCGGATCGAAGTAATCCGTAGCTCAAAGGGAGTATGCATTCTCCAAATCTAGCAGATTCGGCATCCCACCTTTTCGGACCTGCAGCAGAGATTTCAAGCCAAACCCGCCGGATCGGCGGTTCGGAGACAACGATGGATTTGAGAAAAACTCTCAAATCTGAGAGTAGCGAAAGAGATTGGGGACCTATGGGGATGAAGGAGTTCCAATCTAGAGGGATAATGGAGATTGGTGGGGGGAGAAAGGCGGTGGTGGGTTTTGGGAATCGGCAAGGCGGGTTGCCGCATATGAGGGAGGAAGAGATGTAAAGGATAAGAAGGAAAAGGACCACAGAGTCCCCCCCCCCCCCCTTCCAACCTCATAGCCATGGAAGCTGAAGGAGGAAGGGGCGGCGGCTGAGCTATCTTCGGGAAAGAGAGATGTATAGAGAGTTTTTTTAGGGTTACCAATAGGGGGTTGTTTTGTTGAAGCCTTTCATCTATCACGCCATCCCGTCCCAAAATAATTACTTCATATATATTTCCTCTGTCCTATATAAATTAATTATCTTTCATTTTTACAACCTGTAAAAATCGCTCATGTTCCAAATTAGGAAAGATTTTATAGGTATTTTTTTTTATATTTACCCTTCTTACACTTTTTTTTTTTCTCTCTTCACATTTAACTCTCCACCAACTCATTTTTTTTCTCTCCTACCTCACTTCCTAATACTTTTTATTCTATTTCTCTTTTTGTATTTAATACTCCTCTAACCAATTTTCTCTCTCTTGGTCTACTTTCTTTCCCTCCTGTCTCTAAAGGGTAGAATGGTAAATATAAAATATATGACTTGAATCTTTAATCTGCATACAAGTCAAAGTTGATCGAATTATGTGCCATGAGGGGGTATATTTTAGATATAAGTTATGTATTGTATTGCGTGTTTCTCATTCTAAATAAAGCAAGAAGAGAGAAAGAAATCGGTCAAGAGAGAGTATATAGTTGGTAAAAGATTAAATATAGAGAGATAAATAGAATAAAAAAAGCAAGGAAATGGTAAATATGGACAAACACTTATAGAATATGAAAAGTTATCAATTTTTTCAGACAACCCAAAGAAATAAACTAATCGATTATTTTTAGACGGAGGGAGTAGCAATTAATAGTCGCTATATATGTTTAGCAATAAAAACTAAGTTGCTACATAAAAGTGTTTCTAAGACTCGTCGATGAAGTGTTTGTGCGTATGTCTCTGACCTTATTTAAGGTAAGTTATTTGTTGATAAATGGCTGCTGCAAGAGATGCAACTCTTGTATAGCAACCATTATTTATTGCTTGTCATGATGACGAAGCATTGCTATTATTTGTGGCTGGAAAAAATGCAACTAACCTTAGATAGCCACAATTATATGAGAGGAACACGAAAGCGGATCCCTTGCTGTAACTAGGGTTACAGCAGAGGTGCTGTAACCTTAGTTACAGCCGTCCGACTAAACGGTCGCACCATATTCTGCCACATCATCAAACCCACTTAAAGCTCATTAAACGGTGCATACGGAGTTAGTCTCCACACTCTTTTCTTTCCTTCCTCTTTCTCTCACTCTCTAGAACCCCACTCTCTCTACAGTCTATCTCCTCTTTGAACCGATCATCCCCACTCTTGGAAGATCTCTCTTGCTCCTTGTATCTCTCCAGAAACATTATCTATCTAGAAATTCATTTTCTCGGATCGACCTCGTTTGATCCCTTATTCGATTACCCTACAAATTACCATGTTGACAGTAATTTTCGTTTGTACCTGTCACTCCCTCTCCTCCAAAAAATCCATATGAAAGTGGTCTTCAAGCATGCGCACAGTGCTCCTTTCTCTCCTCCAAGAAACCCATATGAAAATGGCCTTCACGCATGCACAATTGCAGACGGTGCCCTTTTTCTTTCATCAGATTTATCTTTTCTGTTGCCATGGGATAAGTGTAAAACCGGCCGATTCACTGAGGGCCATAGAATGCAAGTCAAGCAGGAGGTGTTTTGTTCAATTAATTGGTGTGTTTATTTTTTGTTTCATTCTTGTATTCAAGGAACTTGGACTTTATTCCATCACCTGGGCATTGGATTAGTAATCTATTCTTGATTTAATAAAATGCTTTTGCTTATTCTTCTTCCCCCTATTTTTGGTGTTCAGAGTTCAAAAGTGGGTTGTAATGGAACTGAGTAATTTATTCACTTAATGTCTATGTTGTTGGATTAGTACAGAGATGTAGGGGTGAAGATGGATTTCAAGAGGGAGTCTTTCTGGAAAAAGAGAAAGAGGAGGAGATAGAGGATTGTTTGTTTGACAGAAGAAGTTTGGTCCGTGAACTCCAAGATGCACCATTTAATGTACTTTTAGTGGGTTTGGTGATGTGGCAGAATCTGGTGCCCTCGTTTTAATCGGAAGGTTTTAACTAAGGTTACAGCACCTCTGCTGTAACCCTCTGCTGTAACCCTAGTTACAGCAGGGGATCCGCCTCTGAGGGACACGATGAGATAGCAAAAGCGTTCATAGCTCTACACGTTCTTTTCTATAAATAGTATTAGTTTGAATATTTTACATGAAATTTTTGAATAAAGTCTTAAAGAAGATTCACTAATTTCAGTAGAAATCTTTTTTGTTACCAAAAGCCTAAATTTAATCCCAATATAACTTTTATAGACCATGTCATAATGTTTGTTTGGCTCATCTAATGGTTGATTCATAAATTTGCTTTGCCTTGAGATCATCTTCACATTTTTGTCTACACGCAAGTTGTCAACATAGATAAAAGCACATTGCAAATAATCACAGCTCTAAAATACTTAATATAGCGATCTTATAAAAGCAAAAAATTGCCACCCAATATACCAAAAATCATAGCCATGCTAAAATTCTAGAGAATTTCCTCCCCGTCCTCAATAAGCAGAATGAACAAAAATCGAGAAATTAGTATAACAAACTATCAGGGTATACAATTTTATTGTATCTCCATTTTTTGTTACACTCAAAATTTTACATTTTGACGACTCAAATATGATTTCTAATCGTATTTGTCTTTGAAATGGACGGGTGCATGACTTAATGATAAATCAAATTGTACCAAGAAAAAGAGGAACATCAACTTTCCGGTCATCATCATCATCGGTGGCACATGATAGGATTGCACGAAAATATGTATTGATGATAATCTACCTCCAGCCTATACACTTTTTAATTTCCATTTTCACCAATAAGGTAACATCGCGACGAAACAATATTGCTACTTTTACAAATGCCATTGCTGATTGCTAGTTGGCTATATGGGGTCCACTACTTGCAAATATTTTGGGTTGGCATTTTGAGGCACCTTTTGATAAATTAAAATGACAACATAGCTGGCCTTCTTCTAGCTCATTTTCGCTATCCTAAGGTTAGCCTAACAATAGGAATGTCCGGTCCGTTGTTACTCCAGTTTGAGTCCTTCCATTCCTTCCATTCAAGCATCTTACTTCAAGCCTTTACCTTTCATTTGGTTGGATGGTGTGGGCATGGATTTTATTCTTGCTTTTGCATAGTCATTGTTTTTCAATTATTGATTTTTTGTTCTTTCATTCGTTATGTTATTTTACGAAAAGTATAAAACAAATAAATATAATGATTAAAGTCAATGGTTAGATGAACTAAATGTATCTAGAATTTATAAGAAGCTACAGATTTAGTCCAATGGAAGAAGTAAGTTATAATAGTCTTTAAGTAATTGTTATATCCAAACATGACATGATGACAATGCCCGCATTGCTTTATACCAGGATCCGAGATCAATGAGGGTTTATTGCGATGAGATCTAAATCTTTCCTTTTGGATTTTCCTTCCTTTTGGTCAAGTGTGTAAAACTATTTGCTTTTGTTTGTATTAATTGTATGCATGTATTGGGTTAGCCATGCTATTAGTAGGCATGACTCTTCTATGTAAAGCCTAAATGGCTTGATCTTGAAAACATCATGTAACTTGTTCAAATTTTCAATGCAATTCTTTCATTCTACGCAAAAAACCCTTATTTACGTGCAAATCAAGAAAGCATGAAACCATACTATAGCAATTAACAAATTTAAATGAAAGATTAGATAGCTAACTACTCTATCTGTGGAACAAGAACGAAAAATAAAAGAGAATTAAAATGTTTAACTTTAAGGGATAATATCACTAAACTTTATGAGCTTAGAGGCAAATTACAGTCGAAGACTGTGTTTTGTCATAATAATTTTTATGCCCTTTGACTAAACAAGATGCTTACAACGTTGATTTTTCCAATGAAAAGACCCTCTTACCCTTACCTCTTTTCTCTCATACCACCACGTGCTTAAAAAAACAAAAGAGCACCACCAGTCCAACATCGTCCAATACCACTAACAACCACCATAGCACCATCCCAACACCACACTACTAGACCACCAACCCACCCCAAACAACTCTCTCTCTCCCTCCCCCTGGCCAAAGTCACACACACGTGCTCACGCGTACACGTGCGGGCGCTTATGTGTAGTCCGACGCACATACATACACACAGATGGAAGTAGGCACATGCGCACGCACGCACCTGCGCACTCACAAACTAGAGTTTGACCCGCACACATACTCTTTCTATAGCTTACACACGCGGTCCTCAAACATACACACTTATGCTTAAAATAAAGTTTGTGCATGTGTCCTCTCTGCGTGTGTGTGCGCGCGTGTGTCTATATATATATATGAGTATAGAGGGGTGTGGGAGTGTACAAAGAATGGGAGGATAGGGAGGTGAGGTGGGCGGTGGTGCCAATTCGTGGGATAGAAAGGAGAAGATGAGGTGGAGGGTGGAAGAAGAGAGAGAAAGAAACTAGATAGATACACATATCAATAAGTATTTAGTATCTCAAATATAATATTGGTATTTTTAGATGCAAAATTTCCATGTCAGCCAAATCGTTAGTTAGGGTCATGAAACCCCAGCGTTGGGAAAATTTGAATCAAATGTTTCACATTCAGGATATAAGTGTCTACTTTGTGAAAATTGTCTTTGACTATAATATTTTCGCTCTAAACTATCCCTAACTGTAAATTTTAGAAAATGAATTAAACCTAGCTAATCGTGTGGGAGACTCCATCGCTTATGCCAGAAAATCACACATCTAAATCGTTCGAGAAATTCAGAAGAGAGCAGTGACTTGGATAAGTTTCCATTCTTCTTACAGCGCCAACCCCCCCACCCCCCTTAAAACTTTATTCTCGTTTTTGTTTTGAATGAAGTGGCATCCGCATCATCGACCACGCCACAATCTAACAGCCTACCACAGCTACCATAGTACTGTATCCACCACCATCACAACCTAACAACCCACCCACCACTCCACTACTTGTCCCAATGTCCTTTATCGCCACCACCACCATAGCTGCATTGACCTTCGAGCCCACCACACTTACTGAACAGCCTCTTACCACCATTGCCTTATCCATCATCATACCCACCACCATAAGCCACCATTCCACCGTGTTGTCCCTCCCTCTGTCTCCCATGACCATCACATTCTGGTTCGCCAACTCCCTTATCCTCTCGACTCTTTCCCTTTTTTCCCTCTTTGCCGCTGCTTCTTTTAAAGTCTGCTGACCATCGCCTCTTTCAGAACCACAGCCCTTGCCCTTGCTTATATGGCTCTACCTCTGCCTTCATCTTTCACTCCCTCATCTTCCTCTATACCACCCCCTCTACTGTTGCCCTTTTCTCCCTTTTTACCACTGCCTCTTTTCAAACTCTGCCTCCTCTTTCAAAGCTACCGTCCTTGCCCTTGCTTTTGCGGCTATGCCTTTTACCTCCCCTTCCACTCTCTCGTCTTCCTCTACACTGCCCCCTCCATTCTTGTCCTCTTCTCCTTCTCCTCCACTGCCACTTTTTGACCTCTGCCACCCCATCGTCGTTTTTAAAGCTGACGCCTTCACCCTTGCCTCTATTGCTCTAGATATGTTCTCTCCTTCCACTCCATTGTCTTCATCTACACCACCCCTCTATTCTTGCCCTCTTCTTTCTCTTTGTCACTACCTCCTTTTAACCTTTGCCTCCACACCTTCCCTTCCAGAGCCGCTTGCCTCGCTATTGCCTCACTATTGCCTCTGCCCTTTCTTTCCACTCCCTCATCTTCTTTACATCTCCCCTCTTCAAACAATGGTTCCACATAGCTTATGCATCAAAATCCTCGCCAACATTACCATCGTGTTCAGCACCGCCGTGTTACAGCCCTTGCTCCCCTTACTCATCTTTTTCATGTACTTTTTGATCCCTACAATTATGTTAGAGACGTCGCCTATGCCAGAAAATTACATATTAGACCTGTAGGAAAAGTCAGAAGCGAGCCATGATGCTTGAGAAAAATGATGAGACAAAATTGCCTAAAACATATAGTATTCATGTGTGATGACCAATTGATTATGACTCTCTATGCATGATGATGGAATTGTATTTTGGGTGTTGATAGTTGGATGACGAAAACATAAGTTACATAGCAGTTAGGACTTTCGTAAAACTATCACATGCAGTTTTCCAAGAGTGAGATTTAACTCTTACAACCCTCTGGGGTACTTATGAGATAGCAGTGTAGGCATTTTGGAATTTCACTCTACTTGTAAATTCATGTCTAAAACATAGTATGGAGCATGATTTTTTACCAAAGAAGTTTTCTTAATATATTAAAGTTGTTCTTCTAGCCAATAAACTCTTGACACATAAATTTAGTTGCTAGAGAGATAATTCAGGAATTCTAGAAAAATGGATTGAGTGTTTGTTGAGCTAAGTACGTATTGGTCAAATCCAAACAAATATAGCATAGATTATTTTTAATGAAATTTCTAACTTATATCTTACAATTCTTAGCAAACATATTGGAGTGAATTAGTTCAACATAGGAGTGAAAAATCAATCCCCAATCACTTTTGCATATATTTGGATTTGATCGAAACCTAATTGCCTACCAAACTCCCAACCCAATTTCTTTAGATTTCTAACATTTTTTAGAAAAACAAAACTAGTTGTCACAAGTCTATTGGCTCAAAATTTTCATACTGCATTTGTCAAATGTAACAAACCAAACCTTTCACTACCCACATTCTAAGTGAGGAGGTTGTCTCTACTTGCCTGTGTCAATGGACCGGTTGCCATTAGACTGAAGGACAAATTTTGGGAGATATGGAGGGTGGGTTGTTGGGTGGAACCTTTTAGGGATTTTGTGGGAAGCATCCAACAATCCACCATCACCACAGTAAGAAACTAATGATAACCATTACCACTGCCATAAGCACCATTACGCCACCACCAACATCAGACTCACAATTACAAACATCTTAATAGCACCACTGCTATTTCTTTGAATCTCATGATCTTAGTTTTGATCCATTAGCTTTATAACTACGGAATGAGTTGTTACAACTTAATTACTTATTAGTGGCAGTGGTGGGTTTTATGTCAGTGGTGATTGAGTCCAAGGAAACGGGTTTGCAGTATACATGAAGGTGCCACAAAGAATACAGTCTGAATCAGGAGCGAAGTATGCTAATGCGGGATTGAGCAAAGATAGAACAAGGGTAGAGACCAAGGCTCCCGAAACAAAGCCTGAGGAGCGGCAGTGCTACGAGGGCGAAGGCACGAGGTGAATACACAATGATAGTCATTACATAATACTGAGGTCCAAGAGTCACAGTTTTGTGCTAGAGTCATGTCTATTTCTCTATCTAGGATTCTTGCCTCTGTGGAGGTCCCGTGCTAGAGCACTTAGAGCTCCCCGATATAGATAGTGTCCCGGAAGAATCGCCTATCCCATAATGAGTCCTTATGTCGAAGCACTCAGAGTGCACCAAGGTGGTGTCCAGGAGGATTCTCCTATTTGATGAGCCAAGATGGTGTCCTAAATGAGTCACCTACTCGACATGTCAAGGTAGTAACCTGAAGGAGTCGTCTACCAAACAGAACAAGGTAGTGTCCCAGACAAGTCTCCTACTTGGCGGGAGAGGAGTCCTCATGTCAAAGCACGTGGAGCTTCCTAACAAGGATAGTTTCTTAGATAAATCATTAATCTTAATGATAAGTTCTCACGTCGGAGCCTTGGAGCACGCCAAGATAGTGTCCCATAGGAGTTTCCTACTTGGCGAGAGGGAAGTCTTCAATTTAAAGCACTCGGAGCTCTCTGAGGTAGTGTTCAGGAGAAGTCAACTACCTTAAGGGATGCTGCAGACTCTAGAGAGTGGATCCCTGCACACTTTGAAGAGTTGGTCGAAGCACTTTCCATAACTAAGGTAAGGTGTATGTGGTGGAACGAAAAGATGGACCAACACTAAGGGCATGGCAATGTGACAGAGTGTTGGAGCACGCGACTATATAAGTGGTGAGGTACATGAGCGTTACGGGATGTATGGGGTGCCCAGGGCATACTCAATGAAAATGGCACAGGGACACGTTCACTAAATATTGTGTGAGAGCATATGACACAATTATAGTGCATGTGCATGGCAATGGGAAGTTATTGAGGGCACGTATGACAATAGGCGGCACTCGTGTGCGGCCGGAGGCAAGTGACAGAGACAGTGCACAAGCGTAGTCGAGGGTTGTGACACTCGGTCACGACTATGGTGCCCTGGTGCTCCTGCCCAGTGACAGAGGTCATGGAGAGTGAGACTTCGAATGAAAAGAGAGAACAAGTGGTTAAGCAAGAAGCCCTTGTAATATCCCGAATTTTGGGAGTTGTTTAAAATAGCCATCCGTGACCCGAAAAAAATAAACGGGCGATAATTTTGAGCAATACTCGGGTATTAGAAGCTTGTGGAAGCTTAAAAGAATTTTGAGGCAAAAATATAATTTTTGAAATTTTGAGGGCATTTTTGTAATTTTAGACAACTTCGGGGGCATAACTGTAAATTGATGTCCTTGTGACGCAAAGTAATAAAATGAGTGAAAAGGTATCTTTGAGTCGCATGTAATTAGATTCATAAATATTAGAAGAATCGTGGGGCAAAAGAGCAATTTTTGAAACTTCGGGGGTTAATTTGTGAATTTTGGAACGTGAGGGACTATTTTGCAAATTTTAAAACTTTAGCCTTATGTGTCAATTTTCAGAAAAGAGGGTGCAAGGATATGCCACCTCATTCTTGTTGATCTGATGACTAAGCTCATTGAATTGTAGAATAATGGCTTGTGTTAATTAGAAACAAAAGGAGAAAAACAAAAAGAAAATCCGGGCATGAATGAACAGTACCCGAGAGAAAACAAAAGGAGAGAGAGAGAAGAGAGAACAGGAAGAACAAGAAACAGGGCAAACAGAGAAGGAAGAAGAATCATGGAAAAGGGGAGAGTTTGACAGAGAGAGTGGAAATTTCTTAAGGGTAATTCATCTCAACCGCTCTTTTGGGTATAAAATTTTATTACACGCGTGTATGTGTGAGAAGGGGAGGGCTGCCATGGGTTGCAGCAGGTGTGTGCGTGAATTGCTGTGTGTGTTCATGGCTACGGTAGTGTGCTTGTGTATATAATTTAAATGTTTGATTGTGTTGGGGTGAATATAAGTAAAAGGGGATTAGTTTCAGTGAATGGTTAAGGAGTTTGGTGCGTGTTTTGCGTGCGAGGAGCGTGTTTACAGTGACTGCGTGTTAGTGTGTGTAGAGTGTGAAACCGTGTGTGAATTGTGTGTAAGTGTGTATATACATGAAATCAAGGAAGGGTAATGAGTGTTTAGTTAAGTAATTGTGTGTTTAAAGGAAGTAGTGTGTGCGTTTGTGAATTCGTGGGTGATGGGTGAATGTGGCAGGAAGTTATTTCAGCTGAAAAATGAGGAAGATGATGACTGTGTGAAAAAGGTGTGATAGTGCGTGTGGGTAATCTAAATAGTGACCGTAATTGTCACTAAAGGTGGAAAACTATTTGGACAGTTTTTCAATGAATTTTTATAAATAGTTTGGACCAAAATTTGGCAAAGTCCAAAATAGTAACCCTCAATATTTTTTTTGAGACGTACGCTCTGGAAAGTTTTGGGAATTTTCGGGATCCGCAAAGGGCGCTAAATTGGAGTATCGGTTAAAGAATTTATCGAATTATTTAGCATAGCAAACCAAGCTGTTTTGATTTGAAAATTTTAGAAAAATCTTATTTTACTGATATGATTCATATTCTAAAATTTAGTGCCATTCTGAGGCTGATATGTATTTTTCGCGAAACTTTCCTTTTAGCGCTCTGCCTGGACACCGGTTCGGGATTTTTGGACAAAATTTTTTTAAAAGACTTTTTAGTACAAAAATGATACTGGGATGCTTAAAATAGCGGTTTAAGATATTTTTGAGATTTTTCTGGTGCTGGAAACCCCCAGGGGTGTTTTGGTAATTTACCACCCCGAAGGGGTATTTTGGTAATTTTACCTATAAGAGGTATTTTGAAGTAAATTTACATACAGTAAGATTATTTTAGTGACTTTGCTTTTGGAAAAGTCATTTTGATGATTAAAGTGTAACGGGGGTGTTTTGGTAATTTGCTACTCCGAAGGGGTATTTTGATAATTTGACCTAAGAAAGGTACTTTTTGCATAAATTTACATATGAAAAGCTTATTTCAGTGATTCTACTTATGGGAAGACCATTTTGGTAATTTAAGTCCGAGAGGGGCATTTTGGTAATTTTACACCCTAGGGGCATTTTGATAATTTTACATGCGCGGTGCGAGGGTTCATTTTGGGAGCATGTGTGAGTTCGTATTAAGTTATACTTTTGTTCTGTAGGCTGTATTCTAATGGTTCGATTATTCCGTTTAGGTTAAAGCTAAAGACTTCCGGTTAGGATAATTTAGCTGCGGATCTAGGTAAGGGATTCTATCTGAACCCTGGGGAAGGACTTTCGTCCGAACCCTTATTTTGATAACTCGTACTCGTAAGTACTCATTTGATTTATTTATGGCTAATGCTGAACTCTGAATTATGTATGGCTATCAGCATGTATTGCCCAGAAAACCTTAATATTGAACCTGAATCGATTGTTTGGAAATCTTATGATGCTCGCATGTATTGCATGCTGAGTAATCTGATAATTGTCTGTATCCATTCTTCCGGATTGTTGCGCTTAAAAATTGATAATTATTCGCAATCGTCTTTGTTGTTTATCTGTGATTTTCTTCTGAAAATTCTGGTTTTTTCTGAAAATTATGAATGTTGACTTATGCCAGTATGATTATTGTTATTGGGATCCGAATTGATTTCGGTGATTGAGCTTATGTTAAAGCTCACTGATATTGTTAATTTTTCTGTCTTGACCTGGGTTATCTGTTCTGTTCTGAGGCGGGCATTATAAGGCTGGTCTGAATCCTGCATGGAATGCAGGCTAGTACCCAAGTGGACTAGTAATTATTCTGGTACAACATGCATGTGTACATTCTGTTAGCGTGCCGGAATGGCATTGCAATCGCCCAGGATCAACATTGATTTTTTTTATTTTCTCTGTTCTGTATACTGCCGTGATTATTACGGAAATGTCTGAAAAGTATTATCTGAAATGATCTGTGCTTCTGTTGAAATCCTTTGAAAAACCTTTATTGTATTTGGAAATGATGACTCTAGAAATGAACTATTATCGATTATTTTTTTGGAATCGGTCGTGTTTGTTCTGGTTTATTTTGGTATCTATTTCTGATGAGTTTTTGATCCTTTTGGAAGTCATTGAGTTTTTGACCATCTGAAGTATTCTGGAAATTTTCGTCGGTTGGATTTTTTTGAAATCGTTTTGTAATCCTGTTGGTAGTCCTTGTGCGACCTTACTGAGCTCTCAAAAGCTCACTCTCCGTTTGGTTCCCTTCTGCAGGTGACGATAAGCTGTAGCAGATTCGGGAACGGGTTAGAGTCTGTGTGAGCTTCCGGTGGGCCGCCACTTCCGTGTAATGAGACCCCTGCGTGAGTCGGTACCGTTACCTTGGTTCATAAGGACTCGAGTTTGTAAAGAATCTAGGTTTTAATAGTTGAAGTTTAAGCAGTTTTGTAAGTTTGTATTTGACGAATCTGAGTTGATACTGAATTAGATGATTTGGAATATGTGTTAGTGAACAGGTCTGACAGGTGTGATGTGATCCGGTAGGTTAACGACCCGGGAGTTTGGGGCGGCGGAGCTCCGGATTTTCGGGGGCGTTACAGCCTTCAAAGAGAGGATACCTACAAGGGGTGAAGCAAGGGAGCCCCAAAGAGGCAAGGATGTGGAGCTTGTGTCGACCCCTTGAAGGGAAGTTCATGGGCTGACCCTTTTGGAGGAAAGCCAACCGCTTGAAGGGAGGGCTGTAGGCTGACCACTTTGGGGAAAGACGTGCCGTGGGAATCCAACACTTACAATATCCTTATGTCAAAGGCGTCGCACGTGACTTGAGCATGAGCCTTGGGTTGACCAGTTTGGTAGCATTCAACTTTGACTCTTCAAAACTAGTTAACATATCATGAAAACAGTTTTGAAAAATGATCAAAATGGGGTAGCCATGATCGCTAGCAACATTGATTATTGTATGTGGCGGTGGTGATGGTAGCCAAAATAATATGAAAGAAATGTTGCGTTAGTGTGGAGGGTCGGAGGTGGGGGTGAAGTTGTCATCGTGTTGGTTGAAGGTTTTAGGTTTTGTTGGAGGAATGGGGTTGTGTGAGCATTATGGGGGGTGGGGGAAGGAGGTGGGGGTGGTAAGGGTTTGGGGGTGGGGAAGGTTGTAAAAACAGGATTGTTTGGGGATCTACAGAAGAGGGGACGGGGTGGATGTGAGGAATGGAGTGTGGGGTAAGAGGTAGGGTGGTAGTGAGTGGGGTTGTCATTGCTGTGCTGGAAGGTTCTAGGTTTTTACAGATGGGATAAGGTCGGGTGGAGATTTTGAGGGACTTGGGGGGAAGGGGCCCGGTGGTCAAGGCAGTAGGATGCGAGATAACATAACTGGTGTTCTTAATCTTGTTTCAATTCCCAATCTTCTTGTGTTCTTAATCTTATTATCTTTTTCTTCTGTAAATTTTTGTTCCGGAAATAAGACCATTATGAGCGAAAATCACTAGGCTGAAGTGAATCATAACCTTTGTTATATGTGGTGCGTTGTTTGGATGTGCTTATCTCATTGTTTCCTTAATGTTAGTCCCTTGTTTGGATGGTTATATAATTCATTACCTGATTTTTCGTGTACTTGTGTGTGTGTGGTTGAGTGTCACATGTTTCTCTTCTTTCTTTTCCATATGCATGATTTCATTGTTCTTTACTCCTTTTGAGATGACATAACTTAAAGTTTCTTTTTCTTTCCAACCAATTGCCTATTTATATTTAAAGGTCTACACGATACTGATGAGCAGGGTTATCTCATTGAAAACTTTTCACACCTGTTAATTTCAAAGAACGAAGTTGCTTAGATTGAGTATACTTGACTGCATTTACAGAGCAGAAAAGATTGCAACTTCAGGATTCTTAGCTTTGGATTTTAACTAAAAATATTTAACAAATTTAAACTGTTTGCTTTATTAGAATTTTGAAGTTTTGAACTCCTTTCGTTTTTGTCTCTTCTTCCTTTTTTTATATATATAATATCCATGCTCAGCTTTCAAGTTTTTAAAGGTCCACTCACCAAAGATGAGGTGCTTATTTTATTTTTGGAACTGTAAAAGCATGGCTAAAATTTAGGACAAGATTATCATTAATTACAAGAAAAATTACTGAAAAGTAAAAGGAAAAAAGTCAAAAGGTCAAATGGGTAGGTTTAAAATTTGGGGCTAGTCAAATTGGTTCAGTTTAGAAATTACGTCAGATCAGTTCTGAGATTGGGTCAGATATTAGGTCCTATCTTGGTAAATTGGTCAATATAGAGGTAATGAGTTAAATCAGCCTAGTTAATGATTAACCTAGTTAACCCACGGATAAGTGGGTCTAAGTAGATCAGCCACCCATTTGACCCAAGCCCATACCCAACTTGCTCAATAAGACCAATAAGCCTTTTGAAAAGTTCAGAGCAGGCAACAACCCAGCCAACCCCGTAGGGGTATTTTTATCTTTTTTTAATATCAAAATGAAGCTCTTTGAATTAAAATTTAAGTTTGCCCATTTGTGTTTATTTTTTAGTTATCCAAATAACTTTTCTATATATATATATATATTTGTTTTGCTCATGGACTAAAGATGTTACACACACACAAAAAATCAAGAAAGAAAGAAATTAATTAAGACCATAAGCAACATTTTTTTATCGGTCTCGGGTCTGTGTCCTCGGTGCATAACAAAAGTTTATGTATTTTTCGTCATATAAGTCCAATTAAAGAAGTTTTAAATAAGTTCTCGGTGAAAAGACCTTGAGAATATTGAAGCCTAGATTTCAATCTCGTAGAATGCTATCATGCTCAAGAGTAGGAGAAAACTATTAGGTATAAGAACAAATCTCAAATCATTGTATAGTCGATGTGGGAATTGACACTTGTAGTCACACGAAACGTGGAATAAAAAGTGATCTCGTTAAGCCGAAGCAGTGAGAAAGCGGCCTGAATAGGGCGGCATGAGCCTAACTCTGATACCATATTAAAGTTTGATATCCAACCCAAATGCAACTCAAGATTAAAGAGTTGTTTGATGCACTAAATTCATAAAATTGAAAACTTTAAACAACTGAATTTTTACTAAAAAATTGGCTTATTTGGTAACAAAAGCAAATGTCTGAAAGTTGTTCCATTTACAAATTTATCCATTTTACCAAATATATAAGCACTTGTTTATATATTTTATAAAAAAAATTCCAAAATCGTGTTGGTGGTGGTGGCAATGGCGCTGGAATAATAATGGTGGTGGTGGTGACGGTGGCGGCGACAACGGAAAGGTGTCAATGGTGGCGGTAGTGGTGCATGAAGACGTGATGTTGGTAATTGTGGTTGTAGTGATAGGCGGCAACATGACTGTCATTATAGTGGTTGTGTGGTGGAAAATTAGATAGTTTTGGCATACATGGACGTGGGAACGACAGCAATGGTGTTGTGGAGGTGGCGGTGCCCTTGTGGTGGTGGTAGTAGTGGCAATAGTGGTGCATGAAGAAGTACCGGTGATAATTGTGATTGTAGCGATAGGCGGCGACATGACAGTCATGGTAACTGTTGTAGTATGGTAGATATTTAGATGGTTTTGACAGACATGAATGTGGCGACGGCGGCGTGGTGTGGTGGAAGTGTTGGTGCCATTGTGGTGGTGGTGATGGCGGCGATGTCCTGGCGGCGGCAGCGGCGGTGACAAAACTGGCTAGGTCATGGTAATTGTAGTTATGGTAGCTAAAGAGATTAATGGTTGTGATGGAGATAGTGTTGCCAGCAAATTATTTGAAGCGACATCATGATGATAATTATTCTTTTTATGTAACCATCTCACTTAAAATTAAGTGATTTACATTAAGTCCACCCTTAGTCTATTTTTTATAAGAATAAATTTTTTAAGTGATACAATATTAAGCGTTATTAAATGTACTTAATTATAAATCATTGAAAACTTTAAATTTTAAATGCTTAATTGCGTTATCAAACACACTTTAAGAGAAGTACACCAAGTATAAGAATCAATCTCAAATCTCTTGTATGCTGGATGTGGGACTTTACTGAGAAAATGAGGATTATGTACCAATCTTCCGCGTGATTTGGCGATCTGTGGTCACCTCACAAGCATGAAAACTCAGACCAATTCACTTGATTTGTTAAGGTTAGTAGAGTTTCCTAAAACTGAAATACAAATTGGTTTAATGGACAAAAGTGTTAACAGTCCCACTTTTTTTTTTTCACCTTGATCCCTGCGGCCCAAATTTCTAATCGGATCTGTATAAGAAAATGGTGAAATCTCTTTACTAAGCATCCACATCCATAGGGCCGGCGTTCCTGCTCTATTTTTGTGGCATATATGAGCAGGAGGTTAACCAATTCAAACATTCAACAAAGGTCCACTGACTTCAGTGATTTCCTATGGACTTACATGCGTTAGTTTGGCATATCTTCAGTGAATCTATGCTTCACGAACGGTGTGAACCATAAGCTGTTGGATCTTCATAAATCTATGTTCTGAGGTAAGGTGTAAAGCATAAGCTCACATCTCCAGCTGCAGGTGGCATACCCATGCATACTTCGAAAGCATCCTGGATATGTAGATCAAAACAGCAGTATGGACTTCACCCTCCTTGCGAAGAAAATGAAAATGCCATGCTGCCACTTTTCCCATCAGTATATGCCCCCTCCTGAAAGGTTTAAGTCTATAATTGCTGGCTCGTGTGAATGGCAGCCGCCATGACTGTTACCAGTATAAGCTTGTGGGTGCAAAAACTGATTCAAAGACGTCATGCAAGATTCTTGTGCTTATAAGGCCCAGAAGAAAACAAAATTTGTCAATCTATAACAGTTATTTATACATGAACGCTGATGTATACCATCAGACTGTAGATCTTGTGAGGTAAAATTCTTGCAACATTTGGAAGATCAAGTTCTTTCAAGGAAAGTGCAACATAAGACACTGAAAGCTCATCAAAGGAATTCACGGATAGGAAATGTGGCGTGCACAGAAGATGGGGATGGAGGAACTTGTTATGCACATCGGTGGATTACAAGGTTGGGTCATTTCTTACGAGATAGTGCTGCTGCAATGCCACCAGCGACAAGTCCGACAGCAGTCGCAGCAATTCCTATGCCAATAACTCCATCTGCATATAAAAAGGGCAGAAATAATGGTCGTCCTCTCAACTGGATGCAAATCAAGTATCATACGGACAAACTGGAAGCTACCTTTGGTGATACGATCTTCAATTGCTTTCTTCAGAGTCAAGGCCTGCCTCCAATCAGGTGCAATCTACCAAGGTGATTACAAAATGATTATGCAATAATTAACATGACAATTTTCCCAAAATAAATGCAGTTTTGATTTATTACCATCTACCAAAACTGTAAAGCACAAAATCAGTAAATTCAAAGCAGTTGGCCACAAATTGCATTATCAGGATACAGAAAACTCACATGAACAAAATGCCGATGGTAAGTTGCTAACAAGTAAGCCTATTTTATAAGTGGATGCATATGGTAAAAGTATACGGCGTCTCAACAACTTCAAGCAGTGGAAGCCAATAACCGATTTACAGTAACAATATATAAACACTCAGAACTCTGAGATCAGACCTCCAAACAGCGTTCTACAAGCTGTCTGCTCCTAGAGTAGTCTCCACTTCTGTAATGTCCAACTGCCAGAAGATACATCCTCTCTCTTTCCATCAGTGGGTTGGTAGTGCCAACCTGAGAAGCTGTCAATAACAAGTTCTCTAAGCAACCAAAATATTAAGAGCAAAACCAACAAACAAGTCCAGCGTTCATATTCTTTCTGCAGATATCAACTTACCTTCAAGCATTGCTATACCACGTTGTACGTTTTCTTCTCGTTTAGAGTGAACAAGAGCCCACGACAACCTCATAAGGGACTCGCTTTTTACTGCATCAGAATCACTCTTCTCAGCATCAGCAACTTCACGCTCACAGCCCTGCAGATCAAAAGACAGATAAGAAAACAATCAAACAAAATAGGTCAAAGATATGTTTCATGTATATCACGTATCATAAGGTACAAATCAATACGTTTGACATATCATTACTTATCGTGTATATCACGTATAGGCACATCTTTATGTGTTGAAAAATAACTCATCATGCAACATAGATCTAGTCTAACAGCTCCCTACACGATCTAATTCTTAAGACAAGTTGTTTCTAAATGTTATAAGCACAGATGGTACGAACTTTAAAAGTAAAACCCCCAAAATTTAGGCCAGTGAATTAGACATATCATATCGTGCATTATAAAATATGCGTACTGAAAGCTCTACTGTAAGGTACGAGCAATGCGAGTTGAATATACATATCCATGTATCTTCTACCGTTTTAAGCTGCACCGACCTATCTCCACTTCTATTGATGTTTGTAGATCAGTGTTATCAAAAGCCGCCTACGGCACAGCCCATCGCAGGGAGGGCGCCCGTCTAAGGCTAGGCACAGAGCCTTCAAAGAGGCGCGCGCTTGTGCGGCCAGGCACAAATGGCCGCAAAAGCGCAAGGTGGAGGCCCAAATAAAAGCCCACAATTTCAACTCTTTGATTTTTGCCACCGTAGCATCATCTCAACCATTGATTGTTATTAATTATATATTCTGTAACATCATAGATCAACATCTAAACAAAAAGAACCTAAAAGCCCAATTCCCCAATCAATCGATTCTCTTGTTGCGGTTCACTATGCCAGTGCCCCGTCACGACTGCTGCACCCTTTCAAGTAGATCTATTCCTTCAGTTTACCTTGTATATGAAGAAGATGAAATTAAGGAGAAATCACTGCCTGAGTTGGAGCCTATGATTCCCTTTGAAGAATATGGTGCCATCGTCACTTAGGATCAACTACTTGTCATTGGATCTGAAACATTTTTTAGTGCTGGAAGGTTGTTAAATTTCAATGTGGAACTTTTTTACATAATATTGGTTTAATGCACTTGCGCCTCCTTCAAAAAGGCACGCAATTGGGCCTTGGCTCCAAGACCTTTTGCGCCTTAGGTGCGCCTGCGCCTTTAATAACAATAGAACAGGCGAAAATCGAAACAATGATATCTGAGACGATTTTAGATGAGTCAAATAGTACATCAACCATCAGAAACACTGATGCATTTAATTTACGTAATTCTAATTTAACGAATCAAGGTAGAAATTTACAATTAACTGCAGCCAGTTAAAAGTTAAAAATAACACATATGGCTGCATCATGTTTATTATACTGCATCTTATTGAATCCAAAAGTTTTGAATAAATGCACAACGAGTTTCCATCCAAACCCCGCGCACAAGAAGCCCATAGAAAAAAGTTAGAAAGAACCAAGCAAATCACAAGCACCAAAAGGTTATCACTACAAAGCTAAAAACTGACCACCGAACTTCTTCATTTTCAACTTCACAGCATAGTTTAAAAAGATCCGAAGATGTTACGAGAAAGGTAACTAACAAATTGGGAAAGGTTGTGGCACACACCACTCAACAAAGTAATAGAGTTTCTCTCAACACTCGGTCGTACGAAACATGTGTGGGAGCGAGTTCAAGGTTTCGAGGCGGGGTTCATCACTACTATAGTAAACTTTTGAAGGCGAAGCGTCAACGGCATTGAGATCCTGCAACAAAGTCTCAACCATTCATTCATCAGCAATGCCTATTCAGAACCACAATGTAACATGTTTAACTTGAAATGGTTACAGTAAGATGTCACTAAACAACTACTAACTAACCAATATATAGCAAACCTCATAAATAATTAATAATCTCAGGACGGCGGCGTCTGCAAGATCTATCCCATGAACTCAATCCCTGTCCATTTGAACTCATTTTTCCTTTCATTTCATATACTTAAGGATGACAAAAGGGACCCAATCACTACATGATCCTTTAAGCCACACCATTCTTGTGCTCATCAGATGTGTTCCAGGTAAAAGCAACCACCAAAATTTTCATCTAGCATAAACTCTCACACACGCACAATCTAGCATACACTAAACCACGTCCACTTAGGTCTCAGCCACTCATTAAGAACCAGGCCACCAGCGCTTAAACTCTTTCTAGTAGTTGCTCAAATATTGGGCAGATTTATTAAATCATCTAAACCTAAAAATCCACACCAGAATTAATTTACTTCACTGGTAAATCATGTAACACTTGCACAGGTATATCGTGGACTTATTACAACAAATGCACACCAACCGCAACAATCATTTCCAATCATAAAAAGACAAGAAAACCACAAAACAGTCCATACAGAAGGTGCACAGACAATTTATACCCCACACTTTCAGTGAATTTCCCCTTTGACTTTTTGCAAAACCCCAGGACAGAGTTTGGTATTTAGTTGCAACAATTGGGAGCCGGAACAGGTGCAGGGGTGAGTGTGGGAAGAATCCCTGTTGAGAGCAGCTTTCTATTTATATTTCATAAAAAGAGTGTGTACAAAAGATCTATACTTACATAAATAATCTGTACTCTTTTGTTTATTAATTATGATAATTCCTAGAGAGATGATTATTAAATTTTTTTAGTCTTCTGAGAAACTTATGTGTGTGTGATTTATAAACCAGGTGCCTTCTCTATTGACCGATTGTAAAAGAGCCTGATGTGACCATATCAAAGCCATGTATCCTTATCCAACCTTTAACCCACTCCCACATGTTATAGCTGTCATCAAAGTGACAGCACGCACTCCCTAATAAATATCAGAACCAAAACAAAAAAAATTTCTCTCCGCCCAAGGCTGAGACTTGGTCTGCTTCATCTTCCTCTCTCTCTTTGAAACCCTAGCCTCCAGTAATACTAAAAAGAATGTCATCAGCAATGGACAGATAATCTGCGGCTACTTGAGTTCGCTATCCCAATCTACCTGGGATCATGCTCCCAAGTTGGGAGCGCAAATTTGCGAAGATTTGTGGGCAGCTTGCAAGAATCCTGCAACTAAGTTTTGGAACATGTGCATGTTGAATCGAACTCATCTCCGATCAAATGAGTATAATTGCAAACCAAGTTAGGGTAAAAGTGATGCGTAACGTGAATGCTTACATGTACTAAATCTATTCTAGGGATTCCAATTTAAATTTTTCTAAGATATCTTGTGATATCAGATTGACTTTGCGAAGAGCACCAATTGACGCAAGCAATTTTACATTTAATGCAATACTAGCAACATACAGTTCAATTTATGTGATAAAAAAAAAAACTATCTTCTTACTGTTGTAATAAAGAGTTTTAATTCACTTGGATGCTATTTACACTTCCAAGATACCAAGACATCATCCATGGTATCTCAAGTATACAAAACTACTGTGAAAGGTTGACCATATCAATGTTTTAGTTGCAGGCTCAGCCATGGACTTATTTATGCTACTCAGTCAAAGTCCTTGTATGTCACGATGTCTACTCGCATAAAGGTCCCTTTCAAGAAGAGACCAGGAAAAAGGATAAGGTCAACAATTCAATCGGGGCTATCAAGAAGGAAAATCCAAACAGTATAATAAGGCTGTAGTTGTAACGATTGCCAAAGAACACAAAGTGAAAACTGGCTCCACAACACTCACAGCAGCAACATACTGGTGCCGTTAGCCCTGGTGATAACTTGACAAATTAAATCAACTATGATATTTGTGCCGATACAATAGAGATTTCCGCGATATGAAGCTGATCAATAATAACACAACATTTTCTCAGTGGTATTCGCTGATGTTACACGAGAAAAATCATAACTTGGAACACAAAGATATGTGCAAAGAAAATTGAATACTGAGATGCTCCACTGAAGTATAAAGTTGTAACTCTAGTAATAGGGGCTAAAGCGATAGAAGCCTTGAAGGGGTAACTTAGGGGAAGACAAGAGAGGAAGACAAGAGAGCCTCAAATTGTGAAAAAAGTACAACAAGAGTTCTCATGTTTCAATTGCTTATGTATCTCCTCTCCCATTACCTTTCGATAATGCAACTTGAGCTTTAATTTTCAAAGTGCCACTGGTTACTTGCCATGGACTCTGGTTAACTTTTCAAGCAGTCTGACTAACTCCGTCATATGGCATATGAATCTCACTTTTGATAAATGTTGCATGCTCCCCCGTTCTTAAAATACATCGGCAATTTAACATATATTCGGCATAAGAAAACACTACATTGAGCAAAGCACCCACAAAAACGAATATTTATCTTTCACATAACCATTGATGCTCACATATGCATCCAATTTCAACTGCTTACCCAAAAGCCTAACTCCATATACCATTTACAGCAGTAAACCAACTTGATTAATCAATTTTCAGATTATGTATGCACAAAAAATGGGCTACAAACGGAACACATTTTCACTTATGTAAAAGAACATAATCGAAAATAGAGAAATGAAAACCTGCAATCAGCGAAACGAACATGACAACTACGAATAATTATTGAGAATTATGCATGTTATGGACGAAGAAACCCTAAAAAAACCTGGAGAGAGAGACTTACGGCGACGATGTCGGCATCGCACCAGGGAATATGATCACCGCCGGTGAAGAAGGTGCCCACCGATTCAAAGAACTTTCCAATCTTGGATTCCATCACCGTGTGTGTTCTACAAGGCAAGAACTGTATGTGCTCGGTGGTACAAGAGAGACAAGCAAGTCTCGGTATTTTTTACTTTGGCCCGTTTCCGTCAAACACTTTATGCTTTTTTTTTAATTAAAAAAAAAAAAAACCACCCCACGCTAGGCAATATTTAACGTGACGACATCTAATTAACCCCTTTATTTAAGAACAAAAGGCTTAATTCAAGCAGAAGCTTTGTTACAATCACTAGCCTCCAAACGATCACTCCTTATCACCATTTCCATTGCCCGGCATCCCTGGTCACCATACATTTCTCACACAAACACACACAATCACAATACTACAATATGTTTTGACACTTTTTTATATCATTGATTCCGACCGGCTGAGGTTAAATATTCGATTTGAGCTGTGTCGTTTTACATAGCAAACTTGTTGGTTTCGGGTTTAAACTCTTCTTCACACTAGGTGGTCGAGATTGAAGACATTAAGCGGTCTGCATTGTTGCTTACGTTCCCTATCAGAATCCTAATTTGATTTGGGCAAAGTCATTTTTGGTGGTTCGGAACCCTAATTCTGTTCTTACGACGTTATTCCAAGTAGTTTGAAATCCTAATTGCAAGGTTTGCATTTGCGTTGGTGTAACTCTTCCGATCCATCGGCATCTCCACCGTCACTAGCACCTCTAACATCACCTTATCATAATTGCCGAATCAACACCGTCATTTTCTCTTTTCTGTCCTTGGATCTGGTCATTCCATCACCATCGCCAAATATAACCAATCTATGTATAAGTGTTTGTTTATTAGCTTATTGTTGTTGTTTTTTTTTTTCATCTTGATAAGATTACATTTAAAATATCTCAAGGGCGATCTTGGAATACCACATTAAATGATACTTTTTTATGTCATTTTCAGTTACAATTTTCAAACGAAAGGGGACTTAGTGTAAGGCAATGACAAACCACGCACCATGGAATGTAATTTCTTGAACTATAGGTAGCCGAGTGTAACAAGAGTAAACTTCAATGCTGTCGTGGGTAATTAACCAATAGTATTTTCAGTTGTCTTGGTTGGCCCATGAAACTAAAAGTCCATTTTGTTCACCTATTAAAGCTCATTATGGAGTAATTAATATCGTAATCGAGAATGTAAAGCGTTTGATTTACTATTTAGCCTGAAATTCCCATTACGACGTAATCCCAGACACCGCAGAGGTGCGTTTTTCATTCAATCACTAGGTGGTGTTTTTTCATTAATCCTGACACAGTAATGAAATATAATGTTGTAATCTCATATCTAACACTACCTTTAAATATTTTCATAAAAATCTACACTACAATATTTTTTCTTTCTTCCGAAGGTGCTATTAAATTATCTTCTTTTATGTTCCCAAAGGTATCATCGGTATTAGACCCTAATTAACATTCTTAATGAATATGTGCGCTCTTACTCAACACTACCCCCCCCCCCCCACACACACACCACACACAGACGGTGCTTACAAGTTATCATATCAGAGAAACTTAAATGAACGTTTTATTTTACGCTTTTTGGGTTGCTCAATAAAAAGTTTGCACTAAATTTTAGGGTTGTAAAAGAAATAAATGTTCTGCCAAACAGATAAAAATAAGAGTTTAAGGGTCATTGCAATAATATGGCCATAAAATTGCATCAAACATAAATAAGCATATTTTAGAGGGGCATTATGGTTATTCTCAAAAAATTTCACTGCATTACAATATTCATTCGTTGAACCAAACACTCAAGCACAAGTGTGACTAGATTGTGGATGAATTCTTCAATAGTGAACCAAACATGCCCATTATGATAAAGATTACGATTACCATATTACCATCGGTGACATAATGATTCAACCAGTGAACCAAACGAGCCCTTAAAATTTTTTTTGTTTGTAACAAAAGGCATGTTATAAACCCTAATAGCTTAGATTACACCACTCGTTGATTTGAGCTGCAGACATTCGAATATGACACTACTAGCCATATCCTTTGGATTGACAAGGTCAATTCGAGATTGATCGTAATGTTTACGATCAATCTCAAATAAAGTTGTGTCGACATTTCGCTTACATCGTATGCATTAAACGTGTATAAAGTTGTGTTGACCTTTCGCTTCTGCTTTTGGACCACTATAATGTTTACGGTCCTGATTATCTCTAAGTTACATTGACATTAAAGCCAAAATTGGCTTAATTTTCTTAAAAGTTCTATAGTGAAAAGTAGTAGAGTTAACTACGGTAGCGTTTGGTAACACTTTCAGTTTTGATTTTCTATTTCCAAAAAAAAAAAACAAAATCAGTTTAATTTTTGTTTTACAAAAATAAGTGGGTGTTTGATTACCCAGTTTTTATTTTAAATTTTTTCTTTGGTAGTGGTTTGCGGTGGCGATGGTGGGGCGTGGTGGTGGTCGACGGTGGTGGTGGTGGTGGCCGACTACCGACAGTGGCTGTTGGCGATGGGAGAGTGGTGGTGGTCTCAAAATAAAAACCAAAACTGAAATCCGAAACTCATTTTTGGAGTTTTCAAAAACAGCCCTAGTTTAAAAACTGATTTTTTAAACTGAAGAAAAAAAACAAAAACTGTGCCCCAAACAAGTTTATTTTCTCCAGTTTACAAAACTGGAAAAATAAACTGTGTCAAATGGAGCCTACGTCTTTAACCACTATACTATTAGATAATTTTCACTTTGGTTACTGGACATCAATTTGTGTCGAAGTGACTACTGAATTTTCAAATTTGTCCAAATCAGGTCATTCCATTGAATCTAGCCTGTCGACGTCCTGTTAATTCCCTTTAGTGAAGGGTAAACTCGTCTTGTTGCCTATTATTACCCTCTTCTTCCCCTTTTTTTCCCTCCATTCTTCTTTCCCACCCAGCCTCTCATCTTGTTTTCCCTCCTCCTCATTCTTCCACAACACAAGATAAAAGAAAGAGTTAACTTCCACATCAAAAATTGCCACTCCACTCCTTCTTCCATGGGTTGCTATTGTCGAAATAGCCCAATAATTAATACATCATGGACACCAAAAAATCCAGGAAGAAGATTCATGGTTTGCGGAGCTGAAAATGAAGATCCATGTGAGTATTTTTTTTGGATTGATCCACCCATGTGTGAAAGGGTTGTGCAAGTGATACCTGGACTGCTACGAAGAACCAATGGAAATGTTGAGGAGGTCCGAAGTCTTATGGTGCAAATTGAAGGGAAACAGGAGCAATTGGTGACATACGAGAAGAAATTGAGAAGCTATCGAAGGAAGGAAAATATATTGTGGTTTGTCTTGTTGTGCTCATGGGTGTTCTTTGTAATGAGCTTCAAATCAAAAAGAATAGAAAGCAGCAGTTTGTGTTTGGAGATTGGGGACTTGGGATCTGGTTAACATGTAATGAATGTTAGTGTTTTTAATGTAATGTAATGGAAAGGAATGTAATGTAATGGAAAGGGTTGTACATGTAATGAATGTTAGAATGTGATCTGGTTAACAATTTATTTGTGCTTGATTGTAATGTAATGGAAGTAGCAGTTTAATGTAATGTAATGAATTGTTTGTTGACTTCTATTGCTTCTATTTTAAAATGGCATTTTTCAATGCTCCCGGAAAGAATTTGGCAACATAACATCATTCTCATGTACCAATTTGTGAGTACTATAATGTAACAAAAGGCTGTAGAATACTATGTCCATAAACAAATAATATGCCTAGCTCCAACTATAAAACAAAAGGCTGTAGAATACTATATCCATAAAAGCTATCCACAAAAGACTCCAGTTATTCCACTTTGCATCCTAAAACAAAAGGCTACAGCTAAAACAAAAGGCTGTAGAATACAATGTCCACACGAGCTATCCACAAAAAGCTTTAGTCTACTAATCTACACAAGTTATCTCCTAGATGATGATCTTTTTGTAAGTCTTGCTCCTTGGCTTGAAGTTGTTATACTTGCACCTCATGTTGCACTTTGTTGGCCAGAAGTTGCATTGTTTCTCCTCACCTGAAAATCATAAAATAATTAATGAATAAGTAATTCACATACAAAATGTAGATGGCTAAGAGGAGACAGGTGCAAACTCACTGGATATTTCTTCCTTCTAGCTTCAGGTTGTAACGAGCCTTTAGGGTTTGGATCTATGACCTTATTCTTTTAGGTTGCATTCTCTTTTGACAGGCTTGTATAGTGGATCCTGCCTACCCAGTATTATGACCACCTGTAGCTGTGACCTTCCCCTTGACCTTGCCCTGACCTCCATTTCCCGCCTTAGGTTCTCTTGTCTTTGGTTGACACCCTTGCCCCCTGCAACCTCTACTGTTGTGCCCAGCATTGCCACATCTAATATAAGTCATAACTATTCCCTTTCTTCCTAATTTTTTAGCCACATCAGGTACACCCCTCTTAGACTGTGTGACCTCATCCCAATCTTTCCTTCTTAGCTTCCTAGGCCTACCAGGTTGCTTATGATATATAGGTGGATGAATGGTCCCTTTGTTTGTTGCTTCCCAAAGGTTAGGACCACTGAGGGGGTTCACTAAGTTGTCATAGACTTTATTGAAAGTCTCAACCCTAAAACACTGATCAACCCACTGCTCAGGTTCACCCCTACTCCCTCCATTAGCCATGTCATTGTAAATGGCTGAAATTGCATGTGTACATGGAATTCCACATAAATTCCACTTCTGCAGCTGCAAGTTTTGTTGCGCAGGTCAACTGCATAACCTTCCCCACTTGTAGCCCTTACACTATATAGATTACCACCATTCTAAGCACAATTATAGTGGCAAGACTTTAACTTTAACTTCTCTAACTTAGCCTGAATTATGGGACATAACAGACCATCCCACCTTTTTATCTCTTTTCTTTTCTTCACAATCCTTTGCATTACATATTTCTCATGCTCTCAAGGCATGTAATTATAGGTTTTATCCATAACATTGACAATAGTCCCATTAAACACCTCATAGTAGTTATTTAACAATAGATCACACCTGGTCTTCACTGAGAAGTGAGATCTAGACCAATAAGAGTGCGGGATCTTAGCTAAGTGTTCATAAGCAGCTACACAGTCTTCTTTTATTTGTTGCATGCGTCTACCAAAGTATATGGCATTGGGAGCCTTTGCAGCATTCCACATGGCATTCTTAAGATCTAAACTCCCAAACTGATTCTTAAAATTTTTATACATGTACATGACACAATACCTCTGTTCACACAGAGGTAGCACTTTTCAAGTGCTGAGAGCAAACCTTAAAAACATGATAAAATAGAGTAAACAAGTGAGTGGGAAATAGTGAATAGCAAATAAGTTGACAAAGATAGTTAAAAGTTAATTATTACTTTTTACAAGTCTAAAATAAAAGTCCATTCCCTTTGGTTCTCAATCTGTAAGTCCTCTTTTAAAAGGTTAATGAACCATTCCCAAGAGAATAGGTTTTTTGCCTCAACCACTGCCCATGCAAAGGGGTACATGCCATTATCAGGGTCAATACCCAATGTTGTCAATAGCTGTCCTGGAAAAGGACCTTTTAAAAAGTACCCATCAAGCCCCACAATCTTACAGCCTGTCTTAAACCCATTCTTCAAAGGGCCCAAACACATGTACAACCTTAAAACCTAGAGAATTCTTTTTAATTATTGGCTCACATAACTTCATAAGTGTAGTGGTCCCTGGATTACATTTGGTCACCTCATTACAGTAGTCCCATAACCCCTTAAATTGCTCCCTATAAGTGGCATCAATCATTTATGCTGCCTTCCTCTTTGCTCAGTAAGCTTTACTTCTAGAAACACCAAAATCTAAATATGTCCTAACTGTTTCTCTTAATGAATCAAGTGGCCATGTGGGGTTTGATCTGAACTTCTCCAGGTATCTTTTGGATATCCAGTCAGCTTTGATATGTTGGTTATAGTATATTTGTGGGCAAATGTGTTCTTTATGATATGTCTTAACAATTAAGCTATCTTTCTCAGTAAGCTTGGAAGCATATAAAACCCAATCACATTGTAGACTCCCATAACACTTTGCTCTAACCCTTTCTTTCTCATTTGTGTACAATTTTATGTTTCTTCTAGTCAGGATTGCATGATCTTTGATAGCTTGCTTCAAGACACTTGCATTAGCAAACAACTGACCTACACTAAATTTGGGCTTTTTCATGTTTACTTCAGGGTTAAACTGAACAAAACTCCTCTTACCTTTGTCAGCATCATCCTCAGACCCATTTGTCAGACTCCTTAGTTCATCAGAGTCATTGTAATCTGATGTCCTTTCCTGTTCCTTAGGTTGTACAACATTTTCCCTGATGCCCATGCCATTCCACTCTTCACTTGCATCTACAGTTGCATGATAAAGATTTATATCTTCCTCAACCTCATACTCACTATCATATAAATCATTATGGCAGTACCGTGAGTCATCTGAGTCACTATCATGCTCACTCTTATTCCCATCGATACCTATACACCCATGCCCACTCTTATTCTGATCAGTATTTACATGCTCATGTTTAATGTTGATGTTAACAGTGCGTAACTCTTGCTCATTGGGATGTTCAGGTTCATATGAGTGTAGAAGAAGCTAGGTGAACTTATTGTTCTCAAAATATGATATATCCAGTTCACAAAAATGTGCATGACATGTATAAGTATTGTCATCTTGGTTATCATCTTGAGTATCCAACGGATGATCATCACCTAAATCCATCTCCTCAATGACAACTAATGAACCAGTTACAGGTGGAGGTACAAAATACTCTTTCACTGATGTGCTTCCATGCTCAACATAGATTTCAATAACATTAACCTTTTTCTCAGTTACAACTCTTATTAGTTCCCTAATATCATCATCACCCCCAAGAATCCTCAACCCATTGTCAAGGTTCATCCCTGGAACCTTGTAATAATAAAACATCACCTCATGACCATAACCGAACTCTTTTAACATTTCATCCACTACATGCATTGACATCTTATCACACTCACAGTAATCGAAATAACTAACAAGGCCACCAAGGTAGCACCTATTTGGCAAGTAAACAAACTCCCCACCACTATGCAACTCAGTTGTAAAGAAGTATACTGACATTCCTATTTATAAGATATTTACTAATTAATACTCCATTTTTACAATATAAAATGCATATTACAGTTGTTTCGAATAGAAAATTGTTACTCACAAGCCCATAAACAAATAAGAAAAAAGATTAACAAAGTAACTTCTTTTTCATAAAAAAAATTGAACTTAATTTAAAAAAAGCATTCTATATAAAAATTAGCGTTAATTACAAAACTGTCCCCTGAGATTTATACGTTTTTGCACTTTGCTCCCCATGTTTACAACTTTTGCAATAGTGTCCCCCGAGGTTGACAAAACCATTACAGCTCCAAAATTTGACGTCCGTTCAATTTTGGATGTTAAGTCCTGATGTGCAGTGCACATGCCATTTTGGCATGGGCAAATTTGTAATTCTCACTCTGTTCATCTCTCTCCCTCTCTCTGCATAGACTCCATCACTATTACCACTGTCACAGCACACACCAGATCTAACTAAACCAAGCAGATGAAACCCCATGATAATTTCCTCATTCTCCCACCACCAGTATCACGCCTCTGCCGAACAATATCATCAATATTAATCCCCCTAGCAAACAGAAGGCACAAGCACATCAATACCTAGCCTATTTTGTGACCCCAGCCATGAACATCCTAGCAAATCACAAAAGATTGAACAAGCATTATGATTATTTTTTGCATACAATAGATTATTCAGCTTCCCCTTGAAACGGGAAATGGTGGTAAAATAGAGATCAAGATCGTTTTCCATAACTATGGATTTTGCACAGGAAACTTCCATTTCCTGAAATGAATTCCTCAATTCCATCAAATCCCATGCTGGTTGCCAATATCGTCTCCAGCTTTAATTTCGGTATCATGAACGTGAATTTGGAGAGGCAGCTGGTGATGAGGAAATTTTTGCCGGTGGCGTCTGGAGCCGGATGAGTCGGTGACTCGGAGGAGTTTGGACTCGGATCGTCGGTGTAGGTGACGTCATAGTTGAGGACTCAGTGGCTGAATTTGGCTGTGCCAGAGGTAGGCGATGGGGTGCCCGTGCTGAGGATTTGTAATGAGCAGGTGAAGCAGCAGCAGCAGCAGCCGGTGAAAAAGAGCCGCCGGGGACCATCAAATGGCGGGGACGGGAATGAAGATCAACGAAGAAGAAGGAAGAAAGAATGAGAAACAGGAAAAGTAGAAAACGTATAGATCTTAGTGAATAACTTGTCAATTTAAATTAAACAATAAAGAACTAAAATGAGACCTTTATGTAAGTTTTCAACCCTTTAACTCATAGAAAACGTCCAAATCTTAGTGATTGTATTCAAATTTTGCACACCCATACATACTCCCACTCCATCGCAGAGGCACCTGCATTTGCAATCCCGAGTTTTGCCGCATGAGAGAGAGACAGAGAGAGGGAGGGAGAGATGAACAGAGTGAGAAAGGGAAGATGGGGTAGGAAAATTATAAATTTGCCCATGCCAAAATGGCATGTGCACCGCACATGAGGACTTAACGTCCAAAATTGAACGGACGTCCAATTTTGGAGCTATTTGCAATGGTTTTGTCAACCTCAAGGGACACTATTGCAAAAGTTGTAAACACGGAGAGTAAAGTGTAAAAACGTGTAAGCCTCAGGGGACAGTTTTGTGATTAACCCTAAAAATTAGTTTGTGAATCTATGTAAACAACGTTATTTTATGGATCATGATTGTGTGGGTGGCTATATCTGGATTGGTGTCGATTTCAAAAGCATATCACTAAATCTAAAGAATGGATAGAAAAACTTACTATAGAGATCGTGTGTCTCAACATATGTTCCCTACTATCTAAGAACCCACGCCATTGACCTTCCTTGATTTGAGTAATTTAAATGCTTTGTTTTAGTAGATGATCTCTTCTCTCAGTCGTCTACGAATCCATGCCATTGCGATCTCTTCTCTCAGTGTATGTATATGCATATTTCTTGATGAAGATGAAAGGATTCTCTGAAGATCAAAGAAGAGGGAAGGACAGAAAGCGGGAAAAGAAAGAAACGATGTGTATCTCTGAAGAAATGAAGGACAGGTAGAGAGTGATAAATTTACCCTTCAAATTTGAAACTTAATGGATTTGGTGCTGACAAAACCTAACAGATGGACTTGATTGGACAAATTTAAAATTCAGTGGTCACTTTGACACAAATTGATATCCAGTGACTAAAGTGAAAATTTTCTTATAGTACAGTGGTCACTTTGACTCAAAGTAGTATTATTTATCACTCATATGTCAAATTCTAGACACAAATCAACTAAATATTGCACGTGATCGTTTGTCCCTCCAAAATACAGACTGTTAGACTATTATGATCGCTTTGATCAGTAAGATATGATTTTATGTTGATTGTCGGTTTCATTGTTTATTCTGATTGAACAATTGTTTAGTTTAAATAAGATCTACTTATCTAGTTTAGTTTTTAGTTTTTGAACCTTACCTTATTGCAAGATCACCCAACTCTTTTACCCGTTTTGTTATTTTATGGATGGATATTGTGATGATAATGGACATGATGATTAGGGTGACATTTTGTTATTATGGTTTAGATGATTTTTATTATACGTGGTGTAATTGGGTATCCATCGTATATTATTTTATTTTTAAGACTTTGATTTTGGCTACGACTTCCTAAGTTGGGCATGTGACAGATGGTATTAGAGCGACTGTCGAAACTTTAAGTTGAGTTATCTAGTCAGGAGGCTGAAAGGTGGGATATGAAGGTGGACTCAAATCATGTCATCTAACTAGGCTGCTGGTATTATCTAACAACGGTGAGAGTGGAATATTATTCGTTATATGTGACTTACGTTGAGATTGATCCTTAGTGCTTAGGAGATCGTGATATTTCAAATTGAATGTGGGAGAATCTATAGTTAGCCTATTAAGATTTTACCTATAAACTCATGAGTGTCTACTTCGGTTAACTCTTCTGAGAGAGGCATTGTTCTGTGGTGAAACCATGAATTTGGGTCACTTAAACAACATTAGAATGCCTCGGCAAGTAAAATTTTGAGAAAAAGCGTTGATTGTGCATAACAAGGACCGAGCCATCTTAAGACAAAGGTGGTTTGTGGTCCCCTTCACCCCAAGAAAATTTCTAAAATCTAGAAGTGTCACATTGTAAGTGCATTTCATTGGTTTTAGCTTCATATTTGACATTTATACAAATCGAACTTATTATCTCGACAAAAACTTAATGAGTGGTTATTCTCGCCCTTGTATGCTATCGTATCATCTTATTAGCTACTAAAATAGTAACAGTTGCTATTAAATTGTGTCTTTAGCAGCAAAAAAGAAGTTAAAAATCATAAGCTAGTGCAAATAACGTTACTAGTACCCGTAACCCCTCCAAAAAAGGAAAACAAAGAAACAAATCCTAAGTCTATTATGGGTGAAAAGCTCGTTGGTAATGACACTAGAAGACCACGGTCACGGCAACAACTTACTTTGATGAGACATAAATTGCCTTTTTTTCATTGACGTTCAAAATTTGAGTAAAGTTATTAGGACAAAGCTCGCTAATGATGCAGTATTAAAGACCAAGAATGCTAAAATGAGTTTGGAGACTTATCAAAAATACATAAAGAGTTCAGGAACCTCGAGGAGCTGCTTCTTGAGGATAAGACTAGTGCCCCTATTGTGGTTATATAACTTCAATTTGGATGGAAACAGGCAACAAAAGAACGGATGTTGTTAACTTTTGTAACACTGAAGGATCGTGATGGCAAAAAAATTGGTTGAAGAACTAAACTAGAGAAACGACAATAATTCAAGGACCATGAGGTTCAACTGTTCAAGTCTACACATAAAAAAGAATCATCATAAATGATAATTACTTCATAGCCTCTGCAGTGGTACCTTGTCAGACTGAAGAATACATCAACAAGATCAACACTAGTTCACTCATTTCCTCCATGCACATCAATTTCCACATACTTCTTCCTGCATTACTCATCAAGGGTTCCTACATCTGTATAGTTCTTTCCACATGCAATTTTACTGCCTTAAGAACTTCTCTTATATACAATCCCAGGAAGAGAAAAAAGAACTAAAAACCCCTTTAAAAATCGAGTACCATTTTTCACGCCCCGAAGAGGCAGCTTCAAGCCTTGAAGTGCTAATTCAAACGACTCACCCAAATGAATCCATAGAGATGGATTCAGAGGAACGAAGTCAGCTAAGGAACCAACCAAACAGATTTTGCATTTTCAGATCAGTCATCAAGTTTCAGTTTGACCTGAAATTGGGTGCAAAATCATTTCATTCTCACTCCTTTGTCAGCTAGATTCCGGCTAGCTGCCTTGTCAACAATACTGGATCAGTTATTTGTAGAAAGGATCCATCTGGCATTAGAGTTATTGTGTTCTCAAGCAAGCTTCCTCGGTACGGGGCTCGTCTTCCTCATGCTTCAGTGGTTCCCCATTTCCGCTATACAAACGAGTTGACAGAGTAGGGGATAAAGGTGCATAATTACCTGTACTTCCTTTGAATATTTGAGGAACAAATACGATTAATTGAATACAAAGTTGCTCTAGGAATGAGTAAAAGAAAAAACTTAACATACCCCTAAAAGAAGAACTTCTCTCAAAGTCCTTGGTCACATGCAATAAGATAGTCCCAGAAAGAACAACAACAAAGCCACATATCTCGGATATGATGCTTCCCACACTTTGGCCATCCCAATCCTGAAATACAGCAAAAAACATTCGTCGACTACTGGATTAAAATTCACCATTGCTTCCTTAAACTCCCTAATCAGGTTGTAGGTGTGAAGTTCAATCATCCTATGCCAAAAGTTACACACGCACACATCATATGCTTGGCAGCATTATGCCATTGCATACTGCTACACCTGCCACATTTATGGCAATGAATTCGGTGATGTGATTTCAAAAGGGGTGGGAAAGAAAAAAATGAGGCCCAAACAGAGGTATTCTTGTCAAGCAAAATATATCCAATATAAAATGCCATCAATACTTGACATTACCTTGAACATTATGACACTTGCAAGGATTGTAAGAGTTGTAAACATGACATAATATATAGGGGAGACAACTGCCGTGTTGAAAGTGTCAAGAGCCTGAAACATCAATATCATCTAGTTAGAGTAGGAACTGGTGATCAAGGAAGATACAACTAATTTGAAACTAGACCAAACAATAGGCCAAGAGAAAATTTTAAGCTGTAATTACGAAACACATGTATTAGCACCTTGGTGCAACTATTTCAGAATCAGCCTTCTGGCAACACGTTTGAAAATCACAAATGGAGACATTTATTCTAGGATCCTTATCACCCTATTAGCCTTTCTTTGCTGTAGCAAAGTTGAGACCAGCAAAACAAATATTTTGTGCATTAATTCTCAACATGACAAAGCAGCAGTCTCGCAAACTTTTTCATACCCCGTAGCCAGACGTTTAAAGGTAAAGATCTATTCGATCTTTTACATGGCAAGAAGAAATCTACTTAATATCCATAAAGAACAAAATTCATTTTCTTTCCTACCACCTTCTGCCTCTCTCTATTGTTGCAAAACCGAGACCAGCAAAACATAATATTTTGTGCATCATTTCTCTCCAAGACAAAGCAGCTATCTCCAAAACTCTCTCTGACCTCCTAGCAACTCCTCATTAGATCTTAGGATAACTCTCATAATCTCAGGCAATGCTAAGCCCTGATTCAACAAAAGAGCAGTCCAGTGCACAAGGTTCCCCGCTTGCGGGGGTCTGGGGAGGGTTGATGCATGCAGTCTTTCCCCCAACTTTAATGGAAAGGCTATTTCAGAAGCCCTGGCTCAAAAGAAAGCGTGATAAAAAAAAGATCTTTTGTCTCTGACTTATCCTTTAGTACTAGTTAACACAGCATTATACCAACAAGTTACCCCTTATTAGAATATCCACCCCCACCTCCACAAAAAATAATAAAAAACCAGATACTGCTTTGAAAACCTCATTGCAGAGTTGTAGACCTTCATGCACACAAGATTTGAAAAAGTTCTCTCCACAAGCATCAGGCCAAGTATATATCATGTATAATAGATGTTCATCAGCTAACGCAAAATATCCCTTCTTGTATGAGGCAGAAAGGTGCCCAAATAAGGACTCTGCATATTTCACCTCAAAACTTTGGAACAGGCTTCTTCATGTGGGTGCCAAAAAACACCTGCTTCAGTGCAATAATTAACTCCACATCCTTGCATCACAAATCCTGTAGCTAATTCCTACCTCAGAAAATTAGAGAAGAAATGCAACCCAACCCTTACACTCACCTATTCCACTCGAAGACTCTCCAACATCCCATTTCCTACTTACTACAGACTACCGCTCTATCATGAAAGTAGCACATATTAAAATTTAAAACCTGTTGGCCATTAAGCCAGATTGAACCAAACAAACAATGTTTATGCTCATTAGCTCCCCATCTCAGTAGAATCTCCCATAACCTTCATAAACAGTCCAGTAGCCAACAACTCTTGATGAAAATAAGTAATTAAGGCAGGAAATTGCATAATGTGCTCTTGCCCAGAGTGAACCTTTCGCCTTTTGACATGTAATTCTCTGTCGCCCCACAAGCCTCTCTTCCACACTAATCATTTTTGATATGTTTAAATCTGAAACCCAGAGTCTGGAAGGAAACGAACAAGTTTGCACCCTTGATTTCAAGCCAAACCATGCACTTCCACAACAACCTCTTCTCTTGAATTTATACCAATATCAGAACTCATTCAAGGCCAGACACCCACCACCACACAGCCCTCAAACCATTAAAAATAAGAAAGATGACGACTTGTCCAAATATAACTAGGCAGAGACTCAACGGTTCCAGCGTAGGGACGAACAGAGGAAAGGGGAACCACTTGCCTCTATAACCAAGCAAACTAGAAACAGAACCAAGTGGCTTCCATGCCCCAAGACTAACACATCAGTGATGACACCCTCAAACCATTTCCTCCACCAAGCTGGAAAAGCTATGCTTTAATCATTCATCAAACTCAAATCAACTCATATATGTCCTAGTCCCAGAGACAGAGAAGAAAGACTAGTTAGCTTATCACAATTGGTTGACATACAGTATATAAATTACTCCCAAGACACTATCTCTCTATCCACACATATTAGCCATGATACCTGCATCAAGAACCCATCTTACACTCAAGAACGGGGATGCCACGACCCATTTAAGCAATCAACTTTATCAGTCGTAGTCAAATGTTCTCTTACTAAAGCCATGAAGAAAGTTAAGTTATCATCAAGTAGGAATGTTAATAAATTTTCACCCATGGGTGAGTGGTTTCTAATACATGGAAGTTATAAACAGTAGTACTTCAGAGTTCTGGAAGTAGAAGCATCATTAACCTGGGAAAGTATATTTGTTGAAGTATGCCTCCACTTTTTACTTGAGGAATACCTGGTTAAGAATTCTGCTTGAAGTCTGAATTGTGTACAAAATAAAGCTACAATCTGAACCAACTCACATCTCATTTTACTTGAAGCTAGCACACATGCAAATTTGTTGCAAGGAGAAGAAGAGCGGGAAGCATGGTTACTTCGAAGAATCCAAGTTGGGAGCGGCTGAATATACTACATATATTCTATAGCTCATATGTTGATCAAACATTCTGCATAAAAAATAACAAACTTGCCTACTAATAAGTTGACAAAAATTAATCTCTAAGAAGTTCTTTTAGGTATCTCTCTCTTAAAGAAGCACTTTTAGATTGTTTGAAGCCCTTTGTCTTTGTAATTAAAAGACGTAGATAAGCGTTTGTTTGAAGTCATGTTGCTCAGTGATAGATGCTGGGTGAGGTGGCGAAGCCAAAGCCACCATTTCTTTATAACCTCATAAGGACAGACACATACTGCCCCCATTCCCATGTGCCGTGCCTTTCATTTCCCAATAGATACCAGGAAGAAGAAACAACTAGGTTTCTCTGTCAACTTCGTCTTCTCTAATGATCTCTCTTTGTAACGCTAGCCTCCAGTAGTGACTACCCAAGAAAGAAAAGGACAAAACCTCCATTAATGATGAGAAGCAAATCTGCCCATACATCAGTTCGAGATGTCCCAACCCTTGCGCTTCCAGAGAGCTCCCATGTTAAGTTCACTGATTTGAGATTCTAAGGGAGATTCGTGGCCTTCTTACACCAACCTCGCAACTAAGGTTTATGACAACGTGCTTATGCTTGAGGGCTAAGGATGTTTATCTTACCCAGTAAAGAATACTACTTGAAGTCTGACTTGCATTCCAAAGCAAAGCTGCAAACTGAAGCAACTCACATCTCATTTTACTTGAGCCTAGCACAACTATGAGTTTAACAATGTGCTCATGCTTGAGGCTAAGGATGTTTGTCTTATAAACAACTAAACAACTCAAGGATTTGCCTACGGGCAATGCCCTTGTTCAACACGGTACTTATGCCCTAGATCTTAAAATGTGCCTGATTAGGAGATTTGCTTAAGTAATAGCTTGTTGAATTTAAGTTATACATATTTGGCCCAACCAAGGATCTGGAGACACTGGTTACAAAAAGAGGGAGATTCCAACCTTATCTATGGCACACACTAATCTATATTGCACAGAGAAGTTTTCCAGTTATTCAATGAGACAAATCAAAGATTTGCCCACAATCAAATTCAGGAAAGCATCAAAGCCTGTGAGCCTTATGGAAAATTCATGGACCATCACATCAGAGTTAAAGGACATAATTTACTTATATTTGAAGTTTTTGGCATCCATACAACAAGTTAATAATGATTCCAGTAACTATAAAGAAAGTGTCCGTTACTTCTATTTTAGCCTCCAAAATAACTTGAGTTTCCCCCTCAATACACACATTTCAGTTATTCCATTCCGAAACAGATGCCCAATTCTGCAATGGACCATACCTTCTACATCTAGGAAGTTCTTGATTTCATATGCAGGAGCAAGAAGAATGATGCTTGACCAATTCGGTTTACATGAAACCGATGTTATCCTTACCAAATTAGCAGAACCACAAAATCAGTTTTAATTGCAACCCAGGTAGGGATGCCAAGTCAACCACCGGCAAAGCTAGTATATCCAAAATGATTACTTCGCACTCCAGTCTTAAGGTAATTGACTTATGCAACTAAGGGAAAATGAGAAGGAATCCCCAGCTAGATAGAAATTTAATGGAATGAATCGACCTTCTTACAGCATACATAGTCTGAGAAACATCTTAACCAGTTTGACTATGGACAGAACACCAGTGGGACACAGGAAAAGTTAAGATCATATAAAAAATGAAAGAACACTTAACAGCCTCTTCATCTCTGAACATTCATGATAAGCCATAAATATTCAGAAAGTGTGAAAGCATACAACTTGCTACCAATAGGTAATGGGTGGAGAGGCCCAAAAGGCTTATGTAGTGAAGTGCTAGCCATTAATTTCCGATGTGGATTTCATATTATCAACAAGCACCTCGCTTGTGGCCACACTGTCTTTTGAGTGGACCAAACACAAATACGAAATAAATAGATCACAGTGATCTGTCTTTATATTGTCTACTGGCCTAAGATCAAGCCGCTCTCCTATCATGTTAAAGCACCCACAAAAGTGAACTGGCATTGAGTAGAGACTAGAGAAACCCACAAAGCTTTACACACGTAGGCGTTATTGATTATTTTCCTAGACGTGGGATTTAATTTCTCAACAGAAAGAATGAAGTCGTTTTGAGGTTAATTTATAAGGCTATGGGGTTTTATGATCAACTCACAATTAATTGTTACAGGAGATTGGCAACCAGAACTGTTAAACCGCACAGCGGGCGCGCGCACGCGAGAGAGAGAGAGAGAGAGAGTCAGGGAGGCGGATAGAGAAGGGGGAGGGGGAGGGGAGAGAGGGAGGGAGGGAGGGAGGGGGGAGAGAGAGATGGCATCGGACATCTACAAGAATTTGCTTCCAGCTCTAGGAGTAATAAGGTGACGCCTAAAAACTTCTTGGCATGAAAATTCTTAGAGAGCCAACCTAGTAACATCATGCAACTGTGATGGATTAAGTTACTGAGGAACGAAGATTGTCCTTAAAGGAATAGAAGATCAACTAAAGAGAGGAGAATAAAACAGCAAATATTTCAAAGCAAAAGGAAGGGGTACCATTAATCCTGCATCTACTGCTTATTAAAGCAACGAGTTGGAGTTTTGACAATTTAGGCAGTCAAGAAATATCCAATTGGTAGAATACATGCCTTGTTGAGATAATTCATCTGTGTGACGACACATGTAGCCACAATGAACATAAAAAACCAGGTCTCCGGGTAGATTAGTTGGTTCTTTCCCTCAAAAGTCAATTTCAGTGAAGTTCCCAGGGCTTTAACACTCATCACCTGTTCAGTAACCAAGGCTTTGTAGAATAAACTTATATACATCCAGTACAGGTGCGACTCAGTAATTCAATGACGTAATATGAAACTTCATAAGTAGCTTAGAACTCGGAAAAATTGTAAAGATTAACATTCAAAGACGCTAGCCATGTCAGAACTTGTGGTCCCAATTTAGTCTCCTGGGGTCTTGGAAACTGAAAAGTTTCTTATGATCTAGTAAGGAGCTAAACATAATGCCTTAGCACAAGCCCCCACCGAACTTGTGTGGGCAGGGTTCATATGATAATACTTTCTCACTTTTAGGCCCCGGTCATCTTTAATGGTAAATGCAGGCAGCGCTGTATGTCAAGCAGATAACCCTATCTGCATGCTACTATTTACCGCATTTCTATAAGAAGGTAATTGAACGTTCCAATTAAAATACAGTTAGTTACAGGTTAATATCATCTGACAGGTGCATAATAACCTTCGCAATGTCACTGCTCCTACTCTCATGGTGGTGGGACAGGATCATCAACGTGGCAAAAAATAAAATTTACCACCAAGTCATTTACTGCTCTGCATCTCAATGACAGCATTCTATTCATTTTTTCATTCATGTTAAATGACAGCCTCAAGTTTAATCCTTAGTTTTTTATATCTTTTCTTCTTCATTCGAGACCTCTTCCTCTGATTCACCGATTTTTTTTTCTTGTTTTTACCCTTTCTCGAACATGATATATATATATATATATATATATATATATATATATATACAGGTGAAGCAAGCAGCAAGAGTCAAGCTACAGAGATCTTTTTTTACATCCAAAAACGACTTTGAATCGGCTTAAAAGGCTTTCACAGCTCAAAAACTTACCGAGAGAGAACCCATCAAAGAACAAATGCCAGTGAAAACTAACACATTCGTGTGTCCACATTGAGGTGCAAAGTGAAAGACCAGAACAAGAACCAACAAAACTGCTGATCCCACGTAGAGCAGAAAGGCTGAGAATATAAAGGCAAATGACCTAGTTATTTTGTAGTGAAGTAAGTATATAGATGGAAAAGGATGAAAAGACTGAGGGTACCTTCTAACCTGTCTGAGTTGCCATGTTCCATATCTCCTGAACAGAAGTGATAGGACGCTCTTGTGGCGCATGAATAACAATTATTACTGAACCAGCTATGCACATAATACAGCCTAAGATCCCAAGCTGGTGTAACTTCTCCTTCAAGATGAAGTGAGCCAAAACAGCACTGCTCCGTATTTAGAAAACAATAAACCAATTAACCCCATATTGGGAAAAATGTAAGCTAATAAAAGTGAAAAACTCTAACAAGGAACGAGTATGTTACCTGACAATGATACTTAATGCCCCAAGAGGTGTAACAAGAACTGCAGGAGCAAACGCGTACGCCACAAAGTTTGCAACCTCTCCAACAACCACTACAAAAGGAATCATGCAACAAGGGATCTGTAACTAGTTGGTTGAAGCCCTCTATAAGATGCACATTGGTTTCTCTTCTACTACTTTTACCAAGCAGTTGCAGCCATAAATACATCTAATACTTATTGTGAAGATAAAAAGACTGGTACAGCCAAATCAACATTATGTTTAGTTAAAAAAACGCATGGGACAAGATTTCACACTTTAAGAAGTTTAACCAAAAAGGGGGCAGTGAGAAACTGTCGTCTATGAGGATATACTAGTGGACATAGTGGTATTCGTAATAATGTGGTATATTGGAATGTGGTCCAACGTGCTTTGATTTAAGATGTGTTTGGCTGATATACAAACATTTCACTTCCCTCCATTCTCTTGTACAGACCTAAAACTTTTGTAGGTAATAACATAAACTCAAGATTCTCTAATATAATTGCAAATGCTCAAGTATTATTACAATCACTTTAAAATAACTCAAATCATCCCAACAATTCAGCTCTAATCACCGCTCGCTGCAATTTCACACTACCAAATCCAACTGCACTGGAATGGTAAATAGTTGGGAGTTAGCTCGGAACCCAGTAAGTTGTATGACCGTAGCACCATAGAGTGGAATAAACCACACTGACAAATCTTTTTAACGAAAGTCACTAGTTAATCAATTAATGTGACCTTGACATAGTACCCAATTAGTAAACCAATATCATGTTTATCAGGAAAACCACTATCACTTTAGCCTCTTGCCTCCGGTATCTTCGTCAGGATCCGACAAATTGAGACGTATGCAACAATAACAATATGTTGCTTACTACCAAGAAACTCCTCAGATGGTGACGGTTCCAGAAACTCGCTTTTGTGATCCCAAGTTAGGAGCTCCATCAGATCTTATCCCAAGCTAACATGGAAACCCGATTCCATCACATAGACAGATATGCATGGAAGAAGTGGGAGAGTACCTAAAAATCAAGCCCTTTTCAACTCAAGTCCTCATTTCCTACTTCGTTTTATCCCTTAACACCTCCTTGTCTGGTGTTAACTGTCCTCATCATGGGTACAGAGCTTGTCAATCAATGGTCTCCCTCTCTCTCCCTCCCCCCCCCCAAAATTCATTTTGGGCCCCATATCTATCCCTATTAGATAGGAGATGTGCCACCTAGAAATGTCTTGAGAAGTGCAATAGTAACATAACTACTTTTACCTTTGTTATTTTCAAAGGCAGGAAGCTGGTAGCCACTTGATGTGATGAGTACAAAGTAACAATCCACTGTGGCATATGGTATTTTCAAGGAACAATGTGAGTACACCATAGTTAAGTGTGAGATGTATTAAACAGATGGTAATACTCTTTACGCATTTATTTATTCAAGCCCCAGCCCTAGATTCTTCTAGGTGCTTATGCTCCCCCACCCCCCTTATCGCTCTCGCCCCCGCGCCTGCCGCTTCGTGCAACTAATATATGTTGCATAAGGACAAATAAGTGGAACACTCTTACTATCGCAAGCACTTAAGCCACGGCAAACATATGCGTATTTCAATAAAAGATTTATACTAGTATGAGTAGAATTTAGATAAAAGGATCTTAGTGTTTAGGAGTACACCGACGTCAAGAAATTACCACGTCCTATACATGGGATAGTGCTCTAAAAATCTCCCTTATCATTAACACCCAAGCCAATAGAAAAATTACCAATGTCCCTTTTTTCTGTTTTCCATCTCATCAAGTATTTTTCGTTTTTTGTTTATTCTTATCTAGTTTCCTTCTCTATCCTACGCTTATATTTAAATTCCACCACTCACAGTAACCTCTTATTTCAATCTCTTTCAGGCTTATAGCCAACTACATCTCACGGCTATCCTCTCTCTTTATGAGAAGTCAAAACTGACTTACAATGATCTGAAAACAGTTGAAAGGAGCTATTCATAGAAACTTCAAGGAAGCAAAAGGCGGAAAGAAAGCACGAGGTGGCAGGACAATGTAAGTGCCTTGTTAAGCATGACAAGGCTAATACAAAGTACAACGAGGCTCAAAGCACCAGGTGATGGCATGCCGCCACGTAACAAGCATGACAATGCTGAATAGCACAATGTGTCGATAAACAATTGATCTAACATTGACTCGCCAACAAGAACAAGATGTCACAATGGCGTGTCACCATGGCATGACCACACCTAAGAAGCATGATGATGTTAAATAGCACAAGTTGTTGATCACATAACTGATCACTACTCAACAACAAGCACGAGGTGTTAGGAGTGCACAAAGAACGTAACAAGAACCATGTTAAATAGCACAAGGTGACGACCAAAACCTAATCACCATTGACTCACCAACAAGCACAAGGTGTCCCGGGCTTATGAAGACACTTAAGAAGCACGACATTAGTAAATAAAATGAGGTGTCCAACAAAGAATCGTTTGGACTCACCAACAAGCACGATGCAAAATGCAGGTCATTCATTACCTTCTCCCCTCCCTAAGAGATATTTGGCCTTGAAATTCAACTCTTTTGGCCAAGGATCCTATCATGGCTTACTCTAACCTACGTTGTTCAAGCCAAGGTATCGCCCTGATACCAATTGTAAGGACCCAAACTTTTGTCGCTAATAGCATAATACAATATCCTCCACTATAAGATGCTGCACATATATTACAATCGCTTTAAAATAACTCAGAGCTATCAATAATTCAGCTCTAATCACCGTTAGCTGCAGTTTCAAGCTACATACATTCACCTGCACTAGAATGGGAAATAGTTCGGAGTGAGCTCGACAGCCTAGTGAATTGAGAATTATAGCATTGTAGAGTGGAATAAATCACGCCAACAAATCTGAAATACAACATTTGCTAGCCAACTATAACCGTGGCTTAGTATCTTGTATAATTAGTGGAAACAGTGTTATATCCATCTGGCAAATCACTACCCCTTCCACATCTTGCATCCTATATCCTCGTAGGGATCCAATAAGCTCAGTTGTATAACATAACAATATTTGCACATCAACAAATAAGGGGAACACTGTCATTTGCACAAGCACTAGAGCCACGTTAAGCAAATAAGGGACAATTTTCAATGAAAAGATATAGATCAACATATAAGACTAAAATTCCATACAGAATTTTAGGAGAATAGTGGTAGAAGAGCAGCAAGGTTAAGAAATACCATGTCGTATGAAGGGGACACTGCTGTAAAATCCCCCTTACTTTTGACACCAAAGCCACCCAACATATTCCCCGATGTTCCTTTTATCTCTTTTCCATCTCTAAGTAACCATCAAGTATTTCTCCTCTTCTTTTACTCTTTGATCTCTTCCTTCTCAATTCTACACTACCATTCAAATTCCTACGCTCACGAAGAACCTTCTTATGTCAACTTCTATCTAGCTTAAAGCTGACTCTTAATAATATATAAAGTACATAAAAGGGCTATTTACATATACTTCTAGGAAGCACAAGATGGGAAGAAAGCACAAGGTAGAGAGATAAGATTGTACAACCTAGTAAGATTAACAAGGCTAAAGCAAAGCACAATGAAGCTCTCACAAGGTATCGCGCATACATAACAAGCACAACGATACTAAACTACACGAGGTGCCAATCAAACAACGATCATCGACTCGCTAGCAAGCACGAGGTGTCATGGTGGCTTGACGACTCTTAACAAGCACAACGATGATAAACAGAACGAATGTCAATCACGTAACTGATCAACACCGACTCAACAACAAGCACGAGGTGCTGCGAGTGCATAATAACACCATGAATGATGCTAAATAGCACGAGGTACACGTATATTACATAAGAGAGAGAAAGAAAGGAAGAGAAAAGAAAAGAAATATTAAGGGAAAAAATGATAGTTTAAGTTTTTATAGCCTAAGCGATTCCATGAGGATCAGATCGGTACCACCTTCGGGGAATGGTTCCACCGATTCTTTTCGAGCCAATATGCTAAGTGCTTTCGACTTTAATCCCCAAGTTTGAAGTGAAGGACTCCAATCTTCTCATGATTCGATTGTATCACCGGAATAGATTTTTCAAGGGTCCATTTGCATCATAGCAGGAAAAAGAATCATCTTTAAGATTGCTTTCTAAAACTGCTTTGCCCATCATCATTTTCCATTATCATTTTATGTTTTCCTTCTCCTTCTCCTTCTTGAATTTCAAAACCCACACAAAGTATACAAAGATGCCCTGGGTTTGGATGCTATTTGAAGATCGTGGGAATCATCAAATGTCATTATTAAACCAAAAAAGATAAAAGAGCATATGAGTTCTATATCTACATAACTCAAAGACTATCGAATGTTGATATGATCCTTAATAGAATAACATACCTAACTAGAACCATAAAAATGGGAAAGGTTAAACCCAGATAAGTTCAAGCTATCCACATTTACAAGACATCAATGATTGAACTTACTTGTGATCATGCCGAACCACCAGAGGGGCTCCAAGAGATACGCATACCCACCAACACCTGTAAACATAGAGCAATAAAAAACACACCCATTTGCCACAGCGAAAGGGGTAAAGCCCACATCGCAAAATCTTAAAATGAAGCAAAAACAAGGTGAAAAATGGTAGACCAGCTCTGACACCAGAAACTGCAGCAGCTCTTTTGAGGCCTTTCTTCTTGATTATGAAGCTTGCACCTATGAACAAGCTTGACATGAGAGCTAGCACAAACCCTTTCAAATTCTCTCTAGAGAAACCCATGATTGATAAATTTCTCCGTTTAGGGTCCTTCCTTCCGTCTCCTCATGGAATTTTCCGAGCCATTGGCCTTTTCTCGTCGTTCACATCTCCTGCAGGGGTATGGGGCCTATAATCAATGAATCTCGCTGCGTTGCGGGTTATATATATATATATATATATATATATATATATATATATATATATATATTGCGTTGTGTTAAATTTGAATTGACTCGGATGATCTGTTGGCCGCTAGAAGAAAAAGCCGCTAGGAGAAAAAGGAAAAGGCCTCATGTGTTGTACTTTTAATAATTTGATTTGATCTATCGATAAAACTGGAATCTAAACAAACATAGTTACAAATGGAAAAACTAGTATCATCATAATTCAGTCGATTCGTAGAAAGTGAGTCATAAAGAGATGCATGAGTATCTATTATGTTGTAATTATTAAAAATATCGTCTAAATTAACGGCATGTGATACTCACGCTTTAAGTGTATTTCTTAGATATTCATATATAAACTGATTAAAATGTCATATTCTTTTTCTGGTTAACTTCTCCACTCAGCCATCCTAAGTCGTCGCCCTCACCAACCAGCCCCATCCTCCACCACCACCCCCTTGCCTGCCACTCGTGCATCTCCGCCATTAGCCCCACCCAATCATGTTGTGTTACCTGCCCCGCCCATGTCTGTCGCCGCCATCAGCCACACCCAATCGCGTTGCCACAATCAACCTCAACCACCCCCATCTTTATGTCACTTCAGAAACAACAAAAGTGATCTAAAGAATTATATATGCATGTGTTGTAGACAGTTCCTTCATTTTGTTATGAAAACTGTTATGTAGGATGCAGCACTTTTACAATCTCATGTGTCCCGTTGCAATTTTCCTTACCACAAGGAGCTTTCTACAACTCAGCCAGTCATGAGAGTATTTTAAGCAATTATCCCTTACAAATTTCTTTCCGTATAGGCCTTTCGTTGTTGATATGTTGCATTTTTTGGTTTCGCCGGCACAATAGTGCTTCAAAGATCAGTTAGAATAACAGTCAAATATTGGTTTAAAGCTTCAAGCATAATTTACAAGACGAGTAGACTATTTCGGCTGAAAATTTAAGCTTTGCACCGAATAGTAAAGATGAGTTTTCATTATGGTGATGCAGCAACAAAAGCACCTGGGTAGAAATGATTTCATTTTTCAGGGGATGCCTTTTCCAACTTTTTAGGGGATTAGCTGTGGATTTTTAAACACTCATATGTTTTGTTTGAATTTCTGGGCTTGATCCTCACCTCCGAAGGTATGTGCGTATCCATGCCCGTGTCTTCCTTTCAGAAAACATATTACTCGTCATGGGGTTGCAATCTTTGGAGACGATACTCATCGGTGTGGGTTTGTTGCAATGGCATACTCTCAGGGTCAAGTGCAACTTGGTTAATTAGTGCACTCCCTATATTGCAATGAATATTCTCTCCGTACATGCACTTGCTATGATGTATTCGCTTATATAGTTTCTATCTTCTATATTAATTGCTATGTTAATGGTCAATTATTTCTATCTCAGATGACCGGTGATATATGTATGCCATCGCTTGTAGTCACGCTTCTTTTTAATGCGTGTACTATGAGTCAAGCTGTGTATGCTGCATATATTTCTTGTGTATCGGATAGCAAAAATGATCTTCTGTATGGTCTCGCATTCGAGGCGGCCCGCGGAAGACATTTTGTGCACCGGAAGTAGTGGAAAAATGTTCTTGCTAGTTATGATGTATTTTCCACCTAGCTTTGTGATTTTTGGTCCAATCTTGTGCTTTAGTTCTGGGTAGGCTGTTTGTATTTTATTTTATTTTTTTCCAGCACGAGTCAGCTTTGGCAGTGGCTAGTTTTGCTCGTAGGGTAGGGTTGTCATCCTGCTTTGACTTGTTCTACACCCTGTAGTTCACTGGAATATATTTCTTAGGCTTTTTTTTTTCAAAGAAAAAGCATCCAAAACATTGAATCGGTTAGACAAGACAGAAAGTTCATGCCATGTCGCAGATGAACAGATTTATAAAAGTGAAGAAGAAGAAATAGATCAAAATGTTTCTGAATCCATGGATAAGGCATGCTGATAACAGATCTTACCTCCAAGAGCTTCCATTTCTAAAGATTGTTAGCCTTGTTTGCCTTGCCAAGAGATCTCTAATTACATAAAACGTATAATAAATTGTACCAATGGTTGCCAAGCTATTAATCAATTTTACTTTTGTCACTGAACGCAGTTATTTGGTCAATCAAGCTCTATGTTGGCTAAGAATAGTAAGGGCGTCGTTAAGTGGTCATGTATGTATGTGTGAGCAGATAACCCTTACAAAATCATCACACCCTCTTGTTTATTTTTATTTTGTCTGTTGTATTGATAAAAGAGAATACATTAATTTCAATTGTTATATTTATATAGTAAGGTTTTAAGATTTCTTTTTTTCTTTCCCAACCATGACCGCCCCGCCACTTAATTACAACCACAACGATCATCACCCAGTCACCAGTAGCCCAACCATGTCGTTGCTGCGGTTCTGAAGATATTTTAGATACGGTGGCACCAATTATCTATGACTTTTGATATAGCGTAACTGACTATCATCACTTTAGTATTGATAGGGTGGATCCTCACATTTTGAAAGAAGCACGGATGTTAGCATCTTTTGCGTGTCAGGCCCGCGTAGACATAGACCAAGACTGGGTTGATGACAACGTGAGGATATAGGCCTTTTTTGTTGTGAGGTTTTTTCATAGTTTGGTGTAGGATGTCTTGTAGGTTTTGGCTTTTATAGCCATCCTTGTATTTTTATTTGAACCTCTTTGGTTGCTTGGTTTGTAATAGCCTTATGACTGAACGCGTTTCCCTTCTTTGAATGCTATTCTCTTATTCACCAAAAAAAAATCACGCAAACCAACACCGCCGTCGCCACCCAATCCCCATCAATACCTCCACTACCATTGGAATCTCATACCCAACCACCCAGCCCAACCCCAATTTTGCTACCACCCAAATTCCATCGATATATCTATTGCCACGGAAAGAAAGATCCAACCACCTAGCCCAGCCTAGTAGCTGCTGCCCAAATCACGTCAACACCTCCACTGCCACCAAAAGCCTCTTCCAACCACCAAAAGTCTCAGATTCATTACATGTTAATAATCTTCTTTGCTAATATGGAGTCATGAAATGTTTAGTTCACGCTTTGTTCATTATAAAATATTCTTCACTGCTTAATTTTCCATCCCTCCTTCATATAGGAAAAAGAACATAGAAAAGAGAAATCTAATATGCAACCTTGGTTAAACCGTCTGGCCCGTCTCCACCAAATTTTTTATGGTTGGGCATCGGCAAATACTTTTGGCCCAGTAGATTGTTTGGGCTGGGTGCGGGCACATATTTATTGCTGGTCAGCTGAGGATGGGCTGATCTCTAGGTCTGTCCAGCTCGCCCAAGTTGCGCCCCTAGTTAAATTCTAGAAATCTAAACTCTTTCTTGATCATTTCTTGAACATTTTGAGCCAACCATCAAATGGGTGCCCAATGATAGACCTGGCTTCGCCATCACACCTGCCGCCAACGTATCATCGCCATTTGCATTCCGTCACTGTCGTTGCCATTAGCAACCCATCGCCACCAGCCCAACTCACAACCATGCACCACCCACTTAAGAAGTTCGATGAGTTCACCTATTACATATTCCCGCAATAACACGGAGCTTAATCTTCACCCATAGCCATATTGGCTCGAGTCTGGCATAGATTCAAATCATTGTGGCTAAGGGTTATACATCTCAAACAATTCTGATGGTTGTTGATCTGGTGTTCAAAGTGGTAAGTTGTTATTAGTGTAATGCAATAACTATGTGGCGAGATTGCAATTGTAGTCGTGCATATGGTAACGGTGGTGGACATGGTGACGATTGTTGTTGTAGTTGTGCATATGAAAATGGTGGACAAGAGGTGGATGTGGTGGCTTTTGCAGTTACAGAGTTATGGTGGTGGTTGCAGTTGCATTATTGTTATGGTGATCTTGTGTTCTGCTGGTTACTGTTCTGTTGTCGATGAATATGAAAGAAATTTCATTTACATTTTTTTTAAAAGGGGTAAAAACCCTACCATAAATAGAGAAACCAGAGTAGAAGACCCTGCAAGCGATACCATCATACATCATAAGGGGAAACAACAACAGTAAATACAACACACCTATACAAGACACCTATGAAAGAATTAACTTTGATAGGATTTGACATTGATCACCATCGGCTCGATGGGTGGAACCCGAGAAAGGATAACCCGTTTAACCAATAGGAAAATGGATTAAGATGGGTCTATCACCCATTTAAACCCAACCCATTCAATCCACACTCCAACCTGACCGACCACCCATTTTGCCACCCCTACGGCATCAGACACTGCCATTTTCATATGGCTAGACGGCTCTTCAGCCAGGCCCATCAAGGAGGAAACACATAGCAGTTGACGCCACTCTTGGTACAAGAAAGAGAAAGAAGGGAGGGGGGGGGGGGGTGGGGGGGTAGGAAGGGGAAATCTTCATAAACAGATTCCAACTGAAAAGGTACATAACCTATAAACTGCTACATAATCCTTGAGAGTTTTGCAACGACAAAGGTCACAATGACCTGCATGCAATCACAAAGCAATGGACAATCTTGTAAAAGCCAAAACGCAAAGCTCAGTCTCAATACAAACACAACGAAGGATCTCTGTCACATTGCCACTGCTTAACGAACACGGCGTACTTTCTCTTCTTGTCCTAATCCAAGAGATTTTTGTGCATTTGAGATACCTTCAGGATCTGTCAGGAAGAACATAAGTGAAAGCTTGAGCAAACCAGGAAAAAGGAAAAAGGTAACCGGCTTTTGTTCCTCTATATTTTAACTTTAACATGGAAAAAGAGGAAAACAGCAATTGGTCACTGGCCAATATCATGATACCTCCAAGTACGGTCCATACAAAAGGTTTCAGCTATAGCAAGCTTCAGAGTAATGAACCCCAGCCCACCCCACCCATATAAAAAGAGTCCCTCTTTTTAAAATACTAGAAACTCCTAATTTAGATTCTACAATTTTCCAGGGGAGAGAAGGTTTTGTACTTTGACTTTAATCACATGGGATACATGGGTCTCCGTCTAATTAGGTCTGACTACAGGGTTATAGAGAAATTCTTCCACATAGTTGATGAGAATAGTAGTAACCTAACCAAATGGTTTCTCCTAGGATTTCGCAAATCAACAAATTAACGCAAAAACAAACCAGTCGTAGAAATGGAAGAAATAAAAAAAAAAATCGCCAAACTTACCAAAGAACTGAGTAAAGATACGCGTAAAGAAGCTCAAGTTGCGAGAAACATTGTACGCCATCATAGGAGGAAGAGGCTTGACAATGGTGTCAATACTAAACACCCGCTGCAGAAACTGCATTTACAAGGGGGGAAAAGATAATAATAAAGGTTAAAAAGCTTTTCAAACGAATCATGCCATGTAAATATTGCGTAGCAGTTGTAGATAATAAAACCAGGTATCATGCCTATTGACCACTACGGAATATTCCAGCCCCCTCCCCACCCTCTCATGCTTAGAACATAAGGTAACAGCTTGAATTTGGATTGGGGTGGGGTGGTTCAATAGTAAAGAAAATCAAATAGAGAATACCACATATTTGATTTAGTTGCACAAAGAGCAAAGCCGATGAGGACAACAATTTGATAATCTACAGAGATGGAGCTTAATGAACTCCTACGAGATGCTAAAAACCCGCACTTGAGCATAGAACTGAAAGCAATCGGGTGACCCTTGACTCAAAACACCACCTATACCGACTCCAAATGCATCAGAAGCAACCTCAAACTTCAGAGAAGTCATCGTGGCATAAGACCAACCTCAGTCATACACTCTTAGTCCCAAGGAAGTCTCCAGCAGCAGCAGGCGTACATCGGAACTCCCCTTTCTCCATGCACTCTCTGATAGGGGCTGTGATACAGCTAAACGCTCGAATAGAACACCTATAAAAGGTGGCCAACTTGTGGAAACTACGAACAACGGTTTTGGGTTATGGCCAGTCTGTTACGGCGCGAACCATGTCAGGGCTGGCAGCAACCCTTAGTGCGGATATAATAGATACGAAGAAGATCACTTGAGATTGTCAGTTTGTATGAGTGGTAGGGTGAGCATCAAACCGTTTAAACCGCTCAAACCGAACCGGTCAAATCCAAACCGTCCAAAAATCTTAACGGTTTGGTTTCACAATTCTCAAACGGACCTTGGTTTGGTTCAATTCACGGTTCACATTTTTAAAACCAATTCAAAACCAAATAGAACCGACCTATGACATGTCAATCTAGTTTTAGTAATATTTTTTCGTACATGGTACTAAGCAAATCCAAATGAACAAATCTTGAAAGTTAAAAGAAAATAAAATGATGAGAGCATTTATGATACAAAAATTTGGTGACCAATATCTCTTCTATATTTACTCTTTATTTCTCATACATTAACGAGCACTTATATATCGAACATAACAAGATTATATATAATTTAGGAAAAGTATAAGTCCAATCTTTAACTATTGTTAGATCCAATAGTAGTGTACAAAGTAACATCTTTAAGTGCGCACAGACCGATCCAAACCAACTAAACCGAACCCTTTAAATCGACCAAACCAATAGTGTTTGGTTCGGTTTACAATTTTCCAAATCGAAGGGTAACGGTTTGACCCCCAAACCGAACCGCGCTCACCCCTGAGCCCATCATTGTCTTACATTTGTTCCTGGCCTGAATCCTAACCTACCGATGCCCGCTACATAGGTTAATCATAGAATACCAACAAGAGATAGCCAACAAATCTAACATGCCGTCGAGATGAGGGATAGCAAACCTATACTTGATAGTGATTTTATTTATGGCGCACACATTCGCCAAGTAACATCCTTCTTAGGGGTCCGTAGGATGGGGACAACATAAGGTCCAAGACTCTTGCGGATGGCTTTGCGATGCTTTATGACTCCTCACGTTCCTCGGGATTCCTACAATTATCTGGCAGATTGGGTAATTTTGATCCTGTAGTCATTGGCATGTTGAATCTCTCTCATCGGAGGTAGTGTTGAGGGAATGTCCTGCAGTGTAACATCCATGGATTCTGCTAAAATTGAGTGACCTTGGCTGGGAAGTAAGGTGTGGTGGCAAGTGGAACCAAAGAAACATCCTTAGAACTACCGTGAGCACGACGCCGGACTTTTTGCTGGCCTCCTCAAACTCTATCCTATCTAAAAACTGGAACTGTAGCGGGCCGGACAAGAGGAAGAGAGGGACTTGAGGAGGCTACTCTTAGAAACATTTTTTGTGGGGTTTAACTGGATGTTTCTCCCATCATATGTGAATGTGTATGTATTTTTGCACCTGTGGTGATGAACATCAAGGTCTAAAATCCACAGGCACCAAGAAGAATGTAGGCAACATCCATGGATAAAACATCACATCAGATGTCTTGCGAATAAGACGTGATACACAGGAACTAGACACCACTTAGACACAAGGAGAGATGTCTTATCTACCTAAGCTACCCAAAAAGGACGACGATGTGGTTCAGGTTTGATTTCATCTCCTCAACCGCACGCTCAGAAACCACATTCAAGGTGCTCCCTCCCTCAGTGTACCACCCTACAAACTACATCCCCACAGTTAACAAAGGTGTGAAAAATGCTAGTTCAACGCCAATCATTTTCCTCAGGGGCAGAAGGGATGCATCTCATAACTCTAACTTGATGGCAGTTGGCATCAGTTTCCCACTAGGCATTATATTCTTTGTCAGACTCATTCAAATGCTTGACAACATTTAGCTGTTCAGCATGGCACTGACCACTGCCCTCTCCTTTGTCCTAGTCAACGAGCATAATGGAATAGGGGCACCAAGCAGCGATGTGCCCCTTCTTGTGGCAGTTACCACACTCAATGCTAGCTCGTGAAATTGACCCCGAATGGGGGGTTGTAATCACCTCTACAGACAATTTGGTCATGCTAGGTTGTATTCCTAGAAGCAAGTAGGCTAGCCTGCGTGACACCACCAGGACATACGTTGGAAAGGTACAGACCTCAAGGGATTGGGCCCCTGAAAACGAGGGAGCAAACAGCACAGTTGAGAATTCTTGAGATAACGCTCGTATACAAGGGCCTTGAAATAGTCACCTTTAGTTGTGTCTGGATTATGAAGTTTGACTTCAGACATAAGCTCGGGTTTCAGGCCCGTGATAAATTTAGCAATAGTAATAAACAACTCGTCCTGAGGCTATATGTCGGAAAAAGATCCTCAAATTCAGACATAAAATCAGATACAGTGCATGTTTGTCTCATCATCAAGAATTGCTCAAGCATGTTGCCCCAATGGTAGTTAGAAAGATATTTCTGAACCAATTTGGTCTTCATTTTGTCCCGCAGGGTGATGGGTGGTTGACCACAGCGAGGAATGTAATTGAAAACCCCTTGCCAATAACATTTAGCATATCGTACAGCTTTAAATTGACCAAGCGTACATGATGCTGGTTAGACATACCATATCACTCGAAGTAGTCCTCTAACTGATTTATCCAATCCTGAGATTAGGATAAAACTGACCGCCTTGTCTTTTCTAGTATAGTCATCTTCAAATAGGGGCCTAAGCTGAGTGTGACCATAGGACTGTAGATGACCGAAGGAAGGGTGATCATAGGAAGTATGTCCAATGAGGAAGACTCTCTTGTCGTCTCCCAACAAATGAGATTCTCTAAGGAAAGGCTCATCATTACAAGGAGCTCGTGAAGGATTAGTGGTGAAAAGGAGGCCAGTTGTCAACCCTGAGGTGCTTCGGCCTCTAGGGGACACAGCAACAGTGCTACCCTGTGGTTTTTTCTCAATAGTTTTAAACAAATCAAGCTAAAAGGTCTCAAGCCTTCAATAAATGCTATCATCGATTTTGCCGAGTTGTGAGATTATAGGTTGACAGTGTGCTTAAGATTGTTAATGGAATGGCGAGGGAATTCACTAAGGCATCAAAATTTGTTTTTTAATCCTTTATTTGTCACCATGGTTCGAAACCAAGAATAAGGGGAAAATAGAGCATTTGCCAAAATCAAATGCAAATTACGACAAGGAACTAAGGCTACCGTGATGTTGTTAGGTAGGATCCTGTACCAACTAAGTGTGCAAATGGATGTTACCAAAAGAAATTTATATTCTTCTCTTTTGTTTTTCCTTTTTTTTTTTTGGGTATGTGAAATATTAAAACTGATAGGTCGCCAAAGATGGACCGTAACAACTCTCTTGAGAACCCAATGATTGAACATAAACCACTGAACTAATATGAGAGAAATCGTACCTTGCAAAAGTAAAAGTAGCCTACCTCGTAATACCTGCAAAGAGAGTTGGGGCGTGCTGCTGCACGGGGGTGACAGTAGCGACGAAAGAATAATTTTGCTGGGAGAGCAGTGGGAACTGGCTGGCTGAAAGGAGCAAAATCATAATTGTTTCTTCTTTTTTTTTTTTTGAGGCAAATATGAGAAGGGCGGTGCAAAATTGCTGGATCAGATCTAGAGTACAAGCAGCCGCCAAATAAACTCCGCGAAAGGAGCCTGGGAGAAAGGTGGGATTTTCACAATGCCGGAAGATGTGGCTACAGTGACTGGAGAATATTGAGGCGGTGGAGCAAGGAGATGGTGTGTAGTCAGCAGCGAGGAGATGGGTGGTCAGAGACAGCTAAGAGAGGGTGGAGCGACGACGCGGGCAGAGCTAGAAAGTAGACCAACAGCGACGGCGGGCGACTACAAGGGAGTCAGGCGACCAAAGATTGCGACTGCCAGAACCCTGCTGATGGCGGTGAGGCAGCTGTGCGGTGGTGTGGGGACCAAGGGGATGAAGATGACGTGGTTATTTATAGGTGTGTCGGGTGAAAGTCAATCAGTGATGAAGAAGTGTTAAACAGTGAGAACATAAATGGACTGGCTGCGGTGGATCGGAATTAGGTCTCTGAATACCAAAAATGATGTAGCCAACTTTGTATAATGAAAGAAATAGAGAACTATAGCAATTTGACAATTCAGTTCACAAAGTCTGCCCATTACATATTCTTTGAGGTCCTTTCATAGGACAAAAGGGAAACTTAAAATAGAAAACTTAATCAAATCAACTCCTGATTTAAGAAATTGGGCAACAAAAGATTCAATCCCGTATTATTTTTCCCAAATTAAACACAAAAAACCTTCAATCAAGGATCGCACTGGGCCTCCGAGTAGAAGCAGGCTTGCCAAATGTGTCAGTCCACAATGTTATGGATCCAGAAACAGCTCACAAAATTGGTCGTGCTATTACACCCACCAACCAATGACTGTTTCAAGCAGATGGCAGACTACCATTGTCAATGGTTCACTAGGACTTTGCAAGTGAGAAAATTTTCACTGATATTATCCTCTCACCACTGGGAGGCTGTGATTGTCTTCTTAGATTCTAGTGGCTCTAAACCTTGGGGGTGGTCCAGTTTGACTTTGGGCAGAAGTCCAAAACCATTAACCATGCAGGGGAACCTATGACCTTTTAGAACGAGCACGCTGAAGCAGAATCAAGGTGATATCTGCCACAGCTAAGCACAAGTATCTCCACAACAGTCCTCGAGAAAATTATAAACAGGGATACATTATTACCACCAATTCCATGATAGGTTTGAGGAACATCGTCCTTTCCAACCCCCAGATGCCCCCCGATTACACAACCACCATATTCCACTCATTCCCAATGCCATGCCACTTAACATCCCACTTCATAGAACTCCATATGCTCAGAAAATTGAAAACGAAGGATTGTGCATGAAATGTTGGAGATGGGAATTACACAACCAATCACCTTCCCTTGCAGCACTTCCAGTTGGTTGGTTAAGAAAAAGGATAAAACTTGGAAAATGTAAAATCTCACCACAAAAGATAGGTTTCTGATACAAATTGTAGATGATTTGCTATATGAATTACACTGACCTACTGTTTACTCCGAGCTTGATCCGAGGAGTAGTTATCATCAAATTAGGGTTGTTATCCAAGACAATCATTTTCCACACATTTGGGCCATTTTGAGTTTCAGGTCATGCCCTTTGATCTTACCAATATTGCGGCTACCTTCCAATCCCTCAAGAATACCATCTTTCAACCTATCCCAAGGAGGCTTGTTGTTCTTCGATGACATCTTGATTTACAGCAGGACATCCACTGAACACCTTTATCACCTCACACTGTCATGTCATTGTTGCAACAACACCAACTATACCTCAAAGGTCGAAATGTGCTTTTGCCCGCCAAAAAGTTAGAATATTTGGATCATATTATTTCTAGCCAAGGAGTGACAGCAGATCAAGCTAAGATAGATACCAAGCTCAATTGGCCAATACCAAAGACCATAAAGCAGCCGAGGGGATTACAGAAACTTTCTTGACAAGTATGGTGTGCTTAGCAAACCACTTACTACTCTTTTTCCAAGAAAAAAAATTACATTGTGATGACAATGCCACCTCTCCCTTCCACAAGCTCAAACATATCATGTCAACAAACCCAAGTATTAGCTTTGTCAATTTCTATATTCCCCTTGAGGTGGAAGTATATGCCAGTAATGCAGGCATGGGGGCAATGCTGATGCAAACTGATGCAATGAGAGAAGCCAATTGCCTACTTTAGTAAAGCCTTTGGGATGAAGTCCAAATTATTGTCCACTTATGAGAAGGAACTCCTACGTGCAAGCCATTTATTGTTCGGATGTGTATCTCAGTCACTAACACTTCATCAGAAGGACTAACCATGCTAGCCTCAAATACCAACTTGGTCACAGGCTCACCTCACTCCTACAACAAAAGTGCCTTTGTGAATTGCTGCAATTTGACTTTGAAGTGCACTATAAAGCAGGTCATGGCAATAAAGTTGCAGAAGCTCTATCCGGATTGTTAGAGAACACAGGTCAATAAGCTTCAAACCAAGCAGTCTCCATCCTCCAACCAGCCTGGACAACTAAGTTAGAAGACAGTTTGCAAGGAGACTCTCATTTCCAACACCAAGTCCAATTTCTGGCTCTAGACCCTTATGCCACCTCAGAATACTCTTTGAACAATTGTCCCCTTAAGTTCAGGGGAAAGCTCGGTTTTGGTAACAGCACAAGCCTGAGACAACCGGAATCCAAGGAGTTGCATTTATCAGGCATTAGGCATCAGAGGTCAACCTGGAATCTATGCTACCCATAAGAGAACATCAAGTTTCCTCTATTGGCCATTTATGAGGAAAGATGTAGTGGTGTGGATTGAAAAATGTGGGGTGTGCCAAACCAACAAGGCTGGACACACACCTTATGGAGGCATACTCCAAGCCCTACAGATACAAACCCAATGGAATTTGTTGAAGGTCTGCGAAAGTCTGAAGGTATGGAGATAAATTGGTGCTGGTAGACGGGCTGAGCAAAATATCCCATTTATTCATATAAAGTACCCTTTCACAGCCCCTGAGGTTGCCAAGATTTACTTCGATCATGTTTTCCAAAGTTCAAACTCCTTGGTTTACTTGAAGCCATTGTAACAGAGAGGGGAAATGTATTCCTCAGCCAATTCTGGACCAAACTCTTCCACCTGCTAGCCAAAAGCTACATCTCTCCATAGCTTATCACCCTGAAAGTGATGGTCAAAATAAGAGAATCAATCAGTGCCTAGAAACATATTTAAGATGCTTATGCGGGGATAAACCAAGGGCTTGGGTTAAATGGCTTTCATCAGCTGAGTATTGGTATAATGCCAGCTAGGACAGTTCGCTACAACAACACCACTCCAAGAAGTGTATGGCTATGTCCCCAACGCATTAGCCCTCACCGCTACTAAGACCTCTAACATAACGGCAGTAGATATCTATATACAGGAGAAGACGCTGGTCCTCACGCGACTCAAGGACAATCTAGCCACAGCTCAGTCCAGGATAAAGCTCTTTGCTGATAAGAACAAAAGTAAGAGGGAATTTCAAGTTGGAGATTGGGTCTTATCGAAACTACAACCCTACGGGCAATCAAGTCTAGCACTAATACATAACCTTAAGCCTTCCCCTAAACTCGATGGCCCTTTGTAAATTCTTGAGAAAATTGGTTCAGAAGTTACATACTTCACCTTCCGCCACGCTCTAAATCCATTTTGTAAAGGGAGTATTACATCATTAGGCATATTCTGTTGTGGTGGCCTCCTAATGGCAATAAACCCATTTGATATAGGCGACAAGTACTGAATTGGAGAGCTTCCTAACCTCATTTAATGAATAAACTTCTCGAGCTGGGGGGGGGGGGGGGGGGTACAAACATCCTACGGTCAATTGGGTCCTAAAATAAGGAAACGAATTGGGTAATTACAGAAGGGGAAGTAAGGAACCTGGTAGTTACGCTGGAAGCTGTAACGAAGTTCAGGGTCGATTTCGGTGAGGGAGTCGTCGTCGTCATCGGCGTGGGTGTGGGTGGAGACAGACTTCTTACGAGGGACGTGCATGGTAGGGGTACTACCAGGCTGGCTGGTGACTTTGAGCTCGGCGTCTTTGAACTTGTCTGCTTGGCTTTCTTTCCCCCTCCATGGCGCCGAAGCCAGCAGGTCCTTCTTCTTCGCCATAGAGACCACACCTCTGCAACTCCGTCTCTAGTACATATTGACAAGATAAGGTTCTTCTCTATAGTTTAGCTCACGGTCACGTGCTCTCGGAACCTGTGCCACTTCTATTTCTGGGCTCTTTATTTTTTCTTTTTTATTATATCATACTTTCGGCCTTTCATAGTTAGCCATAATAATAATTAGGGCTAATTACACCCATGTCCCTGAGGTTAGGGGGTAATTACAGTTAAGGACACAAAGTTTCAAAATATAACACTTATGTCCGTTGACAAACGGAATACAAAAATACGTAACGGTTCTGACAAAAAGACCAAGTTGCCCCCTAAATCATGATTTGCCCCTGGGACCACCCGCCAACCCCCTCCCCCTTCCCCCTAACCCCATTCCCGCACTACCCCTTCGCATATGCCTCCCTGTCGTCTGTGCCTCCCCATTTCCCTTCCCTTTCCACTTCTCCAAACTTTATCTCCAGATCTGCCGCCCACTCCCTCACCCCACGCCGCCGGCAGCCCAAGCCCCATCCCTCGCCCTACGCCGCCTGCAGCCCAGCCCCGTCCCTCGACCCATGTCGTCGGTAACCCAAGCCCCACCTCGCCGCCACTGCAACAGATCTCCCCACTGAGCAAGCCGCAGCATCGGGAGCCCCCTCTCCCCTCCGTCGTCACCCTCAACTGTATCGAGGACAACACCTTGAATGTCCTCCTCCGCTCGATCGCCTTCGTCGTTGGTCTGCAGAATCTTTCGGGAATCGGACGGATCCGGCTCCTCGTCGATCTCCACCGACAGATTGGTTGTGGTCGTCGTCGTTAGCCATTGATTAAGGCGGCGAGTTGGATTTGTTGGGTCACGGATTGAGGTGGAGAAGGGGAAGTGGGATGGGGGAAGAAGATAGGAGAAAATGGCTGCCGGCGGGGAAGGGACGGCGGGGAAGGGAATTGCCGGCGGTGAAGTAATGGCATTTAAAAAACCCTAATTTGAACAAATGAAACCCTAATTTGAAAAATGAAACCTTAATTTGAACAAAGTAACCCTAATTTGAAAAATTAGGGCCTTGAAACCCACAAAACCCTAATTTGCAAATTAGGGTTTCAAAACCCTAATTTTAATTTTTTTAAAAATATTCAGTATATACAGTATAAGGGGCAGTATCGTCATTTTAAAAATACGTATTGAAGACATCATAAAAAAAATACACTTTTTGGACGGAACCCTGACGGATGGACACGGGTGATACATTTGAAACACTTTTGGTCACGGAATGTTACATTTTGAAACTTTGTGTCCTTAACTGTAATTACCCCCTAACCTCAGGGACATGGGTGTAATTAGCCCTAATAATAATAATGTCTACTAAATTAATGTTTTTAGCGATTAACACATTTTTGTGAATTCAATTGCTTGCCATGATTTTCTGACAAAGAATAATAATATATGGTGGTATTATCATTTGGCAAGTAACATTACTCGTATGAATGTTCTTGTGTATTTGTTAATTGTAGATCAGACACTTTTAAAATTTATCGAGTATCGTCATAAGAAATGATCGTTCTGGTATTATCTTCAAAGGTAATTATTATCTTATATGTTCATGCATTGCATGCTTCATGTACTTGTTATGTAGTTTTTTAGCATTTTGTATTTTAAAGCAACTAAGCATATTACATTTTGTATATACATATATATAACTTATGAGTGAGAGATACTATTGATTGCACCATTTCATTATCAGACATTGACAATTAATACTATGGTGTACCTATACATGAAAAGTAAGAAATCTTTAAAGCATTGATCACGAAAAATAAGCATATGTGAGGCCATGAAAAATGTCATTGCCTGAAGTATCTAGATGGGTTGTCCCTTGGTACCAACCATGACAAGCATTGTGCCTTACGACCGCCTAGCACAGTGCCCTGCGTCCTCCCAGCGCGGCGCCCATGCACCCACACCCACCTAGCACAGCGCCCATGCGCCCTCCCAACATAGCACTCGCAAGCTCGTCAAGCCGCACCTCCATGCACCCTTCAAACACAGCGCCCCCGCGCCCGACTGCAGTGCCCGTGCACGCTGTGAGCCAATCGCGAAGATTTGAAGATCCAGGCGTGCGTTTTGCTCAATTTTGGTGAAGATCATCCTTGTATATATTTAAATTTCTCTATAAAATTTTAAGCCATTCCGAGTTGTATTTCTTCAAAAAAGAGCACTATGACTCCTCGAGCATAGTGATGTCTACTACTGTCAGTTGTATTTTCCTCCTTATGGTACTATAAGGGAGGTCGTGTAGCCTTGGCCAGACACCCTTACCCGAGAGTCCCTTACTTTATTTTAACTTGCCTATCTAGCTAGATTGCACACTGTGGATGCAAACAAAGTCTTTTGTAAGTTGTAATAATGCTATTGAAGAAATGAGAATATTTGGGACCGTGTTGAAAATCTACTCTTTGTGCGTTGTTTTATGCAATGTTGATGCACTGTTTGCTATAAACTGTCGAGAATGGTTAGTGGACTCTTCTTGCAAGCGGCAAGACACATGGTTTCCTTTGTGCCATCAAGGGCCACCGTGTGTCACTATACCTCATAAGTAGCAAGTCTAACATTAATCAGAACTAGCAGAGAAACGATCCGCGTACATTTGTTATAACCAACGGTGGTTAATTTATCATACGTGATAACGAACATGTGTCCTGATGGCTAGCTATCCCAGTGTGTAGAGCATGACTACATGACCTCGTTCATAGATAAAAGAAGGGTTGGACCCTTATTATTCTTGAACCAAAAAACTACACACACACACGCACGCAGTTCTCCGTGGTTTCTCTTCTTCCCTCCCCACCTCAACCTGCCACAGTCTCTCTTAGGCTCTTACTGTTGTGAAACACGAACCTAATCAACTAAAGAATTTTGGTGATTCAAAGTTTTGGAGACTCTGCTAGGGAGGAGGGGAACGCTCAACAATGTCATCTTTGATGGAGGAGGGACTATATGAGCATAAAACAGAGTTTTCAAACTTGTGCTAGAGTTTAAATGGGGTTTTAAGCAGTTGCAATACCCCATGCCACGTAAGCCAGGGGCTCTTGGGATGTTGTGGTTTGGTGAGCCAAAGGGGGAAGAGTAGTTGGTGGACGGAGTTACGCTAGATGAGACCTATTGTTAACTGTAGCATGTAGCGTGGCCTTGTATCTTAGATATGCCTCTGGGCTAGTTGGTGTACTTTCAAGAGGAACTAGCGCATGATAGTCTTTCGACATTTGTTATACTACCCCATAACGATACATTTGTAATATTAGATAGCAAACACATGTCACAATGGCTAGCTCTTAATCTTTGTAGCCAAATATGTGGGTTGAGTATATGCAACCCATTTTTAGATAAGATAGATAGATAGATAGATAATGGGTTGGATATACGAACCTGATCGACTAAAGATACTTTGGGAATCCAACATTTGGAAACTATTTGGGGAGGTGGTAGTTCTCTATGAGCTATTTCACCTCCTTATGATGAAGGAGACCGCTTAACAATGTTGTTCCTTAGAGGGACTGTACGAGCATAAGAGGAAGTTTTCGTACTTGTTCTAGAGATTTAATAGTGTTTCTAGCAGTTGTGGCACTGTGGTGCAAGGGTTATATTTTTTTTTCCCTTAATAATAATTTTGATGATGTGCATTCAAAATTCTAGCCTTTCGAGTCGCCATCTAATTTTTTATGGTCATGAAAACTAACTAACAGAGAAAATTATAAACCCTAAAATTAACCATAGATAACCAACCCGACTAACCTAGTCTACGTAAACCTAGATTTTGAGGACCATTTTCTATGATGGAAAGATATTAGGCAACTCATCAAATAGGTCTTGACTTATTCTATACTATGATACGTTGATCTTTTAATTAAAAGAATAACGAACACTAATTACCGATCAAAAAAATTGAGCTGAAAACCTCAAAATTTTGACCCTAAGGGAGGCGACCTAAACTCGGGTATGTTGACTTATGAAAAGTTTTACAACTAATTGATTTGAGCACCGGAATAATATTATCCTAATCCAAGGACCAGTACTCGACTGAGAGAAGGAAATTTATTCCAGACTAATTAAAGGATGAAAAAAGGAGTCTTGCCTTTCGATCTGGATCTGCGAGTTGATGGCTTTGATGTATCTGCGATGCAAGAACTTATGAGAATGCATTTGTGACCGCGTTTATATGGAATAGGATTGAAGTATATTAAAACCCTAAAAGAACTCTAGTAGCACATTAGCAGCCATTGGGGATTTATCTTTGTGTTTAGGGGGAAATTGGAGGCTGTTTACATATATGTCTCGGGTGTAGCGCTGCAGAAAAGCTGAACAAAAAGATTAGTGCACGACTATAGTTATCACTAATGAAAATTTTGGATTTAAGCAAAAAATTACCAAGAATACCCCTATACTGGATGCTACATTTTAACCGCTAAAGTACACGGCGGTATTATTGTGTACAAGCTGGCACACTTTTTTCTTATGGACTTACCTTGAAGCCCTTATCGTGGATAGGAAAGCTAGCCTGCCATGTAAATGTGCGTGAATACTATATAAATGGGCTCATATCCTAATTTAAGGTATACCAAAGTCAGTACACTATGACAAGAATAGGCCCAACACTTATATATTGTCTAGATTGGACTGGACGAGACAAGAAAAGATAGAAGAAAATAAAATCTACAAAAATGGTGCATCTAGAGAGCCCCTTGGTAAGGTAGCTGGCATGCAAGCAAACATCGGCAAAAATAAACCCATTTTTGTTTTAAAAAAAACACAAGATGACCGGTAGATGATTAGATCTAAGACTCACAAAAAAGGAACACAAAAATGTTGTTTAGGGAACAAGCGACTGGTAAATGAAAATGAAAACAAAAGGAAAAGAGCTATTCGACTTTCTGCCAAACACCTGATGACATCACCCAAAGGAGAAAAATATTTGGTAGTCAAACATAAAAGCATATTCCTAGAAGTCGAATCCAGTGATGCTTGGTAATTGTTGGATGCTTAGGTATGCTACACATGTGTCTAATAGTTAGAGCCAACAATGAATGCAAGCGACTGTTTGGGTTAGACACACGGAAAAAGATATGTAGAAGCCGAAACCAACAACGCTTGGAAGTGTTCAATTGTCTAGACACACAATACATATTTACCTAAGAACCAAAGCCAACAACATGTGAAAGAGGTTGGTCACTTATGGACACCAAAAACTCAAATCTAAAAGCTAGAGCTAACAACGCACTGAAGCGATTGGTTGTTTAGACACAAGGAAAGTGAGAAACCTATAAGCAGGAGCCAAGAAAGTGTGGAAGCGGTTGATCGTCTAGACACACCAAAAATAACGAATGTAAGAGTTGGAGCCAGTATCGTGAAGTGATCGGTCGATTAAGGACATAAAAAACTCATATATAAGAGACGGAGCCAACAACTCGTGAAAGCAGTTGGTTGCTTAAACATAAAAAAAAAAGATAACAATATAAAAGCTGAAGCCAACAATGCATGGAAGCAATTAATTATCTAGACGCACTGAAAAGAGCTAAAAAGGAACCACTCAAAGCCAAAGCCAACACGACGCCAAATAGAAGTCCATCTTTGAATGATGGAAGAAGAAGGAATCTCAACTTTCTTACAAAGTTGATAAAGATTAAAAGGCAACAAGGAAAGTCACAGTGTGAGGAATATGTCTCAAAATAGAATTCTTTCAAAAAAGGAGTACAATTAGTTGCACATGAGCGCACCAAAATGTTTAGGAGTTTCTAGAAAGTGCACATGAGGGTCGCTTGTTGGCTTCGACTTTGAGTAATGACTATAGATGTTTGGTAGTAGTTAAACAGCTCTTTTATCTCTTTTAACTTCTAGTTTCCGGTCATCCATTGTCCAAACTACGTTAGTCTAATTCTTTTTTCAAGGATATGTAGGAAGCCTTGTAGAGGTCTGAACCCATTTTTTTTTTTTCTGAGTCTTCTTGTCAGTCATCTACTCCGTCCTCTATTCCAATTATTTCTTAAAAAATGGGTTGTTTTTAGTGATTTTGCTCACATGTGAGCTCCCTCACAAGATACCTCACTTTTGTGGACTTTATTTTACTTGAAAGTCCAGTCCAATTCCAATTCAAATTCAACTTTTAGAGGCTTTATTTTTTTTCTATTTTTTAGTTTGGTCCAAACGTCCGGTCCTATTTAGCTAGACTGTTAATGTTGGACTTAACCCAAGTCAGAGTCTATATTTCAGTTTACCTTAGCTTGGATTATGTGCTCGCTATTATTTGATCCATGTGCATTCTTATGGCAGGCTGACTTTTCCTTCTAGAATAAGGGCTTTAAAAGTAAATTTGTGAGGAAAAGTATACTGGCTAATACACTTTTTACCATTTGATCACCCTAGTGGTTAAAGTTCACCGACCGGTAGAGGGTATTCTTCTCTTTAATCATATCTCTGGTGGTGGCTACAGTTGCATCCTAATCGTTTTGTGTAGCTTTTTTTACGGCTCTAGCCCCCAGGCCTCTATATAGATAGCCCCCAGGCCTCTATATAGATAGCCCCTCAGGCTCCCATTAAACACGACTGCTATTATTATGTGAGGATTTGCATTACAGTTATGATGTATATTGATTCACTCCCCGATACACATATTCGTACACTTGTTCACTCGATTCTCTTGCACCATGGATACATCCAAAACAGCAGCCACACAATTAGGATTGAAAGGTATAGCTTTTTTTACTTTTATTTATAGTTAGAGTAAATCCCTTACCACGATCTGATTTTGGTCCTTGGATAGCAAAAGAAATCAGCTTTAATCTAGTACTCAAATCATAGAATTTAGTTGCACGATTGTTTTCATCTAACCATAGACCAGAGTTTAGGTCGCGTCCCTTAGGGTAAGAACTGCGATGTATTAATCCTTTGAGAGATTCGTAGGCCACTTGGCCTTTAATTTTGAGTTCAAGCAAATAATTGCGTAGAACTAAGGTTTTTTCTAATTTCAATACAAATCATCAAAACCACATAAAGAATTAGAGAGTTTTTTGTGTAGATGAGGTGCGTGACACCTTACTCTCATACAAATAAGTCCCCGAGTGAATCAAGGGTTACGCAGCCTAAATTTGCTTTATTGGTAATCTAGTGTCAATTTTAGGATTTCTCGTTTTTCCTAATTAGCTGTAAAGATTAGATGGCGACTAAAAAAAAATTTGTTAGATTTTTCAGATGCACGTCACCATACCAGTGTCTTATAATGTGTTCTTGTGTGCCAGAGCTCATTGCCAACATGATCAAAAACCGTAGCCCAAGGATAGGAGTTGAACTCATTCGATTGATATGGGGGTTAAATGCAGATGTATGGTTCCAAATCAGCCTTTGTTATCCGGTCTGTGCATTGACCGGTGATGGCCTCGAATTTCGAGAGATTGTGCATTCTACTAAGGGCTTCTTGCAAGAAGACTTATGTAAGGATACTAAAATACTTGATAAATCCAAAGAAGAAGCATGACTGTGTGAAAGAATAAATCCCCCAATCTTATAATATCATTTGTACTCCTCGAAATAGTATTAGGTGCTTTAATCGCCGTCAAAAGAAGGAAGGGACCAAAGTCGTCTGGATATGCAAGTCTTGGATTGGCTCCAGAGTAATCAAAAAAACATTTGAATGTTGTAAGGAATCCTATTTGAGGGCTCGCGACAGATGAGATGGGACGTCAAGACGACTTATCCCGTGACTCAAATTAAATAAAACTACACAAGCTCATGTTGAGAAAACCAAGAGACCAAAACCATTACTCAAGTGAGGACCAAGTCATAAACAGGATTGATGCTCATATATTGAGGGCTTTGATCCAATTAAGTGGAAATTAGAAGACTAATGAAGGAAACAACATGACTTCAATTGAAGCTATACATGCATATCTCTAGGGTACCTATGATCGATGAGGAAATTAAGAGACTGATGAGACTAGAAAAGCCACTCGAAAGGACAAAGGAAAAGATAAAATGACAAAGTCAGACATCGTGAGGGAAAAACAAGCTCCAATGGGAGGAGTACCCCTGGTCGAACCATTGAACTTGGGGGAAAGAAAAAAAGGAGGTTTACATTGACCAATTTTTAGAAGACATTGATGTTCCTTGTATAACAAAAAGGAAACGTTTTTCATAATATAGCCAAAAATGACACTTATCCTACACTATCGATTGTAACGTAAAGGATCTCAAAGATATCCAAAAATCTCCCAACTGGTTATTCAAAGAATCTAGATATGAATATCCAAGAAGCTTCAATAAATGACACACTGACTTAAAACAGTTACGTAATTCCAACTAACTCTTACATGAAGTTCCAAAATAAAATCACAGTCACAATTATTTTCTCTTTGTATGACTTTCTAAAATAGTCTTACTAACTCTGAAAATAAACTGCTAGCGATAACCCTGTAATCTAGTTCCCTCTATTGATCAACTGAAAAGAAAATAATAAGGGAGTGAGTCAAACACCCAGTATAGTCACTCATCAGACCAACTGAAAGGGATACAAAAATGTCTGAGAAAATAATATTATGGAGGTACATGATTCTAACAGAATTTCAAATTTGCAAAGTACGTTTTCATACAGAGACAGACATTAGATGAGTCATTCAAAATAAGGCCACACATGCATAATTAGCACGTGAGACAAGGTTCAGGAAATAAAATCGCGATCTCTAACTCATTCCACTGAACTAGTCCATGTTCCAATCTACTTAGAAATAGAAAAGTTATGTATATGTAACACGACTCACAAGACTAAACGTAATTTTCCTCAAAATCAAATAATTTAGACACCAAAACATCACCAAGAGAATGTTTACGTTATGCAAAGAAACACGAAAACCGAGATCAAAGGTACAACCATCATTCCAAAACACAAACTATGAAATTTATTGGTTAAGAGTTTTAAAAAGGGGATACTGATCTTCTCAAGACACACGATAACCAAAATAAAAATAATGACTAGTAACTATCAAAAGGATAACATGGGATAGAGCTTAAAGTATACACAGTACCAATGAACGAGATAAGATGACATTAGCCTATGAATCAAACAACAAACATAGCCTAATAGCTAGAGGAAAAAAGCTTGTCTATATACATGTAATGAGAGTTAGGTTACCACTCACCATGCTATATAAAATACTAGGCCAATTTCTACCATGAGCTTAAACAAAGAAGTATGCATTAACCAAAAAAAAAGGCATGTCAATGAGTTGACTTGACTGGGAGGAGGCATTATGTTTTATTTATAAAGAATCAATCAATAAAGCAACAAATTTAACAATGAAACAATTGAAACGGGTCCGACTTGGTGACCGGGGAATATAGGCGGAGACGCATAGCAAGAGGAAAAGGAAGTCAGCAGCTGAAAAATGGAATTCGGAGACAATGGGCATGCAAAATAACTGAACAAGTCTTAAGAAAAAAATAAAAGAAAAGTACAAGAATTTTGAAACAATCTTTACGAGGTCTAGTCCAGTGATAAGAAATAAAAGAAAAGAAAAGAAGTCTTTAAAATGTCTCTATACGCATTCGCTAACGATTAAATAAAAAAACATATAGAGTACATGTACTATGTTAATGTTAAGCTCACGCTTATATTTATGTCCGCGTTCACTAAGGTCACCTCACACATATACTAATACAATTTGACACGGTTGTCCACGGTTCGCCGAGTCTAAGTTGCAGCCCTATTCTTACGTGCTACAAGCGGCAGGACTACCCTCCTAGAAATCTAACTATATCGGTGAGGCTTAAGATAGACACACTTTTTCACATTCTATCTACTTGTGGTAAAGGGTAAATAAGTGTCAGTAATGCCTTGAGCGGCAAATTCATCGGATCTTACTCTATTGTTGTTTCGATTACCCTATCAATCAATTTCTCAATTGAGCCAGAACCCCGCTCTATTTGAGCAGGACTATAGACTAGTGTGCAACAGATTTACGCAACAATGAGAGGAGTAGTTGGAGGTCTATTATGGCAGAGACGATGGAGAACTGTTCGATCATTCTGTACCGACGATTTCACCGACGGCTTTCAAAGCTCCAATGTCAAAATTTTCGATCGCCATCTAAAACGCAAGCAAGTAAAGTGTCCTACTATCTCTTCTAACCTCTAAAATTTCCATCTCCTTTCCTTATATTTATTTATGTTTCCACAAATTCGGAATACATTTTCCAAGTAGTTTACCACCTGAAGCGGTCGAATTTCCCCTAATTTTGGTAGTTTGCAGCTTTGTTTGGTAGCATATATTGGGGTAGATCTTTTCTTGTCATCAATCGTTCCATGAACAATATTAAATCTACTCTACTAACTGAAATTGCTCCCCCACATTGATAGTTTGCTGGATTTTGGTTTTGTACGCATCATAGATGATCTCTTTGTCTGGACTGTACTTGCATTTTGTACAATACCTTTGATACTTGCAGGATTTCGGTTATTGGCATCCGTTTTCACAGTATTTCTAATTATCTCTCCATGTGGAGTATACTTGCATTCTGTGCATTACCTTTGATATGCTTATATGACAACATAAATTAGAGGTTGTCTTGTCACCGGCATAAGCAGCATGGCCAGATAACCGAGTTGTGGAGTTAGGCCCTGAGTTGTTCTTGAAACGATGAATGATGGCTTCAAGGTCGGACTTCGTGATGTGGTTAGGAGAAGGCTCCTCGGGGCCTGTAGAGACATGATAGCCGGCAGGATCAACTCTAGCCCCTGAGCCCCTAGATGGGACAACCTGAAGTACAGGTGCAGAGAAGGGTTGCTGGTATTGAACAGGGTCTGGAACTGTTATGTGTAGAGGGGCGAGGGCGGTCAGATGAGATGTCCAAAACTTGACCAGTGCTTTGATGTTGGTCAGTTCGGCGAGGGTTGGGCTTCATCTCAATCGAGTCATGGGTTTCAGAGCAGCTCCGGGCCGGCATAGGACGGCACGGGGTGGAAGCAGGGAGGATCTGCTGTGGTGGCATCCTCTTGGAGTGCCACATCACAATGAGGGCCACAAATGCCAGTGCTCCTCGAACTGTCGGATTGCGTAATTTCCCTGCCTGCCTCATACAGCTTCGCTCTGCCTATCTGAGAAGACTGACCACACATCGTTGGTGTTATTAGAGAACGTTCTTGCTTTAGCCACCGGCCCAAAGTTCTTACCAAGTCCCACTTCCTTGGCAAGTTTGAAAGATAAGGAAGTGGTGACATCGTCTGGGCTTCGAAAAACTATGCATGCGGCACCTTACCTGAGGGGTGCTCTGTTAGGACCTCTGTTAGTGGCTGAGCCCTCGAATTTGAGCGTCCATAGCTCATCGATGTTGGTGATCAGGGCTGTCTCCTCCCCAGGTAAATAGTACGAGATCGGCTCATAGCGTTGTCTTGTGAAGAAGGCTAGAAGGTCGGCTAGAGATTGGCTCCCTAGAGCTGTAAGATCTTGATTATCAACCGAACTTGGCAAGCAGAAGCAACCATCTTGTGAGACGCCCGGACAAGGCCGGGCGGGTGAGCATGTGAGGGAGAGGATCGACCTTGGCGATGAGTATAATTTAATGTGCCTAGAAGTAATGTCAAAATTTCTAGGAGGAGTACACCAGCGCGAGGCAGTGTTTCTCGAGCTCAGAGTAGTTTGCTTCAGGTCCCCTGATCATTCTGCTGAGGTATTATATGGGACACTCCACCCCATATACCTCCTGGGCGAGTAAGGCCCCTATGGACCTAGGAGTGAAGGTCAAGTAGAGTAATAGGGGGACAACAGTTTGAGGAAGCGCCATAGTCTAAGGGGACATGAGGACATACTTGATCTGTTCAAAGTTTGTTGCTTGGCGCACCCCAGTTCCAAGGGGCAATCTTTCGTGTTGAATGAGTTGGCCAAGGCTGGGATGAATCGGCGAAGGTAAGAAACCTTACCTAAAAAGCTTTTCAACTGCCTAGTATTTTTTTGAGGAGGCATATCTTGGATAGACTTGGCTTTCAAAGGGGCGATGTCGATGCCCTGCCGACTTAGGAGAAATTTGAGGATGCTCCACTCAGGGCATCACTTGTCCGGGGGGAGGGGGGGGGGAGGAAGGGAGGAACATCTCTATACCCCTCTCGCCAATCTTACTAGGATGCATCGCCATGAGCGTGGCACCGGCGTCAACTATCGATCCTGACGCTGCACAATGAGGAACCTGCGCAGATGTCGGGACGGGCACCTCCTGCGGCGGTAAAGGAACTGTAGCCGCTCCATGTGCCCCAGACGCCATCTGCCATCATCATCTCCTCTACTGATTCATCCCTGTCTACCTCCAGAGCCTCAATGTCCGTCTCGGTCAACCCATCATCATTTGCAGCAACCATCTCACAGTTAGCACCTTGGCCATCGTGAGTAGCCCCTCCCGCCTGCTCAAAAGCATAGTCACCTCCGGAATGGCTACAAGGCGAACTCAGCCAACCATCATGCTCTCCGATACCGACCGCTATCTGCTCTAGAACCTCAGTCTCCTCAAATGCATCGCATCATCTGCCTCCAAGGCAGTCTTGGTTGTCATACCGACCAATCCTAGTATGTTGTCCACCTTGTTTACCACGTTTCCTCGATCCTTTTACCGTTCAACTTTTTTTGTTGTTGTTTCTATTTTGGATACCAGATCTTGGTTGTAATGTTGTCTCTATCATTGACAGCGTGATCGGGCTGCATGGTTGATCCGTCCAAAGGATACTCTGGTTGATACTGTAGCTGAAAATCTACTAGATCGGTTGGAGGTAGTCGTTTTTATCTAACTGAAATACTTTTGTATCTTTACTACTAATATGCTAAACTAGTTTGGCGTCTAGATTTATATCCATCTATATGATTCTGAGATGCATTGCTATCTTATGTTCTGATCACCATCAGTTTAGATTTCGTTATCAGTGTCATCTGAAAATTAAGACAAATGGTCCTTCAAACTGTAAACTGTAATGTATTTGCAACTGATTCTACACGATGTTTTCCTGGGATGAATTACATAATTCTCAAAGGCATTGGTGTTTTTCCCATTTTACATGTAGCGATCCACAGCTAGTGGTGGTAATAGGACTGCAAATGAACAAGTCTCTACCTGTTAAGGAGTGCTCAAACTCGTATTAGTATATGTTGAGGAGGTTCAAGCTCGGCTCGGGTTCATTACGAGCTCAAAATCCATGCTTAAACTTGGACTGGACAAATACAAACGAACGAGCTTTACTCAGCTCATGAAAAGGGAAAAATGGCAGAAGCCCTAGTTTCGCCGAAAGCACACTAAGTTAAATCTTCTAACCTACTTGAAAGGCAAATCTATAGGTCATGGAAAATTAGAGATCTGCAGACTCTTGGTCGGTGGTGGTGGAGATGGCGGGTGTATGAATTGGTGGAGGCTTAGTTTCAATCCCAGATTGGGTTTCATCTTCCCAATTTGAAGTGTTGAACAAAAAGAGGAGAGCAATTGATCCTGTATTTAGATGGAGAAGCAGAGGAAAGCCGAAGTGGAGACTGTACTGATTCGATGTGTTGTAGTTTTTTTTTTGGATTGTGTCCAATTTCACAAGGTATTTATGTGGTATATAACAAAGAACACGCGCGCACGCACACGCACACGCACACACAGATATACACACACACACACACATACGCACACACGCGTATAAAAGTAAAACATTTTCTAATAATAAAATATTAAACGAGCCCTGATGTTCACGAGCATAAACGAGCTAAGTTTTAGTGTGTTCACGTTTGGCTCGTTTTGCTTAATGGGCCCTTATTTCGTGCTCAAGCTCGGGTCACTTATCTATTGAGCAATCGTGGATGAGCTTTAAACCAATGACCACGAGCCTTGTTCATGAAGAGCTCGTGTCGCTTGCAGCCCTAGCTGGCTAATCCCTAGAGTTGCTAGTGCTAATTTGGCCGTCAACTTAAGCATTGTGGACGGTCGAGAGCACTTTTTTCCCCCATCATTTTTGATCCATCTACTTAATTGTATGTCAGATGGACCAACTTACGCGTGTTGTCCCTTCTGCTCCAGGTTAACACCCCTTCTCATTGACCTTTTCCTTGGTCACTCTCATCTCCCTTCCTTCAATCAATTGTACCACCGCCGCTACCCAACGACCAAACTTATCATTCACGACCTCGGACCACCTTCATCATAGCCGACCAATCATTAATTCACCACCCACACCCTTGCCACCCTATCACCTTCTATTCTACAGGCTGGACTGACGAAAACAACCACTAAGTACCTTTGTTCCACATCCATGCGAACCAAGATGAGATTCAGCGCCACCAACCACCCCACTGGTTTGGGCAAAAAACTCTCACAGATCTGAGATTCTAAAACGTTGGATTGTGTGTGTGATAGGTATAGATGTGGATGGTGTTGGTGCAAAAGATTGGTCCAAACGTGAGATATGTTGATGAGGAGATTTCGATTTGTATTCAGATTTGGATAGCAAGGTGAATGACATTGGCTCACGGCAGTGAGGCGAAGTGGCTTGCAACAATAGTGCTTGATCTGATGGCGGTTTGTAGTAATGGTGGATCAATGGAGTTGAATTGGGTTTTTAGATGATGACGAACAGTAACTGAATTGGTATGAAGACATGAGGTCGGTTGTGTGGGTCTGAGGTAGATCAGTTGTTAAGTTGAACAGCGGCAGAGGATGGCTGTCGGTGTTTCTTGAGAAATGGGTTTCGGCTACAGCGTGTGTTGATGGTAACATGATTGAGCTCCACTGTCATGCAATTCTATATGTTTTTTTTTTTGTGGGTTTTAGGAAAACATTCCATTAGGTAAATTATGTATCGGACGATCATGTGAAGATTAGGGTGCGGTTTGTTGGTGATACGGTAGGGGCTGAAAGGTCCTTTGGACTGTCTGCTTGATTATGTGGTGGACGTAGTAAAATGGGCGTGAAGAAAACAATTTGGGCTGTTCACAAATGGAAATGAACAACTAGATTAACACCCCACAAGGTAAGGAACTTGCCAGCGCTTGTGGTTCAGCTCTCTCTCTCTGCTTATATATATATGTATGTGTGTGTGTGTATGTATATATATATATATATATATATATATATATATATATATATATATGCATATCCATACACATACATATATGTATCTATTTATATAGCTCATATTGTTCAAAGAACCTTTGAAGGTTAATTTGGGGCCTTCGAATCCACATAAATGAATCAGAGGAGAATGAACAAAGAGTCGGCGTGGTGTCCGAGTCCGTGGTACCTAGTTCAAAACTGAGACAATAAATAAATGTTTAAGAACGTATGAATGGACAAGAAGTTTAGGAAAATAAATGGAGAGGTTATAGGATAATGGATGGCTTTGATGACAGTTTGCAATCAAAGCATATGATGGACAGAAAATTAAGAAAATAATGGAGAGATTTTAGGAGAATAATGGCTTTGAAAAGTTAAGAAGAGTGAAGGTCCAAAGACGTTATGACTTGGCAGTGCTCTCTCAGCTCTGACTGTATAATATAAAGAAATTGATTTACGTTTCATTAAATTTTGTCGAGTTGGTGCTAAAAAGCAGGGCAAACCTTGGCACAAAGGTAAGCTTGCTTTATGGTTACCTGAATGTCACGATTCTTGCAATTAACTTGTAGGCTGCAATCTCACCCTGTGTACTGGGATACTCCTTTTGGTAATGCTAGAAGGCGTTGAATCAGGTATCAGGGCCAGCAAATGTTTTGATTTTAACCTGTAAAGTGCAAGGCCCTTATGCTAGACCAGGACAATAGTAATTAAATTTGACCATACAAATCATGATAGGGCACTAATTTGTTTCTCTGTTTGCAGCAGCCCACCAATATTGCCTTGCGAGAGTTGTAATTTTACATATAAGAGACACTTACCCACGACCGACGATGCACATTTCTCTCACATATATTAATCCTGTAGCCTTGTTGCTGCATAGTTTGCATTAGTAGACTAATCACATCAAAATTCTCAGTACTGCTGTGGCTTTGATTCTTAAGACAGGTCTTGGCTATATGATATCAGCCAAGAGGCTACTTTGATCCTGAAGAAGGGGAGAGAGGATTGCAGGACTTTAAATGCATTAGCTTTTATCAAGTGCTCCAAAGAATCCTTTAGCACTTCCTTTTTTGAGTTCAAGACTTCAAGTGTTTCTTTCTTTATATTGTACGTGTTTGTTTTTGTGTGTATAATATATTTTATGTTACTGTAGTTTGATATTTTTCATGTGTCCTGCCTAGAATTGATTGTATCTATTGAGAAATAAACTTCGGAGTATATCAATTAAACTTGCCGAAAGGGCAAGTGATAATTGATGTATAGTATGGATAGTGCTGCCCTTTGATATTAATAGGCCCATAGGATTGTAGAATCAGTAAGAAATAGCTGTTGTTAGAAGGGGCTCAAATTTACTTATTTGGGTTCCATTTTATATTCTATTATAGGCTATCTTTCAAGCATGGTGATTATGTTGAAAGTTGTTTCATCTTTGGAGTGAAACTAAACTCTTGTAAACTCTTGTAGGACTGTAAGAAAACATTTCCTACAGCATTATGTTTGGGGGGTTACTTGGAAGCTATTGGGCGTTTGTTACGCGGGCGTGGTGAGAGTTGAAAGTTTTCTCATTGATTAATTGTATCCGTTGTTATTGAACCTTGACTGGTATGGTTTTTGGAATCATGTGAAGCAGAGCTTAAATGAATTTGTTATTCCCCTCAAGTTTTGGGCCTGACTTTTTGGTGGAGAATTGGTGATTAAACATGTTTGCTTGACTCTCTTAAATAGTCCAAAACATCAATGGTACATCTACTACAAAGTTCCATCTGTTTTTGGTAATATAGGAACAAAATGTGGTTGACTGATAAAACTTTTGGCAGCCATTTGAATGTGAGATATATGCTTGTAATCAGAAATAAAAAGTAAGGTCATATATGGGAAAACTAACGTGTAGCTACGACATAGAAAAAGTTTTGTATGGCGTGACTCCCAAATGACATAGTTTAGATGAAATGAGAAATCACAACAGTGCCATTAATGATTGATTATATAACTACGTCTTTGATAGCCACATCAAAGATAAATTTTTATGGGATAGCAGCATTCTGGAGTTGCTTATGTGTAAGTTATATTTATCCCCCTGTTGCTAGCGCGATCTGGTCGTAACAACAATGCCATTAATGATTGATTATAACTGTGTCGTTTATAGTCACACCAAGGATAGTTTTTTATGGGATAGCAGCATTCTAGAGTTCCTTAAATGTAATTTATCCCACTGTTGCCGACGCGATCTGACCGTCCATCCGTCGAAGATGGATGGCGGCAATTTTAATAATGGGTTGGACGGACCGCTGGACTTTTTTGCCCTTGCGCCATTTCTCTTTCTCTTTGTTTTGGCGCATTTCTTTTTTCTGGCCGTCACTCTTCTCTTTCTTCTTCCCACCATTTCTTCACCGCCGGCGAAGAAATGGTACATCTCTTCACTGCCTCATCATCTCTCCACTAGTTGGCATTGTACATCGCGCATTGCGAACACCACCACCGCCATCGCCACCCCTCTCGGCTCCACCATCGCCACCCGCCATCACCATTTCACCATTGCTAACGACCTCCGTCCAATAACAAGCTAACCCAAGGAGGGCCAGCCATTGCTCATCAAGGCAAGTGCATCAGCTCCTTCAAAAGGAGTCAACTCTTCATCATCCAACCGGGCATATATTCTCCTTCAAAGGAGTCGACGTTCGTTTGTCCACTCGAGCATCAGCGCTTGTTCTAATGGATTCAATCATTGGCCGCCTAGTGTAGCGGATATGCTCCTTCCAAAGGAGTCAACCTTTGCTAGTTAAGCCGAGTCAAAAGGAGTTAACTGTTGCTCGTCCAGTCGAGTACGTGGGTTCCTTCCAAAGGTGTCAACCATTGGTCGTCTAGTCGAGCATATGCGCTCCTTCGAAAGGAGTCAACTGTTGCTCGTCTAGTCGAGCATATGTGCTCCTTCCAAAGGAGTTGATGTCGCTCGTTTATGCAAGCAAATGGCTCCTTCTAAAGGGGTTGATCGTTGCTCGTCCAGGCAAGGATATGCACTTCTCTTAAAGGACTTAACCCTTGCTTGTCCAACCGTGCAGATGCGCTCCTTTTAAAGGAGTCAACCCTTGCTTGGCCAGCAGAGCAGTCAACCTTTGCTCGTCTAGTTGAGCATCTGCACTCCTTCCAAAGGACTCAGCCATTGCTCGTTAAGGTAATCATATGGCTTGGCCAGCCGAGCAGTCAACCTTTGCTCGTCTAGTTGAGCATCCGCGCTCCTTCCAAAGGACTCAGCCATTGCTCGTTAAAGTAATCATATGGCTTGGCCAGCCGAGCAGTCAACCCTTGCTCGTCTAGTTGAGCATCCGCGCTCCTTCCAAAGGACTCAACCATTGCTCGTTAAGGTAATCATATGAGCTCCTTTCAAGCGAGTCAACGGTTGCTCGTCCACCAGAGCATATGCGCTCCTTTCAAAGGGTTCAAACGTTCATTATCCAGTTGAGCATGTGCGCTCCTTCCAGAGGAGTCGACATTTGCTTGTCCTGTCGAGCATGTGTACTAATTAAAAAGGAGCTAAACGTTGCTCGTCCAGGCAAGCAAGTCGTTTTTTCCAAAGGAAACACCATTTGCTCGTCCAGTTGAGCGTATGGGCTCCATCCAAAATAGTCAACCCATGCTTGTATAGGTTCCGTATAAGAATCAACCCTTGCTCATCAAGTTGATCTTCTGCGGAGGTCAATCCATGCTCATCTTGTCGAGCATATGCACTTCTTTCAAAGGAGTATTGTTGCTCGTCCTGTCGAGCATATGCTGTCCTTCCAAAGGAGTTAACCCTTGCTTGTCTTGGCGAGCATATGCGCTCTTTAACAAGGTTTATACCCTTGCTCGTCCAGTCGAGTATATGTGCTCCTTCCAAAGAGTTAACCTTTGCTCATCCAGCCGAAAATGTGTGCTCCTTCTCAAAGGATTTAACCCTTGCTCGTCCAGCTGAGCATAAGCGCTCCTTCGAAAGGAGTTGGCCCTTGCTTGTATACACGTGCACACATGTATACACATATAAACACACATTATATTAAGTGCTGATCCACGGCTGGTCCTGGGAAAGCCCCTATTTTCCCAGCCCAGATCTAGTTGTCAACGCAACTTTGTGGACAGCAACACCTGTTTTTTTGGTTCCCCCCACCCCCATCTCCCACCCAATAGTCGCATCTTAGACATTTGGTACAACCCCTCCTCTTGACGTAGATGTCCTAGATCAGTTGGGAAAAAGGGGCTTTTCCCGGCAATAGTGGTGAATCAGCCCCCATATACAGATGTATGCACATATGTATGTTTGTGTATACATATGCTTCACAAAACCGGCAAATGCCTCAAATAGCCTTAAGTGAAGAATTCTTCCTTAAAATGCTGAGGATACGACAAAAGACCTATTTTTTTCCCTGATAATAAGAAGTCCTATAAATCTACAACAACATTATGCATAATAAGAGAAGTTTTTACTGTAGCTTTGGACCAGTAGATGCAGATGTCCAACAGCTGTGCATCTTAAGCATTTTCAGCTAGGTTTCCTTAAGTGGGCCTTCGCATATTACTTGTGTTTCGCTCAAAATACCGTCACAGATATACATAGTTTCACTTAATATGTGGGCATATGTGTAACACCTTATCAATGTCCATACATTAGAGTTCAGGAGTACCCTTGAAGACCTGCCAAGGCTCTAATTAGTACCTACTTGGCTAGCCACTATGAGGGAGGCATTTCCTTGTCGTGGGGTCATGGTCGTGGTCATTAGAGATGGTGCTAGATTTCTTGAAATCTCAAACCAGATCATCTCGTTGAGTTGCCTAAGTATGGGTACAAATGCAGATTAGGATAGGGTCCATCTCAACGGGTTGGCTGTATTATCTATAACAAGGGGTAAAGGGAAGTTCCTGGGCATCTTTGGCAAGGTCAAGTTTGGACCTCAGCTAAGGGCTAGGAGGTGGGGTGGGGTATTTTAACACTTTTTCCCTTTTAAGATTGCTTAGGAGTTTGGAGGTAGTTTTAAAAGACCCTAATGTGGATCTCACTACTTTCTACTGGGCTAGCCCGTTGTTCTGGCTCGTTGCATTTTCTTAGCCCAAGCTTGCATCTTGATGTGGTCAAGATCTTGCTTAGTTTACCAGTCCATGCCAGAAATATTGTTGGTTGTATATGAGTGAATATTGTTGGTGGGGCTGCTCTAATGTTACGCTTGTTATTGCATGTTGGCGGGTATGTTTACATAGGAGTGGATATTGTCGATGGAGTTGCTCTTATCTTAGGGTAATTAGCCCATTGACGGATAAGTTTACATTAGCAAAGAGAACTGATGATCAGTTACTTCCCGAATTGTGTATAACTTTTGCTACGTACCATCAAAATATTAAACTACCTCCAAAGGAACTGACAGATATAAAAAATTTAACAAGGATATTAACCACATAGCTTTTGTAGAAGTAAAACTCACCTGCAGCTGAGAAAGCCTCTATCCAATTTTGTGTATGGTGCTTTGTTGATTTCTTATCGATCATGAGTCATGGCCAACATTGCCATGTGGGCATGATAAGTGTGTATAATTTAGCCTTTATTCGTTGCAAGTAGCATCTTGGCCAAATCATGACTGGCATAAACTCTGACTAGAAAGAGCTTGGTCTCTTATCTAAGTTATTACTCATTTTCTTCCTGAAAAGGGGAAATCTTAGGACCTGCAGTGTAATTAATAAGCTTTCTTCAATGTCAGGTGCCATTGAAAAGCTAATTATGATGGATACATCATATGACATGGCGAAAATGTGTAATGATGCTGAGAAAAATATGCCGCATGAAAACATTGAAACATCCTTTATAGTTGGTGATGAGGAGTTTTTACCTATAAAGGACAGGTATGCGCGATTACCAGTCTATATTTCGATCAACGCCGTAGACTAATTATATATTTATTTTCGGTGTGTATGGCATAGATCCAGCAATTGAAATATCTCTTTTTTTAAACTGAAATGTTTTGTTGTGAAACAAGTTCTCTAGATCTGGTGATTAGTTGCTTGGGACTCCATTGGACAAATGATCTTCCTGGAGCGATGATACAGGTCCGTGCTTTATCAGTTTTATCACCTCCCCGCCTCTTCTCCCCTCTTCCCTTTTCGTTTTCCCCCGGTCCCGGGTTCGAAATGCAGAAATAGCGTCTTGAGGTTGCTGCTTTTACATTGTCCCCCCACCCTAACCCACCCCACATTGGAGGGGCCTCATTCATACGGCATCTTTTATTTTGGATTACAACCGCCATTTGTTTTTTTTATGTCTACATGTTTTTCTTTTTTCTCTTCGTTTTTCGTAGGTTTTTTCAATGAAGCGTTCGTTTTTGAGTATTATTCTTACACATTGACATGTTCTTGTCTCTCCTATATATGGCAGAGTAGAATTGCATTGAAGCCTGATGGCCTATTTTTGGCAGCAATTCTTGGTGGAGAAACACTAAAGTTGGTGGCTTCTGTACTGTAGTAACCTGATAATATACAATGCTGAAATGCCTAACATGTTCCAGTTTCCTTCCAGGGAGCTGAGAGTAGCTTGCACTGTTGCTCAAATGGAGCGTGAAGGAGGTGTCAGTCCACGAGTATCACCCTTGGCACAAGTAATTCCTCTTAGCTATATTATTGCACTTCGACCCTTCTGACCCTGAAAGTTGATTTCGAATTGTTTGGCGTTTTGCTTATGTTGGTGGTCTATGAAGCACGGGTTCCTCATTTTGGCCAAAGTGTAACTGTTGGGTAGAATCGGGTGCGGTACGCATGCAGCTGGGTGCGTGTCAAAGATTATCAATGCTTTTATGTACTTTCACAAACTCAGGTGTAACTGGGTGTATGTCAAAAGTTAATTTACTTTCAAAAGAGTCCCTTTGGAGTGCAATTCTAAATTTAACTTGTTATAACGAAGAACAAAGGAGACGGAAGAAATGGCCAAAAGAATCCGCAAAGGGCGAGGGATTTCTGGACAGAGAAGGATAGAAAGAAGAAGAATTAAGCAGACACCTGTGTGATGTCCCACATTAGATGTGGGATAATTTATCATTGGCCTTATAAAACCCTGGCCTTGAACTCAATAATATCTACTTGGCTAGCCCTTTTAAGGGAGGCATCGCCCAGTGGTGGGGCCGTGGCGGGCCGTGTATGGGGCCATTACAGATGGTATCAGAGCCTTCTCTCGAAAGCTCGGGCTCAACTGTCCAGTCGGATTGCCGATGGTTGGGAGAAACGAAGGCAAGCCTGGTTATATCCCATATCAAGTGGATGGTTGGGACAACGAAGGGTGAGCCAGGTATATTCTATCTTGGCTAGAGAGGAAGATTCTGGTCTGTGTGATCGAGTCTTAGCAAGGACGCTAAGGTATAAGGAGGGGAGATTGTGATACCCAATATCGGATGTGTGATAGTATGAGATTGTCTTTATAAGACCTTGCCTGTTATCTTAGAAGTACCTACTTAGCTAGCCCTTTTAAGGGAGACATCGCCCTGTGGTGGGGCTGTAGACCAGGTCTTTACAGTGTGCAAGTTTGCAACTAGACTATAGCCGCTAGTAGAGGTTGGTTAGATTTTGGGGTTTATTATTAGTCCTTTATCGCTTTCCGATTTATTGACCCATATTTTTGTTTATGAATTCATAAATTTGGGTATATTTAACAATGATTTATACTAAATATTTGATGTATCACCGTTGCACCCTTATTCTGTATTTTGTGGAAAATCATGTATCCGAATATGTGTCAACTTGCCTTATACTTGAGTATATGCTTCTTAGTTGAGGCTTACAATTTGTTATTGGCACAATTGTTGCAACTTTATGTAAAGGAATATACTAGATTCCGCACCAAGCAATAAAGAGGAGGATCGAAAACAATAACAGAAAATAGAGACACAAGATTTATGTGGTTCGGCGAAAGCCTACTCCACGGTGGTAGCAGCAATTTCACTATGTTTATCACTGGGAATTACTGACCTTTGTCTTTCTCAACAAATCCTCTTAAATAATGGCTCTTCTCTCTCCAAAGAAAGACTCTTCCTACTAAAAAAAGGACTCTTCTCTCTTTGCCTACTCAAAGAATGACTCTTCTCTCTGTCTCTTGAAACATAGTATAAGCCAACGTATATATACTTAGAGAAAAGTAGTGGCTTTCTCTAAATAACCAATGTGGAACAAGGCTTATATACTTAGGACTAAGTTGTAACCTTCTCTGAATAACTGATGTGGGATTCCCACACATTTTGGATTTTTTTTATATCCCGGACACATTATCACAAATCTCCGCCTTGGCTTGGATAAAACAAGCCACAAACAATCTGAAAATATCATCTGTTGCTACCACACCTGCCCCCTAGGGCTGTACCTTAAATGCTGCTGATACCGATCAAATCTAAGCAATGCTTAAACTTGATCTCTGGAATATGCTTTGTTATCATGTATGCTGAATTTTCATCTGTGAAAATCTTCTCTACCATAACAGTACCTTGAGAAACCACATCCCGAATAAAATGAAACCTGACATCAATTTGCTTGGTCCGCTCATGGAACATCTGATTTTTGGTCAGATGTATGGCACTTTGGCTATCGCAGTAAACAGTGCTAGACCCCTACTTCAACCCTAAATCACCAACCAAGCCCTTCAACCAAATGGCTTCGCTTCGGTCGTCGTTATGTACTCAGCTTCTGTAGTAGACAAGGCAACAATAGTCTGTAGAGTAGCCTTCCAATTGATCACACAACTCGGAAAAGTGAAGATATATCCTGTCAAAGATCTCCTCCTATCCAAATCTCCAGCATAGTCTGAATCCACATATCCAACAACTCTACCATTTACATCACTGTCCCGATGGGAGACTAAAGCAGTATCTGCAGTACTTCTCAGGTATCGAAGTATCCACTTCACTGCTTGCTAATGAGCTTTCCTAGGATTACCATGTACTTGCTAACCACACTGACTGCATGAGAAATATCCGGTCTCGTACAAACCATAGCATACATGAGACTGCCCACTGCACTAGCATATGGAACACACGCCATGTGCTCCACCTTCTCCTGATGCCTTGGTCTTTCCCTGCATCAATCAACTCCTCCTTCGAAAGCATCGAAGATTCATCAAAGGTCACATCTCTGCTAATTAGGAACTTGGATGACTCAGAATCTGGACACCACATCTGGTACCCTTTTACCCCATTTGCATAGCCTAAGAAAATGCACTTCTTTGCTCTCGGCTCAAGTTTACCATCATTAACATGAGCATAAGCAAGATAACCAAATATCCTCAAATTTTCATAATTAGCATGCTTACCAGACCAAACTTCTTCAGGAGTCTTGCAATCAATTGCAGTCGATGGAAACCTATTTACCAAATATGCAGCTGTGTTAACAGCTTCTGTCTGAAATTCCTTCGATAACCCGGCATTTGAAAGCATACATCAAGCCCTCTCAAGGAGAGTCCTATTCATCCGTTCTGCAACCCCATTCTGCTGCTGCGTTTTTCTAATAGTGCGATGCCTCACTATGCTTTCATTCTTGTAGAACTCTGTAAACTCATCCAAGCAGATTTCCATGCATCGTCAGTCCTCAAGCATTTAATTTCTTTGCCGGTCTGCTTTACAATCATCATCTTAAACTGCTTCCACTGAACAAAGACATCACTCTTCTTTTTCAGAATGTACACCCAGACTTTCTTAAGAAGTCATCAATAAAGGTTAACATATATCTGCCACCACCCTTAGAAGGAACCGTAGAAGGACCCCAAAGATCTGAATGAATATAATCCGCCGTACCTTTGGTGGTATGAACAGCCCGATTGAATTTCACCCAGTACTGCTTCCCGAAGACACAATGCTCACAAAAATCTAGCTTCCCGGTTTTCTTGCTTCCCAGCAAACCTTGTTTGCTCAGCACATCCATACCTCTCTCTCATATGCCCAAGATGCATATGCCAAAGCTTAGTAGTGTCAGAATCTATATCAGAAGATGAAGCCGTTGTTGCTGCTCCTGTAACTATGCTACCCTGCAACAAATAGAGACTATTTTGTTTCAACCCCTTCATCACAACAAAAGCACCCTTCATTATCCTCATAACTCTACCTTCAGCCCGATAGCTACATCCGTTGGAGTCAAGCGTACCCAAAGAAATCAGATTTTTCCTCAGCTCTGGAACGTGCCTGACATCAGTCAAAGTTCTCACAATACCATCATGCATCCTAATCTAAATTGAGCCTATCCCAACCACTTTACAGGCAACATCGTTCTCCATAAGAACTTTACCACCATCAAATGAGCGATAAGTGGCAAACCAATTCCAATTGGGACACACATGATTGAAGCAACCCGTATCAAGAATCTACCCTCCATCCGAGGAACTGATAGTAATCGAGAGAACATCCGCACCATCAGAATTATCTTCTACTATTCCAGCATCAGCCGTCTTGGAATTATCCTTTTTCTTCCCTTTACGCTCAGGACAATCCTTTCTATAATGCCCTTCCTTGTGACAATTATAGCACTTCAATTTTCTGGCCTTTGACTGAGACCTCGATCTTCCTTTATTTTTAGAGGTCAGTGCTTCGGCTTCGAGCCATCAGACCATCACCATGTTCCTCTCTCTTATTTTCTGAAACCTTCTTCCTTAATTCCTGAGAATTTATCACAGCCTCAACCTCCTTCATGGAGATACTGTCCTTCCCTTATAATAATGTAGTAACTAGATGTTCATATGACGGAGGTAAAGAACACATCAACAGTAAAGCTTTATCCTCATCTTCTATCTTGATATCAATATTTTGCAGGTCTAATATTACCTTGTTATATTCGTCAAGATGATCACTGATCGATGTTCCTTCTTTCGTCCGAAGAGTATACAGTCGTTGCTTTAAATACAGGCGATTTGTCATAGACTTCGTTATGTATAAACTCTCCAATTTCAGCCACAATCCAGCTGCAGTCGTTTCCTGAGAAACCTTTCGCAATACATTGTCAGCTAAACACAGTAACAAGGCACTATGGGCTCTCTCCAACATGTCTTCTTTTTCATCAGCAGACATTGTATCAGGAAGCCCTTGTTTTCCTTTTAACGCTTTCAACAACCCTTGCTGAATTAGAACAGCTCGCATCTTCATCCTCCATAAGCTGAATCGTTTGATCCATCAAACTTTCCAAATCATACTTCGTCGAAGTATTTGACGTCATTGCAAGGTGCTTTCGTGCTTTCAATCTATCGTGAACCTTAGCTCTGATACCACTTGTAAAGGAATATACTAGATTCCGCACCAAGCAATAAAGAAGAGAATTGAAAACAATAACAGAAAATAGAGACACAAGATTTATGTGGTTTAGCGAAAGCCTACTTTACGGTGGTAGCAGCGATTTTACTATGTTTATCACTGGAGATTATAGACCTTTGTCTCTCTCAACAATTCCTCGCAAAGAATGACTCCTCTCTCCAAAGAAAGACTCTTCTTACTCAAAAAATGACTCCTCTCTTTGCCTACTCAAAGAAGGACTCTTCTTTCTTTGTCTCTTGAAACACAGTACAAGCCAACACACACACACACATATATATACTTAGGACTCTTCTCTCTTTGCCTACTCAAAGAAGGACTTTTCTCTCTGTCTCTTGAAACACAGTACAAGCCAACATATATATACTTAGAGAAAAGTAGTGGCTTTCTCTAAATAACCAATGTAGGACAAGGCTTATATACTTAGGACTAAGTTGTAACCTTCTCCGAATAACCGATGTGGGATTCCCACACATTTCGGGGTTTTTTTTTTATCCAAGACACGTTATCCCACTTCATAGTCCAATGCCGAGTTAGTAGAAGTTTAAGATAATGTCTATGACGCCCCGAACCCCAAGGGCCTGGCCATGTCACCAACTATCTGCTGAAAGATAAACCACCGTAAGTCACCTCATAAGTATGATAGAGCAACCCAATTTCATTCTATTAAAACTTAATCCCAAATCAGAATTTCATATCCACGGACCACGAGTTTAAACAATAACTGGTCGGAGAAATGAAAACACAAAATATCTCCGAGCTTCATGAGCATCCACCTATGGAGTTTTATAGAATAACTGGCTTATAGATTCTTGTCAACTTTTTTTTTGTGGGGCGGGGGGCCCCCCGGGGGTGGGTGGGGGGAGTGTCTCTTAAATAGACCAAGAAGGAAAAACTCCATGGAGTGCAAACGAACGTCACATTACAAAGATAACGGCCGAGTATCAAAGACTCATAAACAAGAACTTAAGTTGGCTTATATTTAATACAGACAGCTAAAACAACAGAAACCAAGACGAGATTTGTAGCGATTATAGCCCAAAAAACAAATCTACCATGTAGCCCGAAGGCCACAATTTCAGCGACCAAATCTATTGTAACTCTGTGGCTAATAATCAGTAACTAATCAGATTAATATTCATCGCAAGCATCCTAAATTTATTGGTCCTAACTTTGGGCCTTAGAACTCACCAAATTTATTGGTTCTTTCATATGATATTTAGCTTATTAAACTCATCTAGATTCATCGTAAGCCTCCCATATGAAATTAGGGTTACAACTCTAAAAGTTTCATTAAACCACTGTATTAGTGTAAAATCTGTTTCACCATTCAAGTAGGTTTAATATCTGATGCTCCGACATATCGTAAAGTTACAGTGAGAGTTTCAGGGGAATTTCGAGTGTATGGTTAGATTTCGGATGTCGAGAAATCCTTGGAAAAAGCCTGACATAATACCCTTCTTTTATTTCCAATACTTTTATGCAACTAATTAGCTTACTGTAGGGATTACAATTTATGTAAGTTGCGGAAAATACTAGGGAAACTAATGTAAAAATTTCATAATTTAATTCCGACAAGTACAATGAGAAAAACATACTAAACCAAAAATAATTCCTCTCTCCTTTCTCATTCAACCACCCTAGTCTTCCTCTCAGGACTTCTTTTTATACCATGTGTTACATAATCCTTGTAAGTTAGTGCTTCACTTATTAGTTCACATGTTTCATTCACTTGGGTACCAACTAATAAAGGTAAATTGTATTAAACTTAAATTGAGCACCCACATAAATGCCCACTAAACTAATCTGCTTGCTATATCTTGTCAACTACAACTTTTGTGAATTTCAATTAGCCAACAAACAAATCATAGTGGACTAAACCAGTTCAATTTAAGCTTTGAGCCTATTTGAACATATCAAATCAATTTCTAGCCCACCACGTTTTGCTATGCCGCTCTGATAATAAATCAAATTATACTCTAGCCATGATCAACCCAAGTGTAAAAAGCTTGGCTCAAGCTTAAGCTACTAATCTCTAAATTGAAGATGTTTTGTCTTATATAAAATCCAAACCATGAGATCTAAGTCCCACTCAAATCAAATTATCCATAAGCTCTCAAATTCCTATACAGATCATATCTGTCAAGTCTTAAATTTCCATCCGAATCATATCCATATTCTTTGGACTTCCCATTTAAATCATATCCCGATGCCTAAACTTCCCAACAAGATCATATCCCTATGATTAGTGGCATAAATGTAGCGCCCTTCGCCCAAGTGCCCTGCAACCTCACCTAGTATCCATTCGAACAATAAACCACCATACCTACTGATGTATGATAAAGGAACTAAATGTAATTCTATTAGAAGTTCATAAAATTCCCCATCTACTAATCCAAATCTTAAACTCATGAATTAGACTATAACTAGCAAGTGAGGGGGGGGGGGGGGAGACAAATCTCTGAACTTCCTGAGCACCATCTATCTAGTTTTATTTTATTCAAGCCTATAAATCCTTGTCAACCTGTGTGGAGGAGATGGAGCCCCGGGGGGGTGGGGTGGGTGGGTGTGGCGGCCCCGCTCAAGTAGCGTAGCAAGGAAAACAATATGGAGTATAAACGAACAAAATATCGCAAAAGTAACGGCTTAATAATACCAACGTTATAACTCATTTAAATGGAGTTCACAATTTGACTTTATAGTCGACCGATACACACAGCCCCAGTACAATGCAAAAATAACTAGGACTTAATGAGAATCGTGGCCCAAAAACCATATCCATCGTAGCTTTGGGGCTGATAAATGAGGACGAGAGTGCAATGCAGCCAATAACTAACAACGAAATCGTTCAAACAAAGGGACAATAAAGGAATGGGTTTTTTCCCCTTACCTCATGCTCCTTTGTCCAAGCTAAATCACATAATTGTACAAATTCATATTCATCATTTGCATCCTAACCTTTTCGGTCCTAAAAGTATGAACCCATCCTTAGACCTTAGAACTCCTCAAGCTTAATGTAACGTTTCTGTATATGATGTAGCTTATTAATGTCGCAAAAGTAACGGCTTAATAACACCAACGTTATAACTAAGACATTTAAATGTAGTTCACAATTTGACTTTATAGTCGACCGATACACATAGCCCAGAACAATGCAAAAATAACTAGGACTTAATGAGAATCGTGGCCCAGAAACCATATCCATTGTAGCTTTGGGGCTGATAAATGAGGACGAGAGTGCAATGCAGCCAATAACCAACAACGAAATTGTAACGACCCGATCCACGGCCCCACCACAGGGCATTGCCTCCCTTAAAAGGGCTAGCCGAGTAGGTACTTATGAGTTCATAGGCAGGGTCTTATAAGGCCAATCATAAACTCTCCCACAACCGATGTGGGATATTACAATCTCCTTACCTTATTCCTCAGCGTCCTCGCTAAGGCTCAATCACACATAGCCCATAATCTTCCTCTCTAGCCAATGTGGGATATACCCAGCTCACCCTTCGTTGCCCCGACCATTCTCTTGATGTGGGATATACCTGGGCTTACCTTCGTTTTCCCCTAACCATTGGCAACCAGACTGGATAGCCCAGCTCGAGCTTTCGAGAGTCGGCTCTGATACCATCTGTTTTGTAAGACATTTGTAATATCTCACATCAGTTGTGGGAGAGTTTATGATTGGCCTTATAAGACCCTGCCTATGAACTCATAAGTACCTACTTGGCTAGCCCTTTTGAGGGAGGCAATGCCCTGTGGTGGGGCCGTGGATCGGGTCGTTACAGAAATCGATCAAACGAAGGGATAATAAAAGAACTGGTTTTTCCCTTACACCATTCTCCTTTGTCCAAGCTAAATCACGTAATTGTACAAATTCATATTCATCATTTGCATCCTAACCTTTTCGGTCCTAAAAGTATGAACGCAACCTTAGAACTCCTCAAGCTTAGTGTAACGTTTCTGTATATGATGTAGCTTGTTAATGTCGTCCAGATTCAATCTTATGCCCCCCATATGGATTATACTTTTCATTCTTGAATGTTGCTAAGACACTGAAATTTTGTAAAATCTGTTTCACTACGCTAAACTAGACCCTGAGAGTACATAGAATATATGGCCGTCCGATATCTCATAAAGCTACGGTAAAAGTTCCATAACATAATTACCATCAGACCTCAGATGTCAGAAAATCCTTCGAAAGAAGTCTGATCTGCAGATTTATGCACTAATTGCCTTAGTAGAGAGAATATACTTTGATATAAGGTACAAAAAATTACAAAAAGATGAGAATACACTTTGATATAAGGTACGAAAAATTACAAAAAGATACAGTAAAAATCTTGTAATTTAATTTTTAGAGTTTGATAAAAAACATACCAAAACAAAAAGTGGGGTTGAGATTTCAATTAAAACATTAAGAATAATTACCTTAAATACAATCCTTTTGCTTCTTCCTTTTTTCTAAACCTTAGCCCCTCTCTCTCTCTCTCTCTCTCTCTCTCTCTCCTAGTCGCCCTCTCAAGACTTCCTTCTATCCCATATGTTCCATAATTAGTTTGTTTGTTATATTGACATGGGCTACCAACTAATAAAAGTAAATAATAATAAACCCAAATTGAGAACCCACATATAAGCCTAAACCTTTCTTTGATAATGTACCTATGAGCCTTATCTTTAATTGACTCTAAAATCCTATTCTTATGTTCAGGGTATTACACCAACTCTTGGTCTGGTGCCCACGTTGTGTTTTACTTCCGGTCATCCTTTGAAACTTCATAAATGCTCTCTTATGTTCGACATCTAAAAAAATCCAATTTAAAATTAATTTTTGCTGCACCGAATGTTTATGTTGCAACATAAACATCTAGAGACGTGCTGTTATTTGAAGGTAGAAATTCGCCAAGAAATACTTTTGATAAAGCCTTCTTTTCTTGGATAAGTAGATATAGCTACATCCCATGGCGTCTGATCTATCTTCTGCCGGTAATGTAAGAATCAAGCAGGACAATATTGCTGTGCTTCTATTGTAATTGTACTTGTATTTCGCTGGCCTTTTTCTCTTTCTGTATATTAAAATCGGATTTAAAAACTTAACTATGGAGACTAGATCAAACAACAGTTAAGAGTTATGTATGTAGTATTTGTGGCAGTTAAGTTTTTTGATAATTTCATTGGTGAATCACTCCTATGTCCATGTTAGGGACAACTGATTATCATCATTGTCTAAGCCTGTGACCAAAACAAGTTGGGGTGAGACATGAATTGGCTATTCTGTGATAAATTCTAGGAATCAAGTCTTTCCATTCCCCTACCTCGTCTTAGCCCCATTAATTTGACAATATAGTTGACTGGGGCATTTAGAGGGCTACGTTGGTATGACCACACCATCTCAAGCCACGTCCCATCTTCTTTTCCTCAATTGGTGCCACCCCACCTTCTCGTGGATTACCTTGTTTAATATTTTGCGTGGCTGCTCAATAGTGTAGCAATTGCATTTTACACAAAAATGCTGGCCTCAATATATTTCCTGTCAGCTAGTAATATCATGACTGCACAATAATTTCGAAGCATACCTCCACTTTACCCAACATGCTCTTATATTTGAGGAATCATTCTCATCAATCTTTCTCCTTATACAAGATGGATCAAAGAAATGTAAGCAATCTTTCTAAGGTACTTGTTGCTATTCATATTTGCTTAACCTAAAGCCTCTTGAGTCTGAGGCTTCCTTAACTCTGACTTAACATTTAGTCATACCTACACTCATCCACTAACATCCTATAAACCCGTAATAAAATACCCCATGGGACTTTCTCCAGGAGGCTTTCCAGGGCTCACCATCGGTAAGTTAAAAGACTAATGTGCTTAAGACTGATCCTTGGTGAGTCCAATTGCAATTGAAAATTCTCTAGTCATACCATGATGCTCTATCATACTTGCTCTTTATCACATTTACATTATTCGTATGCACTGCTTGATTTTTAAGAACTCACACTTTTCTTGGCACCCTATTGTTAGCCTTTTCAAAATTTATAAAGACGCGAAGATCATTTTCATAGTAAGTTTCCATTGGTTGACTAATCAAGTAATGGTTTCCATAGTGGATCTCCCAGGCATGAAATTAAACTAACTCAAATGTTTAAGTCTCCTTTCTCTGTCTAAGCTCAGTTACCTTCTCTACAAAATTTCAAAGTGTGACCTCTCCGTATATGTTGCAACCTTGGATATCTTCTTTCTTTTTTTACATTTTATGGTCATTGTTTTATTATTCTTATTTGTATACTGGTGGTGATGTAGGATACTTACTTTATTGGCGATATGTTAGGTGCGGGATGCAGGCAATCTTTTGACCAGGGCTGGCTTCACTCTTCCGGCTGTGGATGTTGATGAATACACAGTTAGATATCGAAGTGGTGAGCAATCCCTGGTTCCGTCATTTGTTGGTATTGCAAGTCTATGTATTGAAGCCAATTAACACTACCAAATCTTCTTTTTCTCAAGTACCTTATAGTCTCACTTAGGTTTTATGCATGCAGTCCATTGGGCATGATCTATAAGTTATTCAATATAGAACTCCTGGACAGAGTCGAAGTGCTAGAATGTAGACACGTTGGAGATCATATATATATATATATGTTATGCATAACAAATTGCATCTAATGGTGAACGGTAATACTCTATAATTTTAATACTACATAATGGAGTTATACACATAAGGGGCCGATTCAAATATGGAGCTAGTAAAAAGCCAATTGACCTATCTGATCTAGACCTGGCAAAATTCTGCCCGTACCCGCGGGTAGACCCGTACCCGGTCAAAAATCCCGGGTACGGGTACACACATGTGTTACCCGTGAAAATCAGACCCGTACCCGAACCAAACCGTATTTTACGGGTCGGTCCGGGTCGGGTACAGGTTACCCGGGTTTACCCGTCTTTTCATACTATATATCCTCTTTATGCCCTAATCCCCTAACCTCTCTCATTTCTCATCTGGTCTCTTCATATTTTCCCCATTCTTCTTTGCCGCCGCCCCAGCCCCATCTCTGCGCCACCACCCCATCCTTCTCCACTGCAACCGCCCCTTTCTCTCTACCCTCTTCCCTCTTCCCTCTTCGCTCTTCCCTCTTCCCTCAGTCAATCAGTAATCACATATTCACAGTAGAGATCGAGATCGACCGCCGACTGTGAGCCCCTTCACCGAGATCTACCTCCGGCAGCCTAGGCATCAACCTTCTCGGACCCCTCACTCTTCAACGCGACCGCCGATCGCCCACCCCGACCTTCCTACTCTACTGCCGGTGCGACCTTCCTGCGCTGCCGCTGCCGCCGCCGCTTTGATGTCTTCTCTCTCAGTCTCAGATCGACTACAGACGGCCGTCAATCTTCTAGTTCATGCATGCGAATGTGATCATGTATTTTTGTTAATTTTAATTGTCTTATTTTGGATTGTGGGTAGGGTTTGGGTCTGCAGATGGAGAACTTTATGCTTGTGATTATGTATGTGTTTACGTTTGATTGTATTATTTTTGGATTGTGGTTAGGGTTTGCGGACTGGGAGTTGATGCTTGCAAATTGCAATTGACCAAAAATATGAAATGTGTTGGCAAAAAAAGGGAAAAGAAACAAAAGGAAAAAGAATATGGCTAATGGTAATAATTAATTAGCAAAATAAGGTAATGAAAATCTGTTTATAAAAAAAAAAATTAATAAAAAAATAGGTCATTTACCCGCGGGTAATACCCTACCCGTTTGGGTAGGGTACGGATTCCTAAAAAGACTACCCGGAAAAACCGGGTAAAATTTACCCGACCCAAATTTACCCACACCCGGCCGGATTTTACCCGTACCCGGCCGGGTTACCCGTTTGCCAGGTCTAATCTGATCAATGGTCGTCCATGTCGAAAAGGCGAATAGTCCAGATCCAACTTCTTTTTTACGACCGCCCCTCTTTTTTAGCAGTTGAGCTTATTTTACGAAATTCCCTTAGTTAAAAGAAGTGCTGTGTTATGATGTGGGAATGTCGAGAGACGAACTGAGAGGTCGTTCTCTCTTCCTCCCTTCAAGTGCACATACTCACCCACCACCTCCACAAAAAACAGAACCACCACCGCGCAATCCACCGACCACCACATGAACCATTCTTATTTAGCTTGGCTCAATCGTGTTGATGAGGTTCCAAACCCAAATGATGGGAAGGTTTGAACCCAGTTTTGGGGGTTTACGAAATAGCTCAGAATTCATGGTCTTGGCTTCAACTTTAACAGTGTAGATGACAGTCTGGGTTCAAATGATTGATTTTCAAAAATCAGTCCACTACAGTTGATCCAGATTCCATTGTAACCTCCCACCAACGTACGCCTACCACCAACAAAGGAACCTACCACCATACATAACCACTGATCACCATCGTCACAGCCACCACCTCAGCCTCTCACCACCACAACCAATCCCCCCCCCCCCCCACGACCACCATCAGCCAATCTCCTCACCCAATCGACCACCAATCATGACAACCCTGTCACAACCACAATCTCCACTCATTACCGGATTTCTCCACCCACCACCGCACCCAATCACCCCACCCGGTCCATCTACCAACTGCTCCACCTCAGCCCGTTGATCACCACAACAACCAATCACCTCACTGACCACGACCTCGGCCCACCATCAATCGCCCCAAACCCACAACATGCCATCAGAAAACATGAAACTCACCACAGCCCAATCTAAGTCCTTTGATACAATCATCCACATCCACCACGAGTAAAAGACAATTCTGATTGTTGGTTTTACAATCTACAACTGGAAATAAAAGTTGAGCGAAGTGGCTCTGTCGATGGTTTTATGAACTGGGAAAGGGGAAGAGCGAGAGAAGTGGGGCATTATGGGGAAATGGACGAAACACTCCTCCTAGGGGCTGTTTTTCAAGATTTCAACTTGATCTCCACCCTCCGCGTTGTAGAGTGGACGGCTGGAGATAAGCTAGATAAAATTTCTTTTACTGGTGCTATATTTTCAGTAGCCCCAAATATGCATATAAATATAGATGAGATATATATACTTTTTATGAGTAAATGAATGTTATGTAATTTGTATGCTGAACACGGTGTCAATTTACAAATACTCATAAACGTCAAATATGACATGTAAGCATATCGGGGTCAATTTAAAGGGACTGCTTTTCATAAGGAGATAAAAAATATGTGGATGAATAAATAGTATAAACAGTAGATGTCCTGTAGATATACGACTCTGCAGCAAACTTACGATTGTCCCAAAGTTCACCCTCACTTTTATTCTGCTGTTGCTTCTTTCTTCCATCCATTTATTTCGTGCTTTATTCACATTGTATTAAGGTCAAAGTTTGATTACTGCCCAAACTGCTGCTTGGCTAAGACTTGGAACAATTGCTTGACATTGCTCTCTCCCATTGTCACTCTCTTCTGTGTCATCAAATCCAAACCCGTTTCGGTTTGCACTCTTCCCTTCCTTTGATGCTGGTCAATTTAGGATTTCTTATACATACCTTGAACGATTTGCCTGTCACTTGCAAAAACAACGACGCAAGTAGTATATTAGCTTGTTAACAATATAATGTGTTGCTTTGAACACGTTTACACATGACATTATCAGATATTAGAAGAATGAAAGCTCAGAGCTTATCTCAGCACATTTGCTTTCTGATGTAGCTTTGGAGCTGATAGAGCATCTTCGCGCAATGGGTGAGACTAATGCTCTTTTACAGAGGAACAAGGTAAGATGTATTGGGAATTGTTTTCCAGTAGTTTCAATTTTGCAAGAAGAAGTTTTAAATATGTTTCTACCATACTTAAAATACCTAGGTGTTGGAATTGTATCCCTTTTTTAATTTTGTCTGCGTCCACCTTTCACTCCTCCCCGGCCTTCCAAAATTCAGATTTTAAAGAGAGAAACAGCATTGGCAACTGCAGCTGTTTATGAGTCAATGTTTGCTGCGGAAGATGGCACTGTCCCAGCAACCTTCCAGGTGCGTATACAAGCCTTTCATACAAAATAGTCGTCTGCAGTAAATGAATGTGTCTAATGGTACTCAGTATAACAATGATGATAAAACAAGTATTGCACGTGAGGTGCGATTGGATGGTGTTTCCCAGGATTGCATCAGAGTGAAAATCTAAATTCCTGTATGGGCTGCAGTGAGTTTTGAGTCCTCTGAGTTTCAGAGTTCAGGTAAAAAACTCCAGGATGCATGTTTGACCAGTAAATGCAAAAAATGCTAGGTGAACAGAGTTCTGCATCATTGATATATGAAGACTAATTGCTTGTATGGAGAAATCCAACACCTGCCTAACCGTAAAGTTTACATTGAATTTCATATCTTAGTAGTTTGTTTAACTATGAAACTACTTACAAGAAAGTTTCCATTAAGAAGTGAGGATGAGTAGTTTTGTTAGATCATTTCTTGAAGGCAGCATCCTGCACCACTGGGGCGAAGTTACCCTGGGGTAAGTTATTGTGGTTCAGGGAGACGAGCCAGGAGCTGCGTCATAGGTGGTCACAACATTGGGACCTAAGCAGTTTTCAGCACCAACTTAGGCCCTGAGCTTAAAACTGGGGTAGCAGGGGCTAGCCTAGACATGGGGAAGGCATTGAGAAGGGGTCTGGGTCTTAGGATGCGGGATGCTGAGAGGTAAGGGACTGAATAGATTTATACATTACCATGATCACGTCCTGATGTAGGCTTGAGAGTACAATGAGGTTGATGACGGCTGGAATAAGGGGCTAGACCGCAGCATTAAGGGCTTTGACAACCACAGTTATAAATAGTTAAATCGTTTCGGAGTGCGTACCGGTTTTCTCCATAAAATGGTACGTACCGGTACCAATCCCTTCTTTTAAGCATATATAATGCTCATCATTAGCGAACTAAAAATATCAATATATATCTCATCCCTCAACTTCTCCAGAGCTTGAATTATCTCCTTTTACAACTAATCTGTTTGGTACCAAATAAGTTGTTTGTTCCCATACAATGGCATTAGGAACAAATAGCTTATTTAATTGAATTATCTCCTTTAAAATTATTCTCTTTTTCAACTGTCATTCGCAGGTTCTTATGAACGAATAAGCTGTTTGTGCACGAAAAATGTCTTTGGATTCAATAATAAGTTTTGTATGCATGCATGTGTAAAGCAATACAACGTATAGATGAAAGAATATAATGAGAGCTTTCAGTAGGAAATGTAAAAGTAAACTAAAAATTGCGATGAAGACTGAAAACTCGCCAAGAAAGATTTGAAAAGTAAGATCAGGCCGCTACGTAGTTTTCGGCAGGTATCACCTGTACTGGCCAGTACAACCGGTAGATGTCGGTATTTTGACTAGTACGAAATGTAAAGGGATACCATACTGGTAGAAGGCAAAACTGGTACGTACTGGTTGATACGGTCAGTACCGGTATGGTGTTGATAACTAAGGTGACAACATTGGGTGCGTCCATCCCCCGGTAACTTGGAGTTGGATGGCACTAGTCTCTTTTTCCTCCTCGAGGTGATGCTCCTCTTGAACGACAGTGTTAAGGCTTTGGCTGACAGCCCTAGCACCTGTTGTATGCTGCAAGGTCTATTAAGTTGAGGGTATCGGACATGAGTTGAGTTATACCACAATACTCATGCCACTCCCAGCATTGACACCAAAAATAATGTTAAGGAAGCAGGTTCGCAATACATGTGAAGGTGCCTCAAAGAGTATAATGCGAGCCTGATGCCAAGTATGGTAGTGTCTGATAGAGTAAGGATAGGAGCAAGGGCAGAGACCAAGACAACCTAAACAGAGCTTAAGGAGTGGCATGGAATGAGTACTTGAGACAGTGACATGTCCAACACCGAGGTCCAATTGTCAAAGCCCAGAATCCGAGCATTGAGTAAAGGCCCATTACCTGGGACTGATCCTTAGGTCCTTGCCCTCTCTAGAATTCTTTAGTTATGTAATTTTAGATTGAGAAGGCGAGTGTGCAAATGAATTCAGTTTTCATTTCTTGTGAATTGTCGTCAAAATGAGCTCTCAAGTCTTCTACGTATAGGCAATTGAAAGTGCCATGTTCTTAAGACACGTGGCGCTACTTAAGGGTGCCACCTTCGCAAGAGCACATTGTATGCTGGCATTCAGCTTTACCGTCACACTCACTTGGCCTGCCCCGCATAACTTTGCTCTGTCTAGTTAGGAAGACTGACTCATAAAATAGTGGGGGTGGCCAGAGAACGCCCTCGATTTAACCATTAGTTCAATACCTTTGCTAAGTCCTATAGAGACGTTAAGAGACCGGAGAACTTGGAAGTGGTCGGGAAGGCCCCATTGCTAGGCTGAGTAGGCGCGATGCACTCCAGGGTCCTGCTTTCGTCTCAGAGTGACCTAGGATCATGATCCTTATAGGTGCCTAGTGACGTACCCAGTGCGGTTGTAGGTAGACTAGTTATCCTAGTGCAAATAAGTGTCTCGGACGAGTGACCTATCTGACATGCCGAGGTAGTGTTTCTCGAGAGTTGCCTACCTAATTGGAAAATAGGCCCCTGTGACAAAGCACTAGAAAATTCTTGGCAGAGATAATGGAACTACGTAGTCACTTATCATACAACGAGTCGTCATGTCGGAGCACTCAGAGCTCTCCGAGTTAGTTTTCCAAGGATGGGAGTTGCCTACTTGGGAGAAGAGGGGTCCTTGTACTGGAGCACTGATGAATATAGTGTCTCGTGAGAGTCACCTACACCGCGGTGAGTCCTTGTGCCACAGCACTTGCAGCGCGTCAAATTAGGGTCTGAGGATTCGCGAACCCGACTGGCCAAGACAATGAAGTAGAGAAGTTGTGTATTTGCGAAAGAGGAGTCGAAGTGCTGAAGTAGTCAGAGCTCCCTGGCAGAGAGTTTTTCAGAAGATTCTTTGATCTTGTTGGGAATCCTTGTGTTGGAGCACTCAGAGGAGCTGAGGTTGTGTCCTAGAAAAGTTGTACTTGTCAAAAGAGGTGTCTTCGTGCCGGAGCACTTGGAGCTCCATGGCAAATGTAGTGTCCCGTGGCATTCGCCTACCAGCAATGAGTGCTTGCACCAAGCACTCAGAGCGCACCATGGTAGCGTCCGGAGGAATTGCTTAATATATGTTTCGAGGTAGTGTCGGAAGGAGTTGCCTACTTGATAGAGGACTCGTCCTCATGCCGGGGCACTTGGAGTTACTTGAGTTTTATCTGGAAGGAGTTATCTACCCTGGCGGATGTTGCATACAACAGAGAGTGGGTCTATGCATGTTCAGCGACCACGGTGACACGCGCATGGTGTTGTCAATATAAAGATGGGGTGTCGGATGCTTGGTAGTAAGATGGAGTGCTGGGGCACGTAAGCAGTAAGGGCATGGCACTAGAGTGCAATGAAAGTGTGTAGTGCCGAGGGGTGCACAACTTAGGCGTAGCGCGAGAGCACAGTGAGTGGGTGTTCAGTCAGGGCATGTAACCCGGATGCGGTGCAAGCGAGTGGCCTATCGTTGGACACGTAGTGTGGAGACGGCAGTCGGGGTGTCGCGGTGCCATGGCACTTTGACGGTGGTTATGGAGCAAGGAACCCCTAAGAGGCGAGATTTGGCCAAGTATGAGAGCCTTCTTTGGTGGTGGTGGGATGACCAAAGGAAAGGAGGTCAAGCATGGGGCCAAGGGATACCCAAGTACCTAATGAGAGGGGGTGAAGACCCTAAGGGAGGTGAAAGCATGGAGACCTCAATGGAGGTGAAGGCATGGAGAGGGCTAAGGATCCCTAGGGAGGCAAGACCCCCACCCTCCTAAGGGTGGGGGAAGAAAGATGTCAAGAAAGGGGAGGCTAGACCCAAGGGATTGGGGGCCTAGGTGTAACGCCCCGAATTTTCGGAGCGTTAATGTTAAATAATCATATTCAGAAAAATCTTAAAATATCGAAATGTCTCCCCAAGTGATCATTTAGAGCATGTACTAATTTAATTCCATAGATACATCAATAAATGCCTTAGTAGCCTAAACATTTATGTAATCCAAATTACTCCGGCACGGAGTTCCAAAACAAATTTCAAATCCACATAGGTCCTCCTATTGTACTTTCTAAGAATAAGCAAACTAATGCAAAACTAGACTACTAAATACTGACTCTGATATGAAATTTGCTAGCTCTCAATCACACAGCTAGCCCTGCAATTTAGTCCCTTTTTTATTGATCACCTGAGAGAAAAACAGTAAGGAAGTGAGTCATATGCCCAGTAAGGTCGCTCAACGGACCAACCAAAAGGGATACAAAAAAAAATGTCTGAAGAACGAAATTTTGGTGGTACAAAACTCTAACGGAACTGATACGAGACATAATTTTAAAGTGCCAAAATATACTTTCGTAAAAAGACAGAATGTCAAAAGTACATCCTTGTACAAAGATAGACGCTAGAGAGCCATTCAGAATAAGGTCACACATGCCATCACTGACACATGAAACCAAATTCAGAAAATAAGATCGCAATCTCTAACCCATCCCACTGAGCTAGCCCACTTTCCAATCTACGTGGGTAAATCAAAAACAGAAAAGTCACATCTACTGTGACATGGCTCATAGAACTACCCATAAGTTAAATCACTAAACAAGGCAAGGGACAAGAAGTTGCTCTGAACTATGTAAACTAATGAAAGTAGTCTTGGCTCAAACCAATTGTTACGCATCTTACGTTATACCAAGTCAGGTGACAACAATAACAACCAAACAGTAGATCTTGCAATAGTTACTATGAGAGAGTTAATCACTAGTAAATTTGCAATTAACTCGAAAGACACGTAACGGATCATAAAAAAAATGAACATTTCAGTACCACAAATTAGAAGAACGAATCTTTCAGAGAAAAAGAACCAAATAGATTTACCGAGTGACTAAACTGAACCCAAAACTCCATACTCATGTAATCAGGATTGCACAATTTCAAATCAGTGCAATAGCAAAACGGTCATAAAACCCAAGGTAATTAATTCGACGTGGACACCAATTTCTAATTCACGACTGTCTTGGCACCAGAAAGATTGAAAATTTCCGTGTACGTGAACAACGAAAAAATGATGGCAACGAAATTCATTAGACAGGAGATGACCGGCATGCAAAGCGGTGGGATTAGATGTGGCAGAATGAATATTGGTGACAAGGTGGTGAAAAAAATATGAATAGCATAATCATCATGCAATCATATGTTCAATAATGAGTCAAGAGACTCCAAGACAACTAAACAATTATGGGTGGAAGAAATCTTCATTACTCAGTACAAGAGTTTTACACAGACGGAATGGAAAAGGGACAGAAATCTTGCACGGACATCGAGGCAACAAAAGATCTGAGACTTCCAATTGACACCAAATCACAGCGAAAATACACGAGTGTCTTTGACGGCAGTAGCACTAATAATTCTTTGAATCCAACGAGAATTAAACCATTAAACAAATTGATCGGTCCAACACTGATTCGAGTTTTAAAGTCATAAATTCTTACCTCCAATTGTGCAGTTTAATCACAAAACTTTGATCTTCTGAATCAATTGTATCAAAATCCCAAAAAATTAATATACCAAAAAGTTATAATTAGGGTTCCAACAATAACAAAAATTCGTAAGGATTTCAGTTAAAAACCTCAATTCGATATCCAAAAATAAATTATTACCTCGAATAATGATCAAACTCTCAAAAGGCTGTTCCTAGGGATTTTCTGGAGACTTTTCTGAACTTTAGTGTGCTTCTATGAATGTACGTAACTATCAGACACCTAAAAGATATATATTTATATTCCTAAAACAAATAGAATTTCAAAATACCCAATACATCCCAAACTCTCTAATTTTTTTAAGCATTTAAATATGAGCGGTCTAACACTAGGCTAACCTTCTTAGGAGGAAGGCCTTGATTGACCCCAAGAGTGAGGCCTATTAAGGCCAGGCCGATCTCCCAGGCCAAGAAGGTGCGGTTGACCCCTTTTTAGGGGGTGGGGTGTTGGGGGCACCAATTTGAAGACTTGGGGGTATTTTCTAGGCTAGTGTGGTGGCACGGGCCTTGCAGCGTGCATTCGAGGTTGATGAGATCGGTAGCATTGAAGTTTGGTCGTTGAATATTTGCCACTTGGAAAGCGGCTCCCAAAATGCAGTCAAATGTGCATAGCCAAGATTGGGCTACCAACAAATAGTTGGGCCGGGTATTAAAACTTGCTATATACTTCCGCCGCTCCGTTGCAACAGAACAATATTAAGATAAAATTTTACCCATATTTTCTCAAATATGTTACAAAAGTGTGTATAACTCGTTCTGGTAGCATTTTGGATTAACATATGATGCAATAATGTTTTGAGCATTTGGCTTTAGACTGCCCTGATCTTATTCCTTCTATGAATAAAGGTGATATACATGGTAGGCTGGAAAGAACACCCTTCTCAACAAAAGGCAAAAAGGAGAGGATCTGCAACGGTATCATTTCAAGACATCCAGAAGCAGTTTGGAGGTGGTAGTAGCAGTTGACATTTCCTCACTCACTCACTTGGCTTGCTGTTTGTTTATTTGTCGATATTCTTTTTATTTTCATCCGTGTATCAACCGAAAAGCTGCAAATTGTAAGCTAAAATGTAGATTCTTGTCAAAGCAGGAATGGAGGTCCAGAAGATAAAATAAGAACCTTTGAGTTCAATTCTCCCAACTAATTTGTGCATATCTTGCCTTTTGGCTTTCTTCTTCTCCCTTCTTATTGGAGAAAAATGCCATGCACCAGATCCTTCCTAATTTCAAAATTTGGGCATTGGGCTAGCCTCACCCTGCCCAATGCTTGCAAACAAGTATGTTCAAAGAAGTATTGAGCTGAAATGAAATGGCTATTTGTCAGCGGCTCCTTTGGAATTTAAACTCGGGGAGCTGTCTTTTCATCTCGTCATTGTAAGTTCTTTACACCAAGCACTGGCTTAGTGCATTTCTACGTTAAAAACCAGCCCCTTTATCTCTCCTTTTTTTAATTCCTCGGGAAGCTCAACTTCTAAACCTAACCAAATCTCTGTCAATGACGGAGTCGACAGTGTATACTGTATCCTGACATATTTTACTAATTTCGAATTGAATTAAACATAGGCCATGTCAAGTTCCCGACCATACATAGGGTAAAGATTGATTTTTGTATTTGGTAGACTTCTACTTAGAGCATACTTCTAGGTTGAATACCAGACTTCAATATGGTATGGGATTTAGGTTCATGTCGCCTCATTCGGTTTAACGGAATCACCTCTTCTTCCAAGCTTCACGTGAAGGGAATTATTTCTTATTTCATATTTTGTGCGAGGGGAATGTTAAGTCCCACATCGACTATACAAGAAGCTTGCGATTGGTTCTTGTATTTAGTGGACTTTTTCTACTGTAAAGCATGCTTTTCAGTTTGACACTAACCTTCAATAGACTAAGTATTATATGAAGAAATTCACCTTTAGGAAGGTAGATGGCTCACTGTAATTTCTGCCTTTAACAATCTTCTCGAAATGCAATGATAAAACTTGAGTTTTAGGACAATTGGAATCCTGGAATGGAATGAAAAATAGTAGGTAGCCACTTGAAAACAAAAGGGAACCAGACAAGCCTGGACGTTCTTTATAGGCTGATCTGTGTCATACTCTCAACTACACGACGCAAATTATAATACGAAGCCCCTCCAACAACACCACCACCACACACTCTTGCCAAATTCTGCATCTTCTCTTCATTCTGCACGAGTTCATCGCTCCTCACCTCCATGACATCCCTCGTCATCGTCCCTCGGATGACTACCATGATATGAACTTGCACTATCCACCAGGTACCTCCTCGTCCTTTGGGCCCAAAAACACTGACAGAAGCTAGTCATCTAGGAATATATAGGGGTAGATGTAAAGCTCCTATTTTCCGCAACGTGATTTTCAAATAAAGAAAGGCAGAGTTCTAAGTCTCACGAGCCGGTTATTGAGAGCATCTACGAATCAGTCTCCAAGATACATAAATAAATGCCTTGACAGCTTAAAGCAGTTGTATAGTCCCCAAACAACTCTAATGAGGAGTTCCAAAATAAAATCTAAATGAATGCAACTCCTCTTCATTTTAATTTCTAAAAGGCTAACACCGACTCTAACACAAGACTCCTGGTGAGCTCTCAGTTACACACAGCTGGCCCCCAAATCCAGTCCCTCTATTGATCACTTGAAATGGAAATAATAAATGAGTGAGCCAAATGCCTAATAAGGTCACTCAACAGACCAACTAAACCATACAAAACATTTGAAAGAAATGGAATTACGGACGTGTAGAATTTTAATGGAACAAATGCGAGACAAAATTTCAGAATGCAGAATATGTTTTCGAGCAGAGACAGACACCAGAAGAGTCATTCAGAAATAAGGTCACACAAGCCATCACAGATCTGTGAGACAAGGTTTAGAAACTAAGATAAGGATCTCTAGTTCATTCTACTGAAGTAGTCTACGTTCCAATTCACGTGATAAGTCAGAAACGAAAATGTCATATACACAATGACATAGCTCAAAAAATTTCCTACACTTATGTTCAATAAATTAGGCGAGACACTAACAAGTTGCTTACACTAGGTGACTAATGAATCATATACAACTCATAGCCCACGGCTCACAATTAGTGTCGCCCATAACTTATGCAAAGTCGCGTGGAAGAAACTTAGCGGATACTTACAGAACAATTTAAGTGGAGTATTCAAATGATTTTTGAACTTATTTAAAAGGGGTCAATTGCACTAGGCACCCCCAAATTTTCACGCGGTAGCGCTCTGTACCACAAAGTTATTTTTAGCTATCTACCACCCCAAACTTTCATAAGTGTGGCTCCCAACACCCTCCGTCCAAATTCCGGCCAATCCCGGACAAAAAGAATTAATCGGCTGAACTTAGGGGGGCATTTATGGAATAGCAAGTGAATGAAAACCTAATCTCTATCACCCTTTGCACCGGTGCCCCAACCTCCGCTGGCACCGCCCCTTCCTCCCGTTGGCGACGCCGACTCCCCTTCTTTCGGCCTTCATCTTCTCTCCTCTGCCCCCCGCGATCGGAACAACCCCTTGCCTCGTCGTCCCTCCTGCAACATCTCAAACCGATGCCTCTCTCTCAGCTGGCATCGCCCCTCCCCCAGTCGGCGACGCCGACCCCCTTTTCGTTCCTCCTTCTTCTCTCCCCCCACCCCCCCGCAACGGCAACATCACCTTGCCCCGCTGCCCTTCCTTCGGCATTGCATGTCGGCAGCGTCCCTTCCCCCGTCGGTGCCCCCCTCCCCCTGTCCGTCCTCTTATCTCAGCTGCAACAGTGCCTCGCCACCGCCGGCCAAACCCATTAGCTTTTAGATTCAACCCTAATCTCCATTTTTTAATTGTTCTGACCAAAATGCCCTCCTTGTTCGAGATAAATTACTTCTCCGGCGAGGCTGTTGGCCGGAAAATGGATAAAGGGTGTTGGGAGCCACACTTATGAAAGTTTGGGTTGATAGATAGTTAAAAATAACTTTGTGGTGCAGAGCGCTACAACGTGAAAATTTGGGGGTGCCTAGTGCAATTGACCCTATTTAAAAGTATATTAATATGGAAAAGAATAAAATCACGAATTAGATGGAAGTGAAATCAACCAGTTTATACGAGTGAACTATAACTAAATATAGACAACAGTACAACCTGGACCTATCACATCAGGTATGTATACAGCTTTTCCTGTTAAGCTGCAGAGTAGATGAGGGTGAATCGAACTTTTGGTGATGGAAAAATGGAGATGATAAAGCATGCATGATACATAGAAGTTAATAAAAGATCATGGAATAATTACAAAGTGTTGGGAGTTAGAATATTAGGAGCGCAACAGTCGTAATGACACAGCACAGTGACATGAAAGGCTTTCAGATAGTAGTACGGTTTTTAACATCCAATTAACCCAAAAAGCAACGACGAAACTGATTTCAATTGGCATAAGTAGCAACACCAAACTTTTCCCAGCATGACTGAATTTTCTAGTTTGATTCGAACAGAGAACGCCATAAAACAGGAATACACCAAACCATTGAATATTCAACGCAAAGGGTGACTCTCAAGGAAATTAGGGTTTGAATATAATCCTTACAAATATCAGATTGATCGGTCCAATGCTGATTCGGATTTTAAAAAATTGTATGATGATTTTCGTCATGTATTTTCTGTGAGCGCTAATTCATATAAAAAAGTAGTTCCCTTTACGTGCATTTTTTTTTCCTAGGGACTCCCTCTGATTCCCTTCTCATGACAGTTTGTGTCTATCTGTGTTGTGCCTGTCATCTAGTCTATTGCATTCAAAGTATACTCTGCAAGCATTTTTTTTCTAGGGGCTCCCTGTGAATCCCGCTGAGAAAATAATAACAACTCAGTTCAAGGCAACTGCCATTATTCATAAAACTTTGTTGTGCTAGTCATCTAATCTATTGCATTGAGAGTATCCTCTGCATCCATTTTTGTTTAGGAGCTCCCTGTAATTCTCCATAGAAAAAAAATAATAATAACTCAGTCCCAGGCATATATCCACAATGATGAGCCATACCGTTGCTATGCATAATGGAAAGGAACATTTGCCTGATTTATGTAACCAAGTCACAAATTATAGAGATTTTGCACCTACTTTAAATTTATGAGGACATGCTATTTTGATTTTCTTATGCTAATTGATAAAAGCTAGTATGATTTTCTTATACCAAAATTCATACACTAACAAAGAAAGGGATTACCCCAAAGAATTTTCCTCAATTTCTCTCTCCCTCCGTGATTTTCTTCCTACCGAGCTCATGCTCTTCTTCTCCTCTGTTTTCCTTTCTTTCCACTACTCTGTTTTTCTTTTGGCCAAGTTACTGTTACTTCCTTGTTTTTTTTTTTATTTTCAGAAATTTTTATTTAATTTTCATTTAATTTCCTAAAGTTTCTATCTCATATTTTATCATAAAATTAGATAAGTCACCAAACAAAATAGCAAGAGGTGGCACCAATTAAGAGATTTTTCTTTAAAAATTTGAGACCTAGGTACCAAAATTTCCAAATTGCAAAGTAGCCCCGCCCTAAAGTTTTCATATTTACAAAATGACCCCATAAATTTTCAAAAATACATTTTGACCTTAAATTTATTTTAAGCTTCCATACTCTATTAATACCCAAGTATTGCTCAAAATTATCGTCCATTTATGTTTTGAAGTACAAATGATTATTTTAAACATCTTGAAAAGTACCGGATATTACACATATGCCTTGCTCAAATCCATTTTAATTGCCCCTAGATGGCGATGGCCTTAGATACGTTTGTGGATCTTGTTAGTCAACTCCTGAGATATGAATAGACTATCACTAATAAAGCGTCCTTGAACAAAGGCATTTTGACTCTCAGAGACTAGCAGGTTAAGGCGGGTTTGATTAAGTTGGCAAAGGTTTTTAGAAATCACCTTATACATAAGGAGATGGGTCTAAAGTCTTCCAGCCAATTGAGTGTGTTTACCATGGGATGAGAACAATAAAAGAATTATTTACTTCAGTTAGCATATGTGCGACCGAAGGAAGGATAAAACCACTATTGTGATTGGGCGTTCCGTAAAATTTATAATTGCTGGATTCCATCAGGCCCTGGCGCTTTCAGAGGGTGAATAACATATAGGGCCTGTTTAACTTCAACAACATTGGACGGTTTATCTAACGATTCAGTTAGGCACTGGAGAAGACTTTTGGATAGAATTGATAAACTTTGTTGTATAGGGGGTGCAGAACCTGCTATACTGTTGGGACAAATTTTAGTTTTGAAATGGGCTGGATATTAACGAGTGTAAGTCCAGAGTCCGACCATCCGAATTCAGTAAGAGTTGATAGTATTTGATTGTCGTCAGATATGAATAGATATGTGAAAAAGTTTTTTATTTTTATCCCCAAGTTGTAGTCATTTGATCTTTGATTTCTGGGTCTAATGCAGTTGTTCACACTCAAGAAGCCAATTGACTGTTTTCTGGCGTTCTATTCCAATGATTGTGCATCCTGGTTAGGGAGTAATGATTGGAAATGTGTAATTTGGGCTTGAGTATTCATAATCTAACCTCAATGTTTCCAAATCTCTCTTTGTTCCATAAAGCCATGATAGTCATCATGATTTTTTCCCATGCCATAACTTTGAATAGTGGGGATCTAGGGGTGAAAGTGGACCATGTCATCCTAATAATTTGGATTCTGAGGTTTTGAATCTGGGAATTTGGAAATTGCTTGATCCAATTAGGATTTGTGAAACCCCAATCTAGACGCTCGTAGGTACACGTTATCTTAGCTTTGTTATTTGTCCAAGTAAATGGTGTCCCCACCCATTTCACATCAATAAGGTGATTCAAATGTAGGAAATCTGCCAAAAAGTTGTGCCATGAATGCTTAGATAATTTGGTCCATATTTGTCCAAGGGTGTCAGAACGTGATTAAAGTCTCCAAGCAGCATCATGATTAAAGATATGCTAACAATGGCACCAGATATTTTCATCCATGCCGTTTGTCTTTTAGTCAGGTTGGGTTAAGCATAAATAAACCCTGTTACCCAGGAAGGAGTAGTGCGAATCCTAAATTCCACTAGAATAATCTGCTTATCGACAAATAGGATAGACGCAGATACTTCTGATTTTCAGCCAATCCATAGGCCTCCTTTCGTGCCAAATATACCTATTGGGTCTGTTCTAATAGAAGATGTATACTCCATTTTGGTAAACAATGGAGAGACTTGGTTATAGGGAATTTTTATTTCTTGCAAGAAGATACTCTCCGGCTTATGGGTTTGAGCCAATTTAAGAGCTGCTTGAACTATGAGGGCGGCCTAACCCTCAACAGTTCCAACTATAAAATTTCATTACGAGCGAAGGGTTTGCTCAAGGGCAACACCTGAAACCCAACGCAAGCTTGAACCAAGAGGTAGCGGTAATCTAGTAGTAGGAAGAAAGGCTTTGTCCTGGCTGGAGGCATCGGCAATATTTTATCCCTCCACCTTATCAAAGGCAGAGGCAATTCCAAGATCACAGATGTGAAGTGTCTCTATGCCTCTTGTATGCTTTTTTTTTTCTTCTGAATTTCTGTCTATAGAGTTTTCATCATTTACTGGATATAGCCTATGTTGTTGTAGCTGTTGTTGCAAAGGATACAACCCTGTTGTAGAGAAGGTGGTAGTTGACCTCAAAGTTTCGATTGTGGTACTTTCGTAGAACAATCAGTGTGTTGTTAGCAACAAATTTTCTTTTGAGACAAAATGGCAGGCATTCAAATTGCCTTTTTTCCCTACATTTTTCAATTCCTTTAGATTATTCATCTTCCACTGTAATTATTCTGCTTTTTTTTATATATATATTTTAGAGTTTGGTATTTCAAACACAGTTATTATAAGAACAAGTCGTAAACATATATCTATGCGTGCTGCACTAATCAATTCAAAAATGGCAGTAAGAGGAATTAATGCTATAATATGAAGTGGGATTGCACTTGGGAGAGCCTTAGCTGTGGCAGTATCATTGCTATGAAAAAGTTTGGGCCTTTTAGATCCATCAGCTATCATCTCTCATCCTTTATTTCAGAGCGGTTGCTTTTGAAGCTGAAAATGGATCTATCTACTCCCCATGCAAGTGATTTTGGAAGATTCAACATTATATGAGGAGTGGTGGAGTTCTCTGGCTTTTCATTTTCAGTTTTTTTGTCTTTTTATTCGGCATTTGGATAATCATCCTCAAACTCCAAAACTGTAAATTGAGTGCACAAGTTTTCAATAGTATTGATAGCTACATATGGGTTTAGGTTTATGATGTTAAGATATGTCGATCTGTCGTTCAATAGTGCCATATGGGGCTTGTTGCTGCTAAAAATATGCTCCGCGTACATTGTGGAACTCGAGCCTGAACCGATGACCTGCAAGATAAAAAATGAGTGACTGCCGGGTGGGGTTCCCGACGGAGAACTCTCTAATGCTTAAGTTAGAGCACAGCTACAGGATAGTAACTCTAAAAAAGCATGAATTGTGTAGTCCCCCCTATACCTGAGGGGTAGACCCCTTTATATAGCTGTAGGAGAAGAGTCATAGTAAGACTGGGCCGTGGGCCAGATATGTTAGGATCGTGTTAGGATCATCGAGGATCACGTCACAATCTTTAAGGACTCTTTTAGAATCCTGATAAGATAGTCATAAATCTCCCAGTTTGACTAGGATTCGCTGGTTGTCCCCCAATTATCAGGAGTTATATTTGAATTATATCATAAGCCCCCACTTCCTTAGCCAAAATGTTTGGCGGAGGAAGTTTATACCTGGTGTCTTGAGACACGCATCAGATTTGTAAGTGATTCTCATCCACTTGTAGGGGTAAAAATATTTCTCTCTTCCATGTGCTCCAACCTAAGCAGGAGCTTAAGCCTTGGAACTTTGCCCAAGTAGGGCGCTAGAACCCTAGCTCTCGAAAGCTAAGTCTTAGAATGTCGCCTGAGTGGGCTATTCGGAATCATCTTTAGAAAGACGAATCATGGGATCTCGAGATCCTTTAGAGGGTGTGCCCCATGGTAGCCTCTCTCGAGAAAGGACACAAAGTTGTGCATGCAAGTTGTTGTATGTGCTAAGTGTTTGAATGTCCCCTCGAGGGGTCACCTCTCCTTTGGAGGGTGTTCATTTTGTGCAAGTGTGTGTTCTTGAGCTCGAGGCGACCACATCATGCTTGCGTTTTACTTTGTCACGAACTTTTACCATCAGCTAAGAGCTGGCAAAGAAGCCTCGCACCCACGCTTGGCTGGGTTTTGAATTGACAAAGAATGGTGGGGGGATAAAGTCCCATAGTCCTTTGCTGCTTCACGGGTTAGAACTGTAGCTAAACCGTTCGGATAGAACTCGAGCTCTATCCTGTCACCCTTGGGGGTGTTCATCCCTCGAGGGACTACTCTAGAGGATTGGTGGAGCGCGGAGCTCATGTAAATACCCTTGGGGGTTTGACGGAACTTAGAGTTCTCATCGTATTCACCCTCGAGGGCGGACGGAGTGCGAAGCTCATGCAATTACCCTCAAGGGTTTGACAAAACTTAAGTGTTCTAGTCGTACGTGCCCTAGGGCGGACAGAGCGCGAAGCTCATGCAATTACCCACGAGGGTTTGACGGAACTTAAGAGTTCTAGTCGTACGCGCCCTTGGGGGCGGACGGAGCGTGAAGCTCATGCAATTACCCTTGGGGGTTTGACGAAACTTAAGAGTTCTCGTTGTACTCGCCCTTGAGGGGGCGGATAGAGTCGGAGCTCATGCAATTACCCTCGAGGGTTTGACGGAATTTAAGAATTCTCGTCATACACGCCCTAGGGGGCGGATGAAGCTCAAGGCTCATGAAAAATACCCTCGAGGGTTTGACGGAACTTAAGAGTTCTAGTCGTACGCGCCCTCGGGGGCGGACGAAGCGCGAAGCTCATGAAAAATACTCTCGAGGGTTTGATGGAATTTAAGAATTCTCGTCATACACGCCCTCGGGGGCGGACGAAGCGTGAAGCTCATGAAAAATACTCTCGAGGGTTTGATGGAATTTAAGAATTCTCGTCATACACGCCCTCAGGGGCGAATGAAGCCGGAGCTCATGCAATTACCCTCGAGGGTTTGACAGAATTTAGGAATTCTCGTCATACACGCCCTCAGGGGCGGATGAAGCTCAAGGCTCATGAAAAATACCCTCGAGGGTTTGACGGAACTTAAGAGTTCTAGTCGTACGCGCCCTTGGGGGCAGATGGAGCGCGAAGCTCATGAAAAATACCCTTGAGGGTTTGACGGAATTTAAGAATTCTTGTCATACACACCCTCGGGGGCGGATGGAGCCGGAGCTCATGCAATTACCCTCGAGGGTTTGACGTGATTTAAGAATTCTCGTCATACACGCCCTTGGGGGCGAATGGAGCGGAGCTTATGCAATTACCCTTGAGGGTTTGACGGAACTTAGGAGTCTTCATAGTACACGCCCTCAGGGGCGAATGGAGCACGGAGCCGGGCAATTACCCCCGAGGGTTTGACGGAATTTAAGAATTCTCGTCGTACACGCCCTCAGGAATGGACGAAGCGCGGAGCTCATGCAATTACCCTCAAGGGTTTAACGGAACTTAAGAGTTCTCGTCGTACATGCCCTCGGGGGCAGATGAACTACAAAGCTCATGAAAGTACCCTCGAGGGTTTTGGTCGAAGCAACAAGTACTTGTTGTTACGGCTCTAAATAAGAAGGCACGAAGCATTGAGTTCGTAACATGTTTGCTGCTATGAAGCCCCCTGCTTGAGAGGGCACAGGGCATTAGGCCCGTATAAGAATGATCTCATAAGATATGAAGCTCCCCGCCTTTGAAAAGGTGTGGATATATAGAGAAGGCTTTTCAGCTTGGCCCGGTCGTAAGAAGACACGTGGGATCAATATAGAAGACCATATATGCCTACTTGATTGGATAAGCATATAAAGTTAGGGGGCATGAAGTTCGTCATATTAGCGACGCTATTGGCAAAGTGCTCTGATTTATCGATTGAGGTCACTGTGTGACCGAATATCAAGAGATAACAAGAAATACCAAGTTAGCAAGATGTTGCAGCAGAAACCCTAGGCGTGACTTCTAGTCGTAGGGTGCTATGAATTTGTTCCTTACTTATGAAGTGGTTTATGCGTCACTGTTGATGCTCGCAAGCATAGTTTAAACCCTTGCTAGAAATAAAAGTACGTGACTGAAAAAATAGCATTTGAAGCGTAACATAGAATTAAGAGTGGTGTTCAGACACCGTGGCCCCATTAGGGCTTTGTCGGTTAGCCGACAGGGTACGCTGCACCGCGTGTCACAGGTGAGCTTAAAAAATCATTGCAGTCAGATGCCCCGACTTGTGACGTGCTTGCACCAACTGATGCAACTAGACAATGCTAGACCCAAATAAACAGGTCTAGGTACTATAGAGTGCGTGGGAAAAGTAGCCTCTAGGAGGCCTGCTAGCGCCTTCGACTGTAGTCATTTTGTTTTTAGCAACGGGTACGTGATCAAATATTCGTCATGTTTAAAGAACATGCGGCATAAGTTCAACAAGTAAGACTTTGTGGTCTTTAAATCTAAATAGGCTTTTTCACGGTTAAGAGTTTAATACTCTTAAGAGCGTGTGGCCTAAGTCGAATAAATGAGACCCTTTGGGTCTTAAACACAAACATGCCTTTTGCATAGGTTAAATTAAAACCTTAATGCTTTTAAAAGGTGTGGAATGTTTAAGACCATGCGGGTCTAAAACATAAATATGATTTTTTATGGGGTAAAAGCATAATTCTTATAAAAAGAAAAGAGTATACCCGATATATGTGCCGGTTACATTCCCTCAAAAAACAGAGTAGTTGGTTCCTGCCGGTGGTCACTGCCTGGATCCAAATCCGGTCGCTTTTCCGTTGAGGTCGTCCATTACAGACTAGAGTCTTTTCATCCACCCAAGAGAATAGGTTGCCTGGAGACGGAGTTGACTACTGCAAGGAGGCTGCGATGCCTCCGCAAGGAGCGAAGATAGATCTAGCAGTCGCGCCGTCCAGTGCAAAGAACAACCCATGGCCTTTGGAGGTAGATCTGAGACGGCTGATGTGTGCGTGGCCCTTGTTGACGGTGAGCCAACTGTGAGGCGACGGCGGCGCCGTCTATCTCGGCGGTGAGGGCGCTATTGTTGCTGTTGCGACGGTCGCTTGGTGGTGCCGTTGTTGCTGCTCCGGTTGGACGGCTGCGTCTAGGGACGAATGACGCTAGTGTCTGCGGCGGTGCACCACTCGATAAGCGTGGAGCAAGCGACGGTTTATGCCGATTGCGACGGCAGTCCTCTTTCTGTGTTCCTTTTTTTTTTGTGAAATTGCTCCAGCCATGCGGCCAACTGTCTTAGCTGTAGTTGCGATGACATTGTTGGTAACCGAAAGAATTAGTGTCATGATGACTGGTGGCGGCGGCGCTGTTGGGACTTTAACCCATGGGTGCGATGGTGCACTGGGTAGTTGTGCGATTGGAATGGGTCTTGGATTAAGGGCAACGGTGCGTAGCCAATGTTGTTTGTAATCTTCGATGGCCGGTGTAGTTCACTGTGGTGATGGCGACTACCCGTTTAGGCAGATAGCGGTGGCGCCATTGTTATTTAGGGTTTTGAGCATGGGGGTGACAGCGGCGCCGTTGCGGCAGCAGCACCGTTGCTGCAACGGCGCCGTTGCGGCAACGGCAATCCCATGGTGGTTGTGCTGCCGTGAAGGTTGCTCTTGGTGGCCTGCGGATGGACATGCCTGTATTTTTCTTTCTGTCAGACTTTTTTTTGCAGAGGTGCCGTCGGTGGCTCGGCGGAACCTTGTCGGTTTGCTCCGGTAGCTTTGTGGTGGCCGGAGATGGTGAGGTCTAGACCTTGTTTGTGTTTGTGCAGGCATGGGCCTGCCGTGTAAGCGCTGCTGACGGCGGCGCCGTTACAGATTATGGTGTTGACCATAGGGCCGTAGAGGTGCTGAGTTGCCTTCTTTATGGCGACCAGATTGTTTGATGGCAGTTGAATCTGACACCCGCGGTGGCGGCTATTCTGTAGTAGTTTTGATAAGTAGCCGCTAACAATTAATGGTACAACCGTACAGGTTTCTTAAGGTCAAACGACTAGACTGGCGGGTCCCACAAATGACTCCAATCTGTTGCTGCTAAAAGTATGCTCCGCATACATTGCGAAAATCGAGCCTGAACCGATGACCTGCAAGACAAAAAACGAGTGACCGCCGGGTGGGGTTCCCGGCGGAGAACTCTCCGATACTTAAGTCAGAACGCAGTAACAGGATAGTAACTCTAAAAAAGCATGAATTTTGTAGTCTCCTCATACCTGGGGGTAGACCCATTTATATAGCTATAGGAGGAGAGTCTTAGTAAGACTGAGTCGTGAGCCAGATGTGTTAGGATTGCGTTAGGATCCTCGAGGATCACGTCACAATCTCTAAGGACTCTTTTAGAATCCTGATAAGATAGTCATAAATCTCACAGTTTGATTGAGATTCGACGTTGTCCCCCAATTATTGAGAGTTATATTTGAGTTATATTAGGGCTCAACACCTTTGCATGAACTTGAATGGATGGAGAGGACCAAGTCACATTTCAGTTTGTTTAGGTCAAAGGATGACATAATAGAATTCTTTGGAGTAATTGAAAGATAATCATCTAGGGTATTAGATGGGTGAAAGGTAGATGGTATTTCATGGTGGTTTATGATAGGAGTAGAAAAGTTATTGTGACAATGTCATAGAAGTAGTCGCAGGGCCAGAAGTGATGGATTGAACAATCTATCTAGATAACATATTGTTGTTCAAATTGTGGTGAGTTTGTGGGCTTAACTCAATCTGGGAGTTGGGATTATTTGCAAAGTTACCTATTTGGTCCAGTTGAAGCATGGGTTGGGTTAGTGGATGGGAAGGGCTTGGGGTGTTATTAGGGTGAATAAAAAAATATTTGTTAATTGGCTGGGCTAGCATTTTCAGTCCAAATTCTGACAAGACTAAAATAAAATGGGCCCAAATAAAATTTATGGTGAGTTGGGCCCTTTTATAGTTCAAAGCCGGCAGGATAGTTGTGTTATCAAGTTCCATGGGGTTAGTTTTGGGCAAATTCGGGGAGCTTAGTTTAGGCAGATGTAGGTCCATCGCCCAAGTTGGTATAACCATCATGAGATTTGAAGAAGACATGACCATTGTTTAATACCAGGTAGGTATATGAAGCTACAGAAATTGAAAAAGGAATAAAGATGGTACCTTTGTGACAATTACCTGTCCCTGCAGTTCCTAACATTCTTTGATTCTACGTTGGATCTTTCATTCAGAAAACATACTACAGTCTTGGAATTTTCCCAGCAACAGTTCATCCATACCTTCACTTGCATTTTGCACAGTTTGTTCATTTAGGGGGATCATGTATGACCGCATATTCAGGTGAAGTGTATTCTTGGATGTTGCCATCTGATGGAGAATCGTCTTCCATGCGCAGTTGTTGGGGTAGGTGAAGTGAAATATAGTGGGGAGTTTATGTCTGAGGATTTACAGTTAGAGTTTGGTGAAGGACAATGGGCAGTGGTCCCAAAGAAAAGTGAAAACTAATTATATCAGTGCATAATTTGAGTTAAGATGGACATCAGAGTTGCACTTTTAGCCGGAGATATTAACTACTTGTTATAAATGAGATTATGGAGACCATTGATGACCTTTGTCAACATTTAAGAGCAATGCATTTGGTAGTGACGACAAATGACAAATGCATTTATTTATCGTCAAAACCATAACATTCACATTCCAGAATTGAGGTTATATGGGGATCTGGGTGGAGCTCGCACCACAAGAAAAAGGGTTTTTACCGAACGGACTTTAATCCGTCACTAAAAGGTAAGTTTATCGACGAATTATTCTGTCAGTAAAACTCTGTCGCTAAATTTTTTTTACCGATTTTCCATCTCTAAAAGGTTTTTAAAATTTTCCTATTTTCGGCAGCGTTTTTTTAAAAATTTTTTGACGACAAAAAAGTTCCATCGCTACAAATTCCGTCACTAAAACTCCCCAAGGTATATTCCGTCGTTAGAAGTCTTGACTTAAGCGACAAACTTTTAGTGACGGAATATATCCGTCGCTAAAAGTTCTATTATAAAATTAACGCTTCATCTCTCTCTCTCTCTCTCTCTCTCTCTCTAGTTCTCACTCGGCGGTGATTTCTTCCCCTGACGACCCCCTTCCCCCGGGCGACAATCCCCCCCCCCCCCCCAGATAGCCCCCCACGACGCTGTTCAAAGGTATAACTCGACGATGATTTCTTCCCCTGGCGACCCCCCCCCCCCCCACGTGCGCACGCGATAGCCCCTAACTGTGGCCGTGCAAAGCTATTGCTCCTGTGGGCCTCCACTGTTGCCGCCGTCGCACCACCTCTGCGCCTAATTTTGGTTTAATGTATGTGTTTAACTATTAATGTATAGTTACCTTAATTTTGTAATTGTTATTTTGGTCAATGTATATTTACCCTAATTATGTCCATTTTATCCTAATTTTGGTTTAATGTATGTATTTAACTGGTGAGTGTGGGCGGTGGTGGAACGTAGGGGTCGTGGGTGGGTATTGTCCTATCTCAATTACAAGCGATATTAGTGTTTCTTACTTGGTAGTATTATAAATAAATTGTTGATTGTTTTGTAGAATAGATTAGAGAAAAAAAAAATGAAAGAAGCCACCTGTAAAGTATATAGTTGTAGTCACATTTTTCAAGTATTGCTACCCACTCAATTCTCATCATAATACTTTCAATTCCCATTTTCACTATAAACCTTAATTAACCCCGATTAACCCCCAACATCCCTAGGTAACCCTGACTAGATATAATTAATCCTGATTCAACCTAATTAAACCTAGTTAACTCTAATCAACCTAATTAATCATGATTAACTGTAATTAACTCCGATTCATCATAATTAAATCTAATTAACTATTATCAAACCTAAATAATCCTAATTAACCCTAAGTAGACATAATTAATCCCAATTAATCCTGATTGACCCAATTAACCCTAACTAAATTCTAATTATACCCTATTAATATATTCTTAATTAAACATTAATTAATCTCAATTAACCCCTAACACATTGCTAGGTAATCCTAATTAACTATAATTAATCCTAATTATCCTTGATTCACCCTAATTAAATCAAGTTAACCCCGATCAACCTCGATCAATCCTAAGTAATCCCGATTAACTGTAATTAACTCTGATTCACCCTAATTAAATCTAATTAACTATTATTAAACCCAAATAACCATGATTAACCCTAACTAAACATAATTAACCCCGATTAATCCTAATTAACCAAAATCAACCCTAATTAACCATAACTAAACTCTATTACTATATTTCAAATTAACCATAATTATCCTAAATACAATCTATACTTAAACCCTGGACTCAATCACAGGTGAGACAATATCAACTCTGGGAATGAACTCAACGATTTATAAAGTGACTCAATTTTAATCAACCCTAATTAACACATTAACTCTAATTAGCCTTAGTTAGCTCTTACTTAAATCTTGATTAATAATAATTAAGTCTAATTAAACCCAATTAATCCTATTTAGGTCGAATTAACCCTTATTAGCATTAACCCTATTTAGCTCAAATTAACCATAATCGGCCCTAATTAGCCCTAATTAAAATTGATTAACATTAATTAATCGTAATTTACTGTTAATTTAATCTCTAATTAGCCCTAATCACCGCTGATTTACCTAATTAAACCCTGATTATCTTAATAAATTGTAGTCAAACCCTAATTAAACCCAATTAGGGTAATTAATTGTAATATGCTCTAATTAGGCTCAACTAGCTTTAAGTAGTCCGAATTAATCCTTGAATAACACTAATTGAGTCTAACTAAACGTAATTAACTGTAATCAATCCTAAATAGCTCGAATTGTCCCTAATTAACACATTAACTCGGCATTTTCACCTTAATTAGCTATTATCTATTTAGGTTCGATACAAAATCATTTGGTTATAATAAACTTACGTTGAGAAATTAAATCATCATTCTAAATCCTTTAATATCTAACGATCCACCAAATCAGGATTCTCACGTAAACCCGATGCTTTTGATTAGTAAGTTATGAACTCAAAAATTTTCCTTAGCGCGTCATGTTGAACCATCTCATCTAAGATCTTATCTTCCAAAATTTTAGATAACACTTTTGGTTTGCAACTCTCCATGTTTGTAGAAGAGAAGACTTTCTGAGTCAAAAGATCATTCTCAGCTTGTCGCAGACATTTCCTGCCCTCTATTGTCCCTGAGGTAATTAGATGGTATATACAAAGTTTTCTTCTGACCAATCTTGTATGCCTAACATATCGCTTGCCTTTCAACTAATGGATTTCAACCAATATCAAGCAAAACAACTCCCGACGCCCCAAATAGGGCAAATTAGGGCTAAATAAGGTTAACACTAATGAGGGCTAATTTGAGCTAAATGAAGCTTGAAAGGCAAGTTATGTGGGGCATAAATTTGATTGGGGTGTCGAGATTTGTGTGTGCCCCACGTATGACTCTGTGTGTGTGCATTTGACTCTATGTGCGCATGTGACTGACTGTACGTGCGTACGCACGTATGACTCTGTGCATGTGGGTGGGTGGGTGGGTGGGTGTGTTGGGTGGTGGGGGTGAGGGGGGGTGTATGTGTGTCAAGGTAAAGGGGAATATTTGACAGTGTGTGCATGCGCGCACGCGCGCGCATGTATGTGACAATGTGTGTGGGTGGAGGTGAGAGAGTGCGTGTGTGTGTAAAGGAGGAGGAAGAAGAAAGAAGGTGAACAGTGAATGACGGTTTTATCCAAAATAAACTAACCTAGATTGATGGAAGCTAAATGAATTTCAAAGTTTAATGATCACTTTGACACAAATAAATGTCACATAAATTAAATTTGCCTAACAGATCAACCGAGTAGTAAACTCTTTTATGTAAGTGCCATGGTTTAAGTGAATTATCAACGTCCTTCCAAGTGTACCTCTTCGACAATGGAGGCAGAGTACTTGGTAGGGAAACTGGGGTTCAGAATGTGCTGTTCTAACTCAAAAACTACTAAGCATTTAGATCTGGAGGACCCCGTAATGATTTAGTACACGCACGGGTGATTTCCGCTAGCAAAGGAGGCATAGCAGATAGAATGTTTCTAGGAGGAGGAAATGCATTTATTCCAATTGCGGAGCAGTTCATGCTCTGGAGATTGTTCGTGAGGCATCGAAGAATACTAGTTTTCAAATCTAAAATTGATTCTTCAAGCAATCAGATTACTTATTCTTATTCCAAATAACTTGGAATAACTTTGTTTCAAACTGAATGGCAGCAGGCATCTAGCTGCGGATGTAAGGGGATTCATGCACACTGATGCAATGTACTGTTTCCTTGATTTCATCTAATGCAATTTTCACCATAAAAATACCAAAAAAAAAAGGAAATTGCAAGAACATAGGATCAGGACGCAATGACTAACATACGCTTAGCTTCTGGGTTAAATGTCTCTACCAAAAGGACCAGAACCAATCGGTGTACTTGCCCATACCGGACCTAGTCGATCTACAAGCACATTGCTATTTGAACTTGAGAAACAATCGTCCTCCCACACACCCAATCACCAACTTGCAATTAAAATTTTCCAACAGTTAAAACACCGTATAATAAACTCACGATGCCTCTACACTTGTTTGTTCCAGGCTTTCAAGGATTTCAATGCATTTCTTCAGTAGTGACTTTGCCTGCTCATTTTTCTCTAATTCACACTGATGAATTATCTCATTTCTGAGCTGTAATTCTGGCAAATGAACTAAAGGAAAGGCTTTGAACATCTTAGTCATTTCCAGTAGGCAGTCTGAAGCCGCAATGTGAACCTGATTTGCACAGAAAAGAAAACATTATCATCGTTGAACTAATAAGCATCTTTCAGCTGACCTAGCCTCCTCCGGCCCTCAGGACCAACTAGGAGTGGGATGCAAAGAGCTACAAAAACAATATTCCTTCATACCAATGACAAATACGAATGATATGCAAAACAGGGCAATGACCTATGTGGCACTATTGATCTTTCTTTGCATATTCAAATGTAAACTCTGAAAACCAAGAAGTTTCGTGCCAAACCATGGCCTTAATATTTGTGTTTACAGAAGAAAAGAAAGTAAAATTCGTGGCGTAAAAATGAGCATCGACTTTGTCACAACAACAATTAAGAGTGAACCTTACTGGACTGCAAAAGGCTCCAGTTCATACATGGCAAAAGATGAAGTGGCTGTTTAAAGCGAAGTTTTACCTCCAGATTATCAGTGAACCCTATTCGATCAGTATCTAAACTGTAAGCAAGGGAGCCATGTCGTTCAGGCGTATCGCCTTTCCATACGGAACGACTTGATGGAAACTGAGTCGGAGCAGGTTGCAAGATCTCTTAAGGGATTGCGTCTTGCTGTGCAAGACAAAGTAGCTCTCCAACATGCTTTCAACAGGGCCATTAGCTTGGCATCCAAGTTGAGACTAAACTCGAGAGACCAGCCAACAGAGATAAAGCACAAAAAAGATTCTTTTCAAACCCATTGCAACACACTGCGACAATGGTAAGCAACTTGCTTTTAATTTGCAACAACGGTCTAATCCGACAAGCAAAGCAGCATGCCTATCAAACGACCACACACAAAAAACGCCTATGAGCAACCTTCTATCAACAAACGTTATCGATGTGAAAAGACCGTTCACAGGTCAGCACCATGCCCTAAGCGAGTAAAGGCATGCAAAATGAAGAAGAAGAAAATATGTGCTAATGCAGAAGTCGCTAACCCTGATAAAGCCGACACTCTCCCCAGTTGTAAGAAGACTACTGTACGCACTAAGACGAGAGACTTGCAGCGACGTAAGATCTTCCGGACGAGATTCACTATGAACCACAATCAGACACTTATGTAACGTAGGCAATAACATTTTCCGAACTCTCCTTCGACGGTGGCCTAGTGAAAACATCATCGCTAGAGCCATGATAGAAAACCACAATTAAAGATAGAAAAGGACCCGCACCATTGGCTCGTTCAATAAAGGTGAGTAATGTTTGTCATGTTCCATTTCCTATTGAAAAATCCTACTTGGCTGAGATTGTCTGCAATGTAGTGGACATGCATGCGTCACATGGGATTAGGCAGACCTTGCATTATGATCTGGATGTCACTCATCATGGCAAAGAAACGTGTTTTCGTTCAATAAGGATGGTCGAACAATAATTCTCAAGCCCATGATGAAAGTAGAACCATGCAAAGCCTCTAAAGTGGAGTAGGAATACTTCCTTGTCGTGAATCAACAAGAATTGGCGACCGTACTAAGGATAATAGTCAGGTGCACATGCTCGTGGACAAGGGTGTTAAATACCCCCTATCCTCCAACGCCGTTGACCTACACGGGAAATACCCACCTGGTCCGAGCTCCTTTGGAAAGAAATCAAGGGCCAGTTATTTGCAAGTAGAGGGGACAGATGCCAGGATCCCGTAATCTTAGCACACCTGTGCTACTTCTTTGCTGACAATAAGCCCCGTCACACACGATTTTGGCACTTAGAATAATAATTTCCATTTACTGTTCTTTCAATTCTGCCTATACAATGGCCCATGTGTTGCTACTTTCAGCAAAATTCCAATTGAGTTTTAATTGAATGTGTGCTTCTTTCTTACCTAGTGGATTTTCTAGGTTTTCTTTTACTCAAGAACCTGTTCCTTGTTTTATTCACTACCGCGACATTAGAAGTATTTACTAATTAACTCCCCCTCAATTTTTTTTTCACATATCAAATAATATAGGGGAAAATTCTAATGCAGACTATTTAAGTACCTGGGCAATCTTCACAGTGCCTATACATTCGACCACCTTGGGCGAAACACAGAGAAACAGCTGAAGCAAGCACAATGATAACTCAGTCTCAAAAACAAGTATTATTAAGCAGAAATTAACCAGTGGAAATTAACATTACCTCATGAACTAAAGAGCCAATGCTGGCATGTTGGGAACTTTCCTCTGACCCGGTTAGATTGCCTTGAAGCCTTGAGCAAAGTATTTTTATTGATGTGAACACCGACATTTTAACTGCCCCCACAACAGAAGAGAACTTTAGGCAAAACAATCTGTCTGAATTCAAAGATGGGCGAGAAAAAAAAAGAGATGTAGGATATACCTGTCCAAGTAATTTCCGGTGCCAGAGAAGCTAAAAACACATGTAACACGTTCTGCTGCTGATCAAGAATGTCACTTAGACGTGCCACATGGATGCAAGATGTAATACAATCCACAATCTTATCGTGTGGTGCATAAGTATTTTCTTCTTCTGCATAGAACAAACTATCGCTCAGACAAATTTGTATTGAATCTTGCTGATTTATGTGTAGGCTCTCAAGCGTGGATGCAAGCAAAAAATCAACCTTAGGTATCGCTTCTTCTACAAAAGGTGTCAGGGAACCACAAACATGAACAAGTTCTACGAATATTCAGCTCAGCTGCCACCGCTCACCGGTTCAAAATGGCATGCAAGTAACCAAAAATAAGCAGTAGAAATCACTCACAGAAAATATGAGATAAGCATCATCATTTTGAGTTTATTGGCTTTCATAGTGGAACTTCCAGGCATGCAACCAAATTAACTTCAAGGTATTTTAATCTCCTTGATCAATTACCCTATTTCAAACATTCACAGTACTTGCAACTTCGAATATCTTCTTCATTCTTATACATGGCTGTCAAAGTTCCTCTCCTCAACTCCTCGACCACTTTCTCAAAGCTGAAGAGATTAGGTTAAGCAACTTAGGCAACCAATCTATGCCCACATTACTCAAGCTTCTCTAACCTCAATAGGGATTCCGTCCTGGCCCATAACCTTTCCTACTTTCATCCTTCCCAAAGCTTCCTTCAGTTAGGATGTTCCAAGTCAACGAACAATACTCCGATTAGTATCATCAAATTAAATCATTATGTAGGAGAGATGACCGAGTGGTTCAAGGCGTAGCATTGAACTGCTATTGTTTACCGAGGGTGTGAATCCCTCACTTTCCGTACCTTCACCTAATTCACCGATCTTACTAACCAAAATTGGTCAAAAAGTCACCTAGTTCTCCTAAATTATCAAGACACTACATCTCCTTTCCTTACGTAGCTAGCCTATAGATCCCTTTTTTCACCCTCAATACCTATTCTTTTGTACAAACTCACCAAACTCTTACCTCTAGGGCCTCTAGTTGCCTTCTTTGCTTACATAATCCTTACCTCTGGCCTCTTTCCCTCTTCAACTTAAATTACTTTTGGACCTTCTCATCCCACCGCCAAGTTTCTTAGCCTATAAAGCCATCTCCTCTAGACTCCCCAAGGACCTCTATACTCTCCTAATGCAAGCAGACATCTCAATGCACATTATATCAAGCTCATTATCCATGTTCCAGAGTCCTTTGATCAATGAATCCTAAAAAGTGCATAATCTGTTTCTATTCAGATTTCTTTCGCGGATGTTGCACCCCTTCTAATCTTCTGGTTCGGACTCTTAATATATGTCCAGCACCACCAGCCTACAATGCATAGCAAGACACTTCCCAGGAATGACCTTACAATTTTTACATAACACTCGGTCCTCCCTCTTTTTCTTCCCTCTTCGTTCTTGCAAAATAATTCTCCCTATCATACATCGTTTGGTACTTCTCCAGACCATTCTCGTTTCAATGTATTAGTTATATTTGCTTTGTTCACTTGCAACGTACTAAATTCTCGAAGCAAGCCGCCATTTGTATATTTGTTTGGTATGGTGTCGATCAAAAAACGCTTTTCATGTTTTGATCCCCTCTTCCCGTGTCGGCATTCTCGTCATGTCGTTTTTATGGGAAGTGTTCCTTATTTCAACTCGATTGTTGTCATCACATTCTTAACTTCTTCTTAAATGGCTTTTCGGATTCTATGGGTGCATCTCAGAAAGTTGCCAAGATCTTAGTTCGAAAACCGGTGATACAACCACATCATAGTTGCTATATCAACGCCAAAGCAAATGAGACAAACCTCGAGCTTCTGTTTTTTACCATCCACAGCAAGACCCATCCTCCCCTTGGACAAGTTCCTCTGTAAATCCTTACATATTAACCGATCATATTCCTTTCAATGGCTTTCTGCCTTTAAGATATTTAGATCATATTACACGGCCACCTAACCACCTCAGTGTTTTTCCCTACCACCACCGATCGTTTTCTTTACTGGACCCGATTGACGTCACCACCTCTTACCACAAGTAGATCATTCATTGTTAAAAGGACGCCAGGCATGATGATACTGGTGCCCAGTCAGCAAATGACAGACATTTACATTCTAATGTTTCCATTTTTGGTAATAGGTAGGTCTTCTCCATTCAAATTAGATGGTAGTAATCAAAGGGATCTTGTCGCCGAATGGTGCAAAGAAGAATATGGATTGATTGTGAAGAAAAATCTGCTCGTCACTAAAGTCAGAACCATGCGCCTTGTTATTGTATGAAATTCCCTACATAGGCATTTAAAGAAATGGTTTATATGCAGCCCCCTCCTGGATATTCAGTTGAAAAGGTCTCTTTATGGCTTGAAGAAAGCTCTACGGGCATGGTTTGAACAATTTTAAAATGTCATTCTTACATACAGAATACTCGTGACTCTTTTTTAGGATGTTGACGACATTCTCATTACTGTAGATGATGTTAAAGGCATAGGGAAAGCAAAGGAATTTCATTATCAGTCCTTTAAGACGAAAGATTTAGGTCCCATAACCTACGTCCTAGGAAATGGGTCCAGAATTCATCTCGCAGCTATGTAATTAATCAATGGAAGTACACAGCGGACTTCATCAAGAGCGCTAATCGGACTGATTAAATTGTGTTGATAATCCAATGGAGATTAATGTTAAAAATAAGAGCAATGATTACAGTAGGCTTTTTTCAGATCCGACACATCAATGCCAACATGCTGGATGTCTCGTTTAGCTCACTATTACTCGGCCAGATAGCTTATATGCAGTTAACATAGTTAACCAGCTTGTGTCAGATCCACAAAGTTTACGCCCCGCAGCTGTTTATCGGATAATACATTATCTACGAGGTACTCTTTGGAGATGACTACTCTTTTCCTCCCATCATCTCTTGAAATACGAGTGTACGGCAATGCTGATGTTGGTTTTCCCGACACTGTGCTCTCTTATATATCATAAAAATCTAAGAAACAAAACATTGTTTCCAAATCCGCAACTGAAGCGGAGTATAGAGAGATTTTCTTCAGCCTTGGTGAAATATCTCTAAGGGGTCTTTTACAAGATCTGAATGCCAACCTTGTGACTCCAACTGCGCTATATGCTGACATAACGAGTACTATACTTTCGCATCTAATCCTGTCTGATGAGCTTACTAAGCACATTAAACACTTGCAGACATATTCACCAAGGCAGTAACTCAAGTTCGACATACTAGTACACAGACTATTGCTGTCTAGTCTGCCACTTTTGAGGGTGTGTGTAGGAATCGTGTAATATTGTAATATGCATTGTCTGTTTGCCTAAAGTTACTTAAACCTAAAGGCACATATGAGATTGTACACTAATTACCCTACATAATTGTATGTGATTGTTTCCTGAGTGCGATTATTCGACACCCATCTTGTAACGAGGGCCTGTACACATCCTTAAACCAAAATCTAATTACATCCTTAACCTAACTACTATAATGGTAGAGCAGAGCATCTAGAACTATACACATAATCATCCAAATCAAAAATATACTCACCAAGAGAATCCCAAAGTCAATTACAATCCTCTCAGATTAACCATCTGAATCCAAATTCCATAAGAATAAACTATACTAATATTTCGTCTAAAAAAAAATTCATAAGCAAGTACACAACTCTATTACGACCTCAGATCTCCTCCCCCTGCATGCTACACTTGGCCTGGGAGGGGAAAGAATCATAAAAGGAAAGGGGTGAGCATGTATTGCCCAGTAAGACATTTTACAAATAGAGGGCCAAAACCGAAAACATGAAGTTACCAAATGAGGCCAAAGAATAGGAGTTCAGATTACTCGATCAAATTTCACAAACGAATGACAAAAGTGACCAAAAGGGAGTTAATTTACCAATAAATCGACTAGCAAATCTAGTGGGAGACTCGTACACAGTTAATTATTATTAAGCATCCAAAATCAGGGTTATAACATGTTGAACATCGCAGCTGACACGTCACATATAATCACATTTTCAAAAGTGACTTCCGAATTCTTATATCAACAACATTTTAGTAATTTGATAAATATATCAATTATTAATTTGAAGTCCAAAATTAGTCATTGTAGACTCAAGCTGAAGAGGCCAATAGTACAAAACCAACAAATCAAAAAATGGATCAATCGGAAATCAAAAGAGCGAGATATCGACAAAGGAAATTTAGCTGGAATTTGAAGACACAAAATCGAGAGAATGACAAGGGGACACATGGCAACACTTTGAGAAAACTTTCAGGATTTTGGCCTCAGTTTGGCCGTACTGACACGTGAAAGGAAAGAAAAAGAAAAGCTTTGGTCCAAATAAACCATGAAACTCATGTTGTTATTAGAATGCATCAATTGAAACCAGAAGAAAAAAAAACAACACAATGTAGCGGCAGTAAGCATAAACGGATAAGGACAATCTGAAAACGGATACAATTTTGATGTTTATCAAAAGAGTGGAAAAAACCCTTATCTCAAAGTAGTGAGTTTAGCTTGAAGCTGTCCTCCTTATCTTACATCGATCACAACCTTATGCTTGAAACTCCAAAATTCTTTAACCAAGCCTTTTCCCCTTCTCCTCTCCCTCTCTAATAATATCTGAAGACTTTCATGTCTTCCTTGTTCTTATATAGTTGCTAATGTAATTATAATACAACTTAAAGTCCTCATTGCTAATGCAATAATAATGTCACTTAATGTCCCAATTCTATGTGTAAATGTAATACAACTTGAAGTGCAAATTCAACTTAAAAATCTATTTTAATGTCTAATTTAATTTCATTACAAACCAAAAAAATATCAAATACTACTTTCGTCCATAAAAGGACTTGCAAACAAATTTTCTTAGGCCTGTCACTTACTTCAAAAGTCACAATAGTTTTTACACAAGTATCCCCACAAAAAATCTGGGTGTTAAGGGCCTCATTACTTCTTTGGCTTTGAATTAGAACATCTAAAGGTACCCTTTGAACGCCAAGGTCACAAATTAAGATTGTGTAATAAACCTGGCCAAATTAAAGTAAAGGTGAAACAACCCTTATTATGATGCTAAATCACATGTATCTACTAAAATTTCAGGATGCTAGGTGCATCAAAGAATGCATATTCTATGCAGAGAGAAATAAGTTTGGGATTTTACAATCTAATATTAGATATCTGGATTAAATGATGTCAAAAGTTGCAGTTTTTTAAATTAGAAAATCTGGAATGTATCTGACAAAACTGTGAAGGTTTATCATATTGAGCTACAAAATAATAGCGACATGGACTAAGCCCGAGTCCTAAAGGATATTCACATAAAAAACTTTCAGATATCCCACTTCCATCTCACTAATATTTTAACAAAAGTTGGGGCACCATAATGACAAGTTGAAGTTGAAACAACACCTTCTTTAGCAGTGTTGTTAGTCAAAAGATCCTGGGCAGACTTGATAGGCATGGCCGAATTACACATCTCGAACAAAAATGGAAACACAATATTGAAGGACCCTGGATCATTGAAGGCTTTTACAACCTGAAAACATGGACAAGGAAAAGGGTGATGAGATAATATTTCCAATAACGTGAAGCAGAATGACTTAACACTCAACACAACATCGGTACAGATTCTTAAAACATGAAATGATATTACACAACGAGATAAACTCTTAACATTGATTACCGAGTCCTAGTCTCAAAGGCAAATTAACCCAAAGAGAAAAAACAGATGAAACTGATAAAATAGGTTGACACCCAAGAGCCACAATAAATATTATACCCAAAAGAGAAGGAAACATTAATTACCAGAAAAGAAAATTTGACACGAGAAAGCACTTCTATCCTACAATCATATATGGTTTACATTACAGAGTTAAACGTACATCTATATCTACATTTTGTATAAAAATACGTAATGACCCCCCCCACCCCCCCCCCCCACCCCCCCAATAGTGCATTTTGACTTTCAATTATGGGACATTTAAAACCCATCAAAACAAAATACTTAAAAATTAAGGGTGTTTAAAATCTCATTAAAACACGTTATGTTTAGGGTTTCTTGGACTTTTGAAAGTTCCGATTTTTGCTTATGGCTGTTAGCCAAATCCACCGCTGTTAGGTTTTCTCATGGCTCCTAAGAAATTTCTCCCTCCAATCCCCTTTAGAAGATCCCATAACCTCTACCTTAATCTTCCTTTTGAAAGAAAATCTCGTCCTATTGCACATCATTTATCACCAGCGTTGAAGTCCCACGTCGAATACACATGGGCACTAGGTTCTAGTCCTATACTTGGTGGGCTCATCGTCCTATTGAGCATGCTCTTGGGTTGGAAATCGTCTTATCATGGTATCACATCTAGGCCATGCATGTGCACCATGGTCTTCAGGTCGTGTCTTGCTATACTCCACTTAGGATGAATAACTAGGATCACCTTAAGTTCCACGCTATACGCCAGGGCAGGCGTTAAAGTCTCACTTTGACTATACATAGGCATCGTGTCAACACCATACTTTGCCCCAAAACACCGAGTCCATGTAACAAAGGTTGGAACCAAGTCTTATCAGTCACCAGGTACATCTCTCTTTCACCAATCGCACCTCAGTGTAAATGTTAGGAGTCATAGGTTTAGAGGTTTTATACATTGCGGAAAGATGAATGGAGGAGAAAAATCTCAAAAACAGAATTGCCTATGATAGGTTCATGTTGTTTTGTAAAGAGAAAAATGCTATGAGGATCATAGGTCAAATCTTGCTAATGCAACCAATAAGTTTCTCCTTTCATGCATCTGATTGGTAACTTAACTACCAAACAATTAAACACAGAGTACTGACCAATGGCGCTAAGCAAACTAGTGCAACGATAGCTTGGGGAAGTCTTTAACCCTTTAAACTTTAAACTCAGATTTCTTGGATTATCTATCATATTACATATAAGTTAACTGAGATTTCAAGAAAAGAGCAGAAAAGAATGTTAAATCTCCAGCAGACTTGTATGAAAGAGACTTGTATATTGTGATTATGGTACAATTTCGACCATAATCAGATTTCTTGTAAGTCTTTAACCCTTTAAACTTTAAACTCAGATTTCTTGGATTATCTATCATAATACATATAAGTTAACTGAGATTTCAAGAAAAGAGCAGAAGAGAATGTTAAATCTCCAGCAGACTTGTATGAAAGAGACTTGTATATTGTGATTATGGTACAATTTCGACCATTCACAAGATACAATATGATCATCCTACTAGATAACAACACGGTGTCTCAACAGTAGCTTCCAAAATAACCGAACGTCGTAAATAGATCTGCTTTGTCACTAGAGTTGGGCAGACTAATTATGCATCCACACTGTGTCTCTGCTTGAGCATTAGATTTGGTGAACTTTTCAAATTCATCTTCCTTTTCCTTTTAAAAAATTAGTAAGTTCATGTGCTTTGCACAATCTCGAGCGTACATTTCAATTTCATTCTTCTATGTGTGAATAATATTCATTATGTTGTCTCTCTGTCATTTTTCACTTAATTAACATACGTCAAACTACTTGTCTACTTTCACAAGGAAGAAGGAATTATAAATATTCGACGATAAATATTCAGGTCGTGTGCTTGCGCATTTGTAGGGTTTGGTGCTATTTTTAGTAAAAAACTCCTACTTTTAGCAATCATCATTCACATAAAGTTTACATTCAATCTATACTTGCACCACAAAGTTTAAAAAACCTAATCAAGGATACTATATAGCCGCTTTACTCTTGATACCGTGGTTTCACTCTCATATGATTCATGAGCCCTCAAAATTATGACAAAAAACATATATACATATATAATGTGCATTCAGAGAATATTCAACCTCAATCGTCCAAAAACTTTCACCATATATAACCGGTTAGAATTGCTTCCCATTCATCCGAATCTTTTCTAGAACCTGCATGTACATGTATATGGAGTCTTCTAAAAAAAGCATCAAGATGTTTTACAATTTACCCTTTGGTTCCGTATAAACGTTATGTGCTTCGGTTGATTAACCTAATTAACTAGAATACAAGACTTGTGATGTAGTTTATAAACCTAATTATTAGATATTTGATATAAGAAAAAACATATATAGTAAAGCAAACTATGCAGAGATCAACAATATAGATGCTTTGCAGGAAACCCCTTGATCGCACCAAGGAAGGAACTGTGGATCAAAGACGTGAAATTGATCATTAACATGTTAAAATCTACTAGAGCTCAAATTATGTCAGCAGATTCTATAAATTGGATCATAGAACATAGTTTTACGATCGACATATACCACACTAGTCTTGATTTACTAACCTCGGCACCTCGGACTCTCTCTCTCTCTCTCTCTCTCTCTCTCTCTCTCTCTCTTAGCACTACTTGGTGAAATAGGTTCTCTGGAAATCAGCTTCAAATGTGGGCCTTCCTAAATGCACGTACCCACCATAATGAGTCATTAACTTGGGACACGAATACGGGGAAGCAAAGAAAGTGGTCTCATGGGTTCTAGCATGGGAAGGTGTGCACCATAATTTGAATTTTATAATTTTTGATTGATAGCATGAGTCTTCAATGTTGGAGTTGCTAGCTTGTTCTACTATGGGAGGCAATGGTTCTTGTAGACTTATTAATTAGCATGTAATAAAAAATTCATGCAAGACAAGACATCTTTTACACACAAGATGCTATGTCAAAGAGAACACAAGATGAGAAAAATTGTTTAGTTGTGAGGATTTGCATAGCCAAGGCCAACAGACTGAAGGTGAAGAGGAAAAATATTATTGTTAGAGCTGCATGCTGCAAAGTCTGTTACCCACCACAACCTCATAAACCTGTAAGTATATAGTGTCTTAACAATTACTGATCCGGGCTAAATCTAGGATAGCCTCGCCTGCTCGTATATATGGCATACGAATTAGATACGTAGACTTGAGCCTTTTTTACTAATCTTTTTCTTAATCTCCTCGACAGTTTTGTTCATGTCATCCTACCAACATTTGTTAGTTCAGCTAAGTTTAGCCTTTTCTCAATATTTTTTTGCTTTTTCCTAAATCCCGTAAATTTTGTTGATGCGATCGTAAGACCTACATATTTTTTATAAGGGCGCTTTAGCATTTTTTTTCTCAGTCTTTTTCCTCAATCACCTCTTCTTTCACCTAGGCCTTACTTTAACTTCCTATAAGCCAGAACAGTAGCCCTAGATGGCTATTCTTGTAACTCCAATATTGCAACTGTCATAAAAAATATTACCCAAGCAGGGAGACAACTTTTCCTTTTGGTGCACAATGGAATTTCTAAGAATATCAAGAATAAAGCTTGTGACTGAGCCCCCCCCCCCCCCCCCAAAAAAAAAAACACAAAGTCAGCAAGTGACTACATGGCCTCGCAAAATTGAAAGCAGTGAGTTACATTGGTCTTGGACAAACATTTTATTTTACTTTTTTCTGTCTCTTTTTCTTTTACTATTGTGTGTGTGGTGGTGGTGTGAGGGGTGGGGCTGCGTGGGGGGGTGGGGGGTCGGTGTTAAAAGGATGGTGGGGATTAAACGGATCATGGATATAGAATTATGACATGAAGACATAATAAGGGAGTTAGTAGTAATTCTAAACAAACATTCACTGTTCCAAGATAAGTTTGTAGCTTTGGCATATATGCTTTAATAGGCTTATATGCAATGCTTTCATTATACTAGTCAAATTTGCAAATAGGTTTCCAATGTATGATTAACATTTTAGATTCTAAGCTAATTTGTAGCTATTGAAATGTATGTTTTGATAGGTCTATAGATATTGTTATTACCAAATTAGTTGACTTGCTAATAAGTTTCGGATACATAAATGAGTGCAAAAAAGAATCTTAATGACACGATCAATTCGTATATAAGCATTGCTCTTTATGGGACCTAATTTGTGAAGGACATGTTTATGGCGTTCACTTATTAAGAAGGTGGATTTGTGCATGTGTATGTCCTTAAATTTATGTAATTGATCAAGTTATTTGACTCGCAAAAACTATACTACTTTTTGATTCCAGCTTACTAGGTATTAAACTAATTAAGAAAGCTATTCTTCTAGAAATTTGCTAACAAGATGCAGTCAGAACTCATCTACAATCCCAAGCTCAGGATAACTTGGTTCTAGGCAAGTTGTTTGTCCATAACATTTCCATTACTCGGTTCTTAGCAATTTGTTTGTCGGTACAAAATCTTTGTATGCAAAAAGATTAAAAAATTCACTGCAACTTGTGACAAAATTATTTACTTTAGCTTAGGGTAAAAGAATACCATAGTTACATACCTAAGAAAAGTTGGTTTCTGCTAGTCAATTTTTTACTAACTTTAATGGAGAAGATGGAGTATCTATAGGAAAGTCTTAACATGGATAAGGATTTAATAGTTTTTTTTGGAACTGTTAATTGAAGTTAAGAAACACCCCTAGTTTTTGACAAGCTAAGAAAGTTCGAAATGAGTAATTTAAGGAAAGAGGCTTAGAAAAGCGTAATTTCAAGGAAAAGGCTTAATATTGTACTCAAAGTCAAAAACATTAATACAAAGTCTTAGGGTAAAGCATGGTATTTTAAGGACAAAAGAGTTTAGCCAGTTACCCCTTGCATTCTTTTAGAGATAGTAAAGATATTATTTACTCAACACCAATACATGACATACTTCTAATGAGTAAATTTCTCTCCAAAAGGCCTTCCACCACCTAATTTGCACAAACCCACTTTCTAATGGATGCAGAGTTATAAAAATAGAAAAATAGGTTGGTAGATGCATGCTTCATATACTAACGGATATTGCTCCTCCTAAACACAAGGCTAAATGTTCTTTGGGTAGTTAGCAACGATAAATGCTTTATTATTCATGCAATAAATGGCCCTTTGTAACTCCCATTTATTCAGCTAAAGTTCTGTTTCTAGATATTTATTTACCCATTGATTTAGTAGAATGAATTAGAGCCTAATTTATGTACCTCATCCAAATGAATGAATAGATATAACATGGTAGCCCTGATACGCCAATTTTTGTAAGTGCATGAGGTAAAAAGAACTAGAAAAATAGGTGATTAGGATTAGAAAGAACGGGACTTTGGGGATGGGCTCTCGGATTTTGAGCAAAATGTAACTACTTCATGCAAATCTTTAACAAGATATGTACTTGGTGGAGTAGATTGCTCTGCCTGGTCTTTATTGATAAAGATCTTAACATGTATTATCTCCTTTTATGGAATGAATTAATGCAACCACTCAAACAGATGATTTGACTTGGTCTACTAAGGACCTTAATTTCTTCATGTAAAATGTGCTTCCACAGAGAGAGAAAGCGAGAGGAGAGAGAGGGAGACACTTTCTGGTAAGAAAACAGAGTGCAAGGAGACGACTCTTTTTAACCCGTAGATCGCACCAGGTCAACACATTTCTGCTTCCTTTTGTGAACAAAAAAGCGTTGCAGATATCCACGCCGTCGCGCCGAGATGTGGGCCGATACGACCGAGATATTGACGAAACGGCACCATTGTGGTGATATTTCAGCTATATGAACCTTCTGCGGCAGTACTTCTCTGAGATATAATCTAGCGCGACATTCTTGCCCACGGTTTTGGTTCCGAAATGGCCGAAACCAAGCAGTAAGCCAATTTTTCAGTGTAACAGCCGAGACTTTGAACCGTACTCCCAGCATCCTCTAATGGAGGCACAAACACTAGAATTTCGCCTTTGGTAACAATGTCGCGGTTTTGTCTGGATACTAGTTATGAAGCCTAAAACCACACAACTACAATTCGTCCAACTTGTTTAAACAATCTTGACTGTCAAAATCCTACCAGACTCCATCCAAGTAAGGTGGAACTGTAGGACTGGGAAGTTCTATTGTCTAGCAAAAAGGTGTTCCAATTCAGACTTCTGTAGAGCAAAGCTGTAGTATTTCACAATTCATAGACACTTTGGTTGAAAATGCCAAATTTTAATTATTTTGAAATAAAACGTCCATCGTAAAATGCTAATTCTGCTTCCCCGGTGTACAAGATTTGTGCCACTGCAGGGTTTGAGGAGGGTTCAAAGCACAAAGCTTTTGCAAAGAAGCTCATACCGTGCTTCACTCCTCACAATAAAGCACCATAAAATTAAAGCAAGGATTTCCTCAAGTGGCAGATTGATAGTATTTTCTTAATTTAAAACTGTCATAAACTTCTTTTGACAAAGCAATACATGACATGCTCCATCTGGCTGTGTAATAAACCATATCTGACAAGCTGTTCCATAATCTGAGCCCTTTTTGACTTTTGGCTACTTCATAGGAGTACATCGTTTTTCCGGTCTGTTTCCATGGAGCAATAATCTAAACTCAAATGTTCTCGAGAATTTGTATAAGCATAATTTGACAAGCCAAACAGGCAAAAACAAGGCATGAGATCAATGTAAACTGTACTGCATACTTCTCTTTGATAATCTTTATATGACAAGAAACTGAATTCAAGTAGGAGCTTAGCCAAGGTGCAAGAAGAAACTAGGAAGCAAGTGGTGGGTGTCATTCCTACCAGGGGGAAGATATACTTTAAGAAACAATGTGGAATATTTACCTGCTCGAGGCAGGAAAAAGCAGCTTCACGAAATTTCTTCACTCTCTTCCTGCATGCAGAAGATATGAGACTCAAAATGGCCTTTGATGCAGCTGGATCGGAATTGGAAATTGCTTCATGGCAGGAAGTACAAAGTGCAGATAGAGCGGATAAAAGGGCGTCCTTCCCCTGTCACAAACAAATAGTAATTACAAGAACAATGGTACACAAATCCACTAAAATATCAACATAACAACACGAACATAAATTGCACTTTGATTCAGAAGAAGGTAAAGTTTTAACGGCTACTAAAAGATTTAAGGTACATAATTACCTAAAACTTTCTACCGCATGATTCTCTCTCTGAACCAACCGCTCAAAAGGGCAATTAGGTAATTTTGTTGAATTGTGAAGGACATAATATATATACAAATATGTACACATAGCTTATCAAGATTTTGAATTTCTCTTAATATGTAAAAATATAATGTATCTTTATAAGGGATTTATTCCTTTTCGGTACATAAATTCATATACATATAAACATATGTAGGTGTGTGAATGTATATATGTCTATATATATATATGTATGTATAGGAGCTGATCCCTTCACTGCGCGGGCAACTTGGGTTAAGTTGCCCGCGTGATCTGCCCGTCCATACGTGATCTGTGGACGGTCCAGATCTTTCTTTTACGCTTTTTTTAAGTACGTCTACTACATAGTGTAGCTAAGGATTTTTTGACAAAAATACTCTCGAACTTGCCATCCGCTACATAATGTAGCGGATAATGGGGTTGTGAAATGGTAGTGCCTCTCTCCACCAAAAACCCGTCCACCGTCACTGTCATTACAACCAATCATACCGTCGTGCACCATCGTTCAATCAGATCACCACACCTTTAGATGAGATCATTCAAGGGGCAAAGGTGTGTTTTGGATCTGGACCAAATTTGATGCAAAAGGAGATTGGAATAACCGAAGCTAGACAATTGGGTTATCGACCTTGGACAAAAAGAAATTAGACAAATTCGGCATCCTCGGCACCCAAACTGGTGGTGGCAGCGTGAAACAGAAGAACACGGACACGGTAGAACCACGACGCCGCTCCACAACAACCAAAAAAACCAACAATCGTTCATCCCAAGCAGCATCACTATCACCCACAACCACCATCACTCTGCCACCACCGTTGAACACATCACCACCACCATCCGAACCTCTGCCTCCCACAACCACCGTGTAATCCTCTACCGCCCCCAAATCTCTATGCAAGAAAAATCACGAATCTGAACAGACATAAATCTGTAAGTCCAATCAAGTTAGAACAAATTCTGGAGAAAAAATTAATAAAAAACAAGGCGATCTTGGCGTCGGCAACGGTGCTAGAGAGATGAAAGAGAGAATGGGTCTTTTTTTCTAAATGTAGTCTGCTACATTATGTAGCTGTAGCAGGCAAATACTGTACCTATATAATATAACATCTTTAATTGGGGGTTAAGGGGTATTCTTGTCAAAAAATTGTCATTTACATAACGTACTTTAAAAAAACGTAAAAAGAAAGATCTGGACCTTTCCACAGATCGCGTCTGGATGGCCAGATCAAGCGAAAAAGTTAACCTAAGTTGCCCGCGCCATCAACGGATCAGCTCCTTATATATATATATGCGAGCTGATCCGTTGATAGCGCTAGGAAAATAGGATAAGTTGCAAACAAGATTTGGCCGTCCACGGGTGATCTGTGGAAGGTCCAGATCTTTTTTTTGGATTTTTTTAAGTCCGTCTGCTACATTATGTAACGGACAATCTTTTGACAAAAATACTCTCCAACTCCATCCGCTACATTATGTAGCGGACAATAGGAAGTACTTTTTTTTCCTCTTTCTGTCTCCTTGCTCTCATTAATTTTCCTGACATCTCTCTCTCATCAATTTCTGACTTTCTCTCTCCTTTCTCTCTCTCTTTTCTCACCATTTCTTTGTTTTCTCTCTCATCCTCCTCTCCCCTCCTTTCTTCTTTCTCCCTATATAGGAGCTTGAACCTGGTGAGGACATGGAGGTACATGCACTTGCAGTGGATATCAAAAAACGGCAGCGATCGAAATTGACCTAGTTGAGGAAATTTAGGGTAAAGGTTTTGTCGTACCGGGTCTGGAGGAGTAAAAAAGGGGGCTGATTGAGGGGTGAATTGGTGAGAGAGATGGTCGAGGTGTACGAGGTCGTGGTGTTTGAGGATGGCTATTGCCTTATCGACGAGATCGGTGTTTGGAGGGGAGGCCAAGGGAGAAGAGAATGGTGGTTTTTTTAAAAGAGGTGGAGAAATCTGTGACAGGGTTTACGGAGGAGCATGTTGCAAAGATTGAAGCTAAAATTGTTTGACTGGGAAAAACTTTTGAAGAGAAGATGAATGAAACAAAATTGTTTTGCTGCTATTTAGGGAAAACATTTCACGGAGGAGCATGCTGCAAAGATTGAAGCAAATTGTTCAACATATTGCTCCACCTCACAGGGAAAACCTTTCATGGTGCTCAAACACAATTGTTTGACAAGGAAAACAATTTTGGATAGCAATTTCACCATTAACGACCAGATGAATAGAGAGAAGATGAACTGAACACTATTCAGTACCATGAAATGTTTTGTTGCTCTGTTCGTTCATGGAGTTCCGTTTCATTTGTCCTTTTTATTTATAATCCTCGCTTCAAAGGAACACTTCCACGTTCTGTCCACGTTCCCGTCTAAGCTGCATATATATACACATTGCAAGGATAAGACCTGGGCATTCGGTCTTTTTCTTCTCTCTAGCATTGAAGGAATTGGGTTAAATTGAGTATGGAGAAGAGAGAGAGAGAGAGAGAGAGAGAAGAAAGGAGGGGAGAGGAGGATGAGAGAGAGAACAAAAAAGTGGTGAGAGAAAGAGAGAGAAAGAGTCAGAAATTGATGTGAGAGAGAGATGTCAGGAAAATTAATGAGAGCAAGGAGACAGAAAGAGAAAAAAAAGTACTGCCTATTGTCCGCTACACAATGTAGCAGATGGAGTTGGAGGGTATTTTTGTCAAAAAATTGTCCGCTACATAATGTAGCGAACGGACTTCAAAAAATTTTAAAAAAAAGATCTGGACCATCCATATATCGCCCGTGGACGGCCAGATCGCGTTTGCAACTTATCCTATTGGCTAATTACACCTATGTCCCTGAGGTTAGAGGGTAATTACAGTCAAGGACACAAAGTTTCAAAATGTAACATTCCGTGACCAAAAGTGTTTCAAATGTATCACCCGTGTCCATCCGCCAGAGTTCCGTCCAAAAAGTGTATTTTTTTTATGGTGTCATCAATACGTATTTTTAAAATGACGATACTACCCCTTGTACTTTATATACATAATATTTTAAAAATTCAATCTACCAATCTGCAATTTCTTCTTTTATTCAATTTGTCAATCATTGTACGAATAAAAACCCTAATTTGAAGAAATTGCATATTGCAATTTGAAAGAATTTTAATCACCGTACGAATAAATAACTTTTTCAATTTCAATCTACCAATCTGTCAATCTACCCATTTTATGTTCCGCATTTCCAATATGCATTCTCATGCCTCTGCATTTCCCCTTCTCCATTAACATGGTTGTGCGGTTTTTGTGTGATTGGGCAATTGACGGTGGTTGGGCCGATCTGTGGAAGCAGGCAGTTGTGGTTGTGCGGTCGCTGGCCGTGGGTGGGCCGATCGATGGGGATGTACATTGGTGTTTGGTTGGTGGCAATCGCCATTGTTGGCCACTGCCCTCGCCAAAAATAGCGTAAGGCGTCGAGCAGGAGACTGGTGCCTACGGTGGTGGTCCGTTACTCGGTGGCGGGCAGTGGGCGGAGGCAGGCGGGGTGCAGCGCCGAGGAACGGGAGGAAGACAGGGTTGGCGGGTTACGGGGAAGGGAGAGGTAGACGGGGTGGGCAGTGACGGGGAAGGCAGGCGGGGTGCAGCGCCGGGGAGGAGGAAGACTGGGTTGGCAGGTGACCGGGAAGGGGGAGGTAGTCGGGGTGGGCGGTGACGAGGAAGGGGGAGGCAGGCGGAGTGCGGCGCAGGGGAAGAGGAGGAAGACGAGGTTGGCAGGTGACTATAAAAACTTTATGGGCATAGCACACTGTTACGGATCAGTGATCCCAGGGCAAATCAGGATTTCAACTTTCATTTAGGGGCAACTTGGTCTTTTTGTCAGAACCGTTAAGTATTTTTGTATTCCGTTTGTCAACGGACATAAGTGTTACATTTTGAAACTTTGTGTCCTCGCGTGTAATTACCTCCAAACCTCAGGGACATAGGTGTAATTAGCCCTATCCTATTTTGCTAGCACTATCATCGAATCAGCTCCATATATATATATATATATATATATATATATATATATATATATATATATATATATATATATATATATATATATGAGACAAATTTATACCGCTAGGTAAATTTAATTTATCTGGTTGATCAACATCCGTCCACGTGAACAAGTAGACAATCAGGATGGACTTCTTTTGTTTTTTAAAGGACTCACCACAACACCCCTCTTTTGGGCAGCTTGTTGAAAATTACTCAAATACCAATCTCCACCACAAAAGAAACTAGTGGAACCACCCGTGTTTTGGTTCTACGATCGAATCCCCTCCTTTTGAAAATCGAAAATCCGGTAGTTGTCGGTGGATCAGTCTGCGATCTTTTAGAGGGGGTGGTGACCGCGTTGGTGTCAGATGTTTGGTGGTGGGTTGCAATTACAGCCTGTGAATCAACGATGGTGGTGGTGAGTTTCATCACCTAACCGCCCACCTTAGGAACCAGCGTGGTGGTTGGCACCACTACTAGTAACACCATGTAACCACCACCTCTACCATGGTACCACTGCCTCCACGACCACACATGTCACCACCGGAAACCAATCACCATGAAGCAAAACAACTTGTAGAAGACAAAAATAGGGGGACAAATCCCCGACGGCGGCCACCGAGCCGCCACCACCACTGCTTTATTATTGGAACAAATTCCTCCTCATCCTATCACCATTACGACTGCCACCTGAGCCACCATCATTTCCGACGGCATAGTACCAACCTATAGCCACCATCAACAACCATGTACCACTAATTTCGTCACTGGCCGCACCGCAATAACCAACACCGCCACACACCCACTTCCATCATTGCCCACCACCACTGACGCGTTACTGGCCGCACCATCATCACCAACACCGCACATCGACCCACCTCCCCATACCCACAACCCTAATCTGTCACCGGCCTCACCAGGAGCAACAACCAACTTCCACCGTTACCGACCACCAATGATGCCTCATTGGCCGCACCATCATCACCAACACCGCGACACCCACCGACTTCCACCATTACCCACCACCAATGCGTCACCGACCGCATCACCAACCACCGCAGCCACCACTTCCATCGTTCCACCACCACCTTTTTCATTGCCAGCCACACTACCGTTACTAATAACCAAAATCCAAAACCATGTCGAACAGATTTACCTTTTCCACCCATCAATTGAAGCCAAATCCATCCAATGCAATAAAACTAGAAAACCCAAAAGCATATATGTGGAAAGAGAGAGACAGAGAGAGAGAGGGAAAGGGGTATAGAGATGGACAAGGGGCAAGATTGGTATAGATTTTCATTGAGGCGAGACATTAAAAAAGGTCAATCTTGATCATCCACGAGATGACGTGGATGGCCAGATCCACCAGGAAAATAGGGGTTTTCTAGCACTAGAATTGGATCAACTCCCTATGCCTTCATATACGTGTATACACTTACAACATATGTACATTTATTCAAGTCGCTCCTAAGTCAGACTCTTCTAGGTGTTGAAGATTCCCTCCTCTTGCTCTTGCTCCCATTCCTGCAACAGGACCACTTCCAGACGTCTTGCAGAACTTTGAGTTATATTGAGTTCTTTACATCTACACATATTCGAGGTTCCCTCGTCACACCCTATTCCTTACATTCTCCTCCTTCCGTCAATTCATCAGTTTTTCTCCCTTCATCTTCTTCTCTCTTTTCTCCCTTCTGATTTGAAACTCTAGTATGCTAACATAACCAGAATGGAAAGCAATTCTAAAGGATATTTTGGTTAGAACTCCCACGTCAGATTGAAGCCCGAGCCTGCTGAGCTCCCAACTTGGGATCACCAATTCGCGAATATAACTGAAATCTGTAGCTTATATGCACAAATTCTGCAACCAATGACAGAATTACCTTCAAATATAAAAATATGACACTACATCTAACACAAATACGTCAATTACTTCATATCCAACATCTCTTTCCCCTCATCCAACTCCAAGCTGACTAACCACCGACTACAATGCCTCTGCAACCACTTCGGGCCGACCAGCCATTGACCATGATCCTCTGCCACCACTCGCCTTCAATACACCACGCCGTGATACTAAACCAGATGCAACTCACCGACGGGATCAAGCGAACCAAATCGCACTCAAGCACAAAAGAGGGAGGGAGAGGAATGTACTCCATGGTTGCTCGAATCAATGGATTTCGCCGATCGTATCTTTGCCAGTAAGGAGAAGTTTCGGTTTAAAATAATGTTGGTTGCAGCCGTATTGGTATCAATAGTAGACCATACCCAGCTTTAAGCTACTTCAAGGCTTCAAAAATAATTGTGAACTTATGGAAAGTTTCCATACAAAGATGGATCAATTAGTTCAGCAAGGCAACATCAAGCAATAAATGTGGTACTATACAAATACATATAGACTGCTTGTAAACTGGTTTACATAAATATCACATCATAACTAAGATACTAAGTGTCCAACACATTGAAAGCTCATAAATATCAACTGAATTTTATCACAGCCTTATCTTAGTAAGTTTATTAGTGTAACCAACAAAAATAAGAAATCTAATTATATATATATATATATATATGAGAAAGCCGAAGCTGAGAAAATGTTGTCCAGTTCATCGCCTACTCGGACACTCTCTTAGCTCGCCACTTGGACTTTCCTATTTTGAATTTTTAAAACATTCTAAATTTACTTAACTTTGTAATAATGATTTGGACTCTCTCTCTCGATTTGAATTCCTTCTTTCCATTTGAAATTCAACCAATTATATATATTTTATATTTCTCTCTTCTATGTCAACATGCCCCACTCAAAAAATTTATTTATACTCTTACAATTCCATTAATTCCTAAATTTTGACAAAAACAATTTTGTATATATTCTTTGTTAATCTTAAATATTTTTTATTGTTTAGGGAAACACAATATTCTCCATCAGTTCTTCTCTTGAACTACCATAATCTCCTTCCTTTTATTTCATTACAAGTTTTATATATAGTTTACGCTTCCATTTTTTCTAATTATTTATTACTTAATGTTACTAACTTACTGTTTTCTTGGTGGTCTTGATATTTATATTTACAATTTCATTAATTCCGAGATTTTAACAAAATTATATCTATATATATTCTTTTCTAATCTTAATTTTTTTTACTATTTAAGAAAACACAATATTATCCATCAGTTCTTCTCTTAAATTACCATAATCTCCTTCATTTTATTTCATTACAAGTTTTACATATGGTTTACGCTCCCATCAGTTCTAATATTAATGTTGTCCGGTCATCACTACTAATTTTGTAATTGCTATTACGCATGTAAATACGAGATCTCTCAATAAGTATTTTCATAGTTATTACTCTCGTGTGCAACGCACGGAATCAAAACTAGTAGCAAGTATATTCTCACGACCCCTTTTTTTGGGATGGACCCATTTCTTTTTGGAATATCCATTCCATACCCACGGATCTTTAATTTTTTATAATCTCACTCGTCATCTGAACTCACCACTACTCTTTGTGACGACATAAATCGACAGAGTCACCTATAAATGTTAGTAAAGTCATTTGGAGTGTGGTAGTCAAAACTATAAGTGGAATTATCATCTCATCTTTTACAATATATTCCATGTCAATACACGGAACAACATGGGAAGGGAAAGAAAGAGACAAAAAACAACATAAAAAATAACTATCACAAAAAATACTGACATTCAGTCATTTATAATTACCGAAATAATCACACTTAATACGAAAAGAAGCAACGGCAGAGAGTAGTTCACTCACTCCTTACAAGGGAGAGGCTAAGTGCAGAAGCAAAGTTGCTAGTCACCAGCGATTTCTAACACTTCAGAAGGGACAAACATCACCAAAGTCGTCAGAACATATTGGAATTAGATGACGCTCCAGTGAGGACTCTAGTGTGAAGGCATGAGGGGAATTTTAACCATTCAGGAAATTTATAAATTTTATTTGAAGATTTTATGTTGGAAGGTGGAGGAGCTCACTTTTGCCGAAAGGTACGAGAATTATTAAGCCTGATACATGACCAACGAAGGACATGTTACCTTAAGAATCACCTAGTACAAGTAGGAGACCCTTTCGAGTCATTGCCCGTACACTAACTCCTCCCCCTTACAGTACCACTTAGAGCAAATTCAAAAGTGACAATAGTTGTGATATCCCACACCAGATGAGATATCTATGAGATTGTCCTTATAAGACTTTGTCGTGATCTTGAAAATACCTACTCAGCTAGCCCTTTCATAGGAGGCATTGCACTATGGTTGGCGTAAACCGGGTCATTATAGATGGTATCAGAGCCGACTCTTCAAAGCTCGGCTTGAGCTATCCAGTCCGGTTGCCAATGGTCAGGGGAAACGAAAGTAAGCTTTGGTATAACACACATTGAGAGAATAGTTGGGGCAAGAAGGGTGAGCCTAGTATATCCCACATTGGCTAGAGAGGAAGATTATTTGCTATGTGCAATCGCTCCTTAGCAAGGACGCTAAGGCATAAGGAGGGGAGATTATGATATCCCATACCCGATGTGAGACATTATGAGATTATCCTTATAAGACCTTGTCTATGTTCTTAGAGGTACCCATTTGGCTAGTCTTTTGTGGGACACATTGCCCTATGGCGGAGCCATTGACATGGTCACTATAGTTGTAGAATCCCTTCGATTGAGGAGTCATAATACTGACCTTTTTTTATCCTTGTAGTTTGAAATTGCAACCCAAAAAACTTGTGTACTCGTAGTGGTCCAGACAGCAGTCTCCGTTTCAACTTTCATAACCATCCGATGCACGACAAATTTTCCAAATATACAAAAATGTCATTAGACATACTTTTGGTCCAAGAAACACACCGGGTACCACTACCAACTCTGTTGCCATCTATCTTGCAGCTCCCGCAGCTGCCGTCGCTACAACTATGACATAGACCCAATACGTTAAAAGGTGGGGACCATTGCAATTAAGGATGGAAATTTGATCCGCACCTGCCAGATATTTGCCCCGCCCCGATCCTATAGGATCTCCCCCGGTGGGTGTGGGTCACATTTAGTATTTAGTCTAACCCGCCATGGTATCTGGCCCACCCCTTGACCCGTACCCGCCCTATATATTAGATGGTATTTTTTATCCTACCCCTAACTATAACCCTGTGCAATCTCAGCCTTCCATCTCCACTAATATAAAGTGTGGACGATATTCTACCACACTTTCTCCTCTTTCTTCTTACCCTCTCTTCCGTCGCGCCACACTCGTCCATCCCCCACCACCTACCACCTGTCGCCCCCATCCTCCACCCTTGATAACTACCGCGTGGTGGGTTATTGTTGTGATAATGGGTGGCCCATGCGGTGGTGTTGTGATGGTGGCTGGCTGTTGCGGTGGTTCCTGTATCGTGCGGTGGTAGTGGTTTTTTTTGTGCGCCAGTGGTGGGCGGTGATTGGTGCCTAAATTAGTGGATGGCTTGGGTGGGGAACACTGTGATGGGTGTGGGTTGTGCGTGTATGCAACGAGAGCGGCACGGATGGTCTTTGTGTGTGCGTGTCTATACAGATGTGTGTGTGGTGATGGGGATGGGGTTGTGGGTACGGATTTCTGGGTGCAAAACTGCAACTGGGGTGGTCATTCTCGTTGCTTAAAATCGGTCGGGGCAGATCACGGTGGGTTGGGTTTTTTTATAGTCCGTCAGATCGGAAATAGTATTCCCATCCCTTGACCCCATGGCGGGGCAGAGCAGGGAGGAGTTGCAGATTCCTGCTACCGGGGTGGGTACGGATTTTGTAAAATCTGCACCCGACCCGTCCCATTGCCATTCCTAATCGTTGTTCGGTTGTTCAATAAAATATCCTCTTTGGTGTAACCCCTTTGGGCTTTCAGGTCTTCGGTCCTATAAGCTCTACCCCAGTTGATGCCATCTTTTACTTCAGCTGGTCAAGTGTCTGGTTTTGTCCTACCCAGGTGGTGGTAGCTTTTCCCTTTCTGTGGCTTTAATAATTCAGTTGCTCCATAGGACCTTAACTTCCCCAATGAATGAAATAATGATACCTAAAGGCCTAGGAAAAAAATATTGTTTGCGGCACCAAATATACATCGAATGACCTAAGAATGTTTCTGATAAAAAGATGATATCTATGATTAAGTATGAACATATCAAGCACCTAAAAATGCACCATTAGTGTACGTCATTTCAAGACAGGCATATCGCGCACCGGTTGGGCCATCAAATCCGTTTTACAAGGATTCAAGCAAAATATTTGTTGTCATCACACTACTGGCCCACAAATATATTCATGAAAATACTTCTACCTCCCAAAAACGACCGGGAATTTCCTTCATAAGAGACGTGAGCAGCACATGATGATACGTTGATAGAGATACACCCAAGACTTCACTAAGCTTAGTGATTCCCAGGGCTGCCTACAATTAGAAGATAGAAACCAAATATTAATTAGTTCAAAACAGATAAAAACTAACATAAATAACTCAGAAACAGGTATCACACTGCATTTTTAGTAACACGTGCATGTGTGCATAGGAGGGGGGGAGAGGGAGAGAGAGAGGGGGAGGGGGAGAGAGAGAGAGAGAGAGAGAGAGAGAGAGAGATTCACATGCCTTTCTTTTACTTGCCCATGAAGAGGAAATAATTCCTTCACTGATAAGATTTACAATTTCTTCTAAATACAATTGAAGGGTGATCCTTTCACTACTCATATTTTCTTCCCACAATTCCTCATATAGGCTAGATACATTCTTGTCATCCTCAAATCTGCAACAGAAAACAATCTGTTACCCAACCTATATCTGTACAACTAGATTCCATCTAAAGGAAGACAAAATAGAAACTCATAATGATTACAACTGAATGAACATCAGACAGCTAAATTGTTTCCTCGTTCAAGCTACATCTCCTGAAAGAAAAGACAAAGAAGATCAAAAACTTTATCGCCTTCTTTCCCTCCAACTTAAGCCCCGGTCTTCAGTTCGAACTGAAATGGCAGAACAGGCTGGTAGCCGGTCGATTAGCCACTTCACAAGCATGTAATAAAGCTTCCAAGAACAAAAAGACTATCTCGAGTGATGACCATATTACATTAGATCTAAGACCTATTTCATGGGTCAAATTTTGTTGAGTTTAAAATCCACAATAACATTTCTTATGAGTTATAACTTGATATAGAGTCATTGTATGAATTCAAATTATGGGACCCCCACCTTCCGTGACACCAAACACATTAAAAGCGAAGGAAAACAGGTATAGGTTTCCATGCCTACCAGGGACGAGTTCTAAGCTTTATTTTCTGCATTTTTATCCCAGCACGGAAAAAAAAGCCATATCAGCTATGAAGCATAGGTGCGGCTCCAAGGGTAAAGCACCGGCACGGGTGCGCATCGGGTTCGGGTGCGGGTGCGCGTCAGGTGCGGCGCGGGTGTGTGTCCGACATTTATGATTTATTATTTTTATTTTTTAATTACAGGGTGCGGCTCCAATACGGATCGGGTGCGTATCGCATTTTTGTGGGATGAAAACACAGATTTTAAAAGATTTTTCAAGGGCGACCCATAAAGAATGAATTTTGTGGGATCAAATTATAAATACTTAAACACTTACCTATTTAACCTAAATCAACAGATCGGGGAGAGACAACAGATCAGAGAGATAGAGAGAGAGAGAGACTGAGAGTGAGCATCGGCAGCGGAGCTAAGTAGCCACAACTGTCTAGAGACTCCGGCGACCACCCGAAACAACCGACGACCACCGGCGAAGAGCTTGAGAGAAGAGAGAAGAGGAAGCAGCAGCCACTGACCGGAGGCAGCGACGTCGATGGCCATCAAACTGCTCCTTCCTTTTTGGCATAACCAACAAAAAGAAAAAGAGGAGGAGAACTCCGGCGACGGAGAACAGAGCGGCAACGACTGCTGCTTCTGACTCTCTTCCTTTGACCAGACTTCTTCTGACTCTGTCTTTACTAGTTTTTTGGCTCAGACTTTAGGTGTGAGGCTTTGTCACTTGGCTCAACCTTATTTGTGGTGCTTTGCCACTTGTGGCTTTTTGGTAGTCAACGTGTGCAACTGCATGGATTTGTTCTTATAAGTAATTGACTAAATGATTCATCATATATATATTTATATATATATATATATATATATATATATATATGTCGTGATCTATTGATAGCGCTAGCAAAATAGGAAATCTTGCTAGCGCAATCTGGCCGTCCATCCCGAAGGGATGGACGGTCCAGATCCTTTTTTTTTGCGGCGCTGTCAGTCATCCGCAAAATAGTGTAGCGGACGGACCTTTTTACCATTTTGCCCCTGCTCCCCCCTCCGCTACACTGTCTAGCGGACCACTTTCTTGGGCCCACGTTGACAGCCAAAAAGTCATCCGCTACACTGTCTAGCGGACGACTGACTTCCCTGACACAACTGAGACATTTCCACGTGTTTGTACCTTTATTTCTACACACGACGGGTTGTCGGAATTCCTCATGCTCCTTCGGCTACAATTTTCTTCTCCTTCGGACTCGCTTCCATTTTCAGCTCCTTCAAGCTTCGAGTAAAACTTGCTTCAAGCTTCGAGTAAAACTTGCTTCAAGCTTCACTCAAGTAAGGTAAGTTTGCGAATGGTGAAGTTTTCTTTATGGATTGACTGGTAAAATATAATTTTATTTTGTTCGGACAAAAAAGTATGGTTTTTTTTTATGTTCTAGAAATTTGTCACTGTATTCTTCAATTTGTGATGTTCTAGACATGATGTTCATAAAAAAGGTGTAATTTGTTAACTCTAAATAAAGTCATTATAGTTTAATTCGATTTTTTGGCATGATAAATTCGTCTATTTATCTTAGTAATTTTGATTTGTTATGTTCAATAAATTAATAATTGTTAATTTGGAGACACTTTTAGGGGTTATGCATACGGTATGTTTGTCATCCTAAATTGGTCTATTCGCCAAGGTAATTTTTAGGTAATATTTTCAGTTAGAAATGCCATTTGATTGTTAAGCGTAATCTATTTCTACACAGGTCTTGTTTCACAATGTCTGATTTCGTGTCGAGCTCCAACGTCCCCGTAGATGCTAGTGGTCCGCTAGACAGTGTAGCGGATGACTTTTTGGCTGTCAACGTGGGCCCAAGAAAGTGGTCCGCTAGACAGTATAGCGGAGGGGGGGAGCAGGGGCAAAATGGTAAAAAGGTCCGTCCGCTACACTATTTTGCGGACGACTGACAACGCCGCAAAAAAAAAGGATCTGGGCCGTCCATCCCTTCGGGATGGACGGCCAGATTGCGCTAGCAAGATCTCCTATTTTGCTAGCGCTATCAATGGATCACAACCCTATATATATATATATATATATATATATATATATATATATATATATATATATATATATATATATATATATATATATATCAAAAATAAATATTTATTATTTAAAATTAAAAAATTGTCGTATCCTAGCCGCACCCGTATCGTGTTTTTTTTCAAAATGCCGTATCGGCGTATCCGCACCCGTGTCGTATCCGCACCCGTACCCGTGTCCGTGCTTCATAGCATATCAGTGATGTCTCTGACACAAAATGCAATATGTGTGTGTGTGACAAAAGACGTAACCTACCTCAACACAACAAAGCTTGGGGCTCAAGGTAGGATAAATTAAGTAACTATGTCGTGCAACAAACATAGGTAAGCATGCCATCATTTGACTCATGGATCAGCTTCCTCCTATCAGATGATTAGGAAAGCAGATGGAATCTTCTAATAATGCTGCAAGACAGCTTGGGTGTCCCTTTGTTTCTTGGATGAAAGAGAAATTAATTCAGTGTCTTAATTGAAAGGAGTGAAAGACCAATGCATCTTTCACAACAAAAAATGACAAAGGGGAGACTCCTGATTATTTCCGATGACCGCAAGCATTTAGGCAATATGTAACTGCATGCTCCTCTAGTGCATCTGCCTTTCACTTATTATCGGGATTATATATAAGACACAGCATAGACTACTAACAGATCTGTAGAGAAATAACGGGCATATAAGTAACTAATAGTTCTCAGAATATCTCAATATGGTAGCAAGCAAAAGTAAATGTCTAACTCTGACCTTGAAACAAAAATGACAGGAATAACTATGGCATGATATCCACTCAAGACATCAGAAGCCATGGAGGCGTAGCTTTTCAGTAGGAGTGCACAGGAAATTTGAGCACTCCTGTCGCTGGTATGCAAAGCTACAGTATCTTCAACTAGCTTCTGGGATTGAGAAGGAGCTGCATACTTCAATACTGTTGCACAGGCATTTGCATAGGCACGTTTGGATGTAAAGCCTTTCTCCTCCTTAACAACAGGAAACAAGAGCTTCAATAGCATGCTCGTAAATGGCTTGATGTCAATACCAACCTTCAGAACCAACATGCTTATAAAATTTGCTATACCAACCCTGTGGATTAAAAAAAAGATTCAACAACATAAAAGTAAAGTAGCCCTCACATATGTAGCAAGGTAATATCGCTTCCTCTAACTGAATTTAGCTTTCTGCGACTGTTAAAATATGCGGCTATGAAACTCATAGATTAATAGCTAAACACAATTTAATAGTGTGAAAGGACTAATTTATTTTCTGCAATAAAAAGTGACATTAAACAGTGGATTTCCATCTGAAGAGTTGAATGCTTCAGTGAAGTGATTTAACCTACAAGGCTTAAGTATCCTTCGAGATACAATTCAAATCCCATAATGAATTGTTTATTAAGATTTTACAGTTCAATGATGGACTGATGATTTGGCTTGGCTACCACAATAAAAATAGTAACAACATGTGGCAACATCTGCCAAAGGATTTCCAGCAGTATTTTATATATTTGAAGTTACAATGGGATATAAAGTTCTTCACATATATAACATAAATGCTTAAGCAGTACCTAAGAATTGACTATGTAGCAAATCTATACACAACCCACATTGGATGGATGTTCCAGGGCTATTTCGAACATATCAGATTTTTCAAAATATGACATTTGCAGGACTTGACATATGAGGAAGATCTCTTTGCAGTTAGCAACATTAAGCAAGGTACTAACTCGGAAATTAATAAGCATACTAATACATGGCAATTTGAGTTAGTAGCAGGAACAAAAAAGTAGAAATCGCGACCCTGCGGAACTGCTCTCTGTACTAGTTAGTTCAATGGCTAGATATACTCTAAACTTTGTTTTGTAGAATCACATTTTTAAATTGTGCCTGTCTTGTTAGTGGAAGCTAAAGATACAGCTGAATCCAACTTATAATATTTTCACATGCACAAGTTACAAGCTAATTGTGAAGGAAACTCCCTTATCAGATATGAGATAAAGCATCAAATCAGCTTCAGCGACTTTATGCTTGTAAAAAAAGGTTGAATAGCATTGTAAGGTACCTAGTGTTCAGGCCAACGCCAGACCGTACCAACTGAGTAAGACGAGGAACCAACTGTTCTAATGATTGGGCATCCACAACATCTATGCATAAATCAAGGGTTTCCCACAATGGAGAGCCTTTGGCAGCTGTAATTCGCAGATCCTCAAGTTTCTCAGTTTGTATTCCAACGTTTGCTGCATGCAACTAACACAATTTGAAACATCAATGCCCTCTCTAGACGTGTGTAATAGAACCAAAGATATTAAGGAGAACAGACGAAACAAAATTCGAACATGAACGGTCACAAAGGACGTTAACAAAGAAATGCAACTTATGAAGTGTTTATCACTTGCTCAAAACACTCATGTCACAATCAACCAACCTCAACATAATTCAACGCTTGGTCTTCAAGACTTGATAAACCTTCCAACATGCAGCAAACCAGATCAGATAAATGTGGACGAATTGCAATTCCTGCACCCTGCAAACATGAAAGCATAAGATATACAGTTTGCAAACATAATTCTAAAGGATTGGAAAAGTACACAATAATCTCAAAAAAGGAAAAGAAAGGGTGTATTGGCAAGCTTGAATCTATAAGTTGGAGCTTAAATTATGTAATGAGGGTTCCACTCAAGTATAGCTTATAGCATACAAATTGGGACAAATACATAAAAACAGCAGGCCCATAAATTGTGACCATAGCATCCATACAGAATGCACATATCATCATATCAAGGCCATAATAAATCAGAACACAGACAGACGCAGAAACTAATTGAATCTATATGTCGGAGCTTAAATTATGTAACGAGGGTTCTTCTCAACTATAGCTTATAACATGCAAATTTGGACAAGTACAACAAACAGCTTATCTACACAATAAGAGGCAGCAGGCCCGTAAATTGTTATCATAGCATTATAAGAATCCTCATATCATGATATCAAAGCCATAAGAAAACAGAAGACATACAGATACAGAAACCAAGACTGAAGATCATTAGGCATTACCATGAATGTAATCAAAGGGTAGACTTTTGTGGCCAACAGAAATAATCATAACAGGTTAATACACAAAAGGTTTTAAAACCTTTTACGTAAGGAGCTACTTGTAATGATGGTTAACATGTGGAACTATCTATTTTTGTCCCCCAAATGGACGAAGCTCAGCACAGAAGCATTGAAACCAAAGCCTCGACATTTAAGTATGCATACCAGAAGATGAGAGGCAATTAAACTTTGTGGCCGCAGGGAGGTATTATGATGGAAATAAATGGGCGCTAAGCACCAGAAGATAATTGGTGCGCAAATGATTTGACACGGCACCAGACAAGGGTTACATTGAGCTCTAAAACCTAAACTAGCAATCTCCAAGAGCAGTGCTAAAAAGAAAAAGAAGTACTCCCTCCGTCCCATAATACTTGATCGTGTTTGACTTGCACGCTTATTTAAGATGAGTCATATTTATGAGTTTTCCATTTTATCCCTAGGGAGAGGGGAGAGGAAGAAAGTGGGCCAAAAGAGAGAAAGTAGCTTGGTGGAGGATTAAATGTGGAGAGAGAAAATAGAATGTTGTTGGAAATTCAGAATTGATGGAAATCCCAATATTCTGTGAATAACCGCAATTATAGGGACAGATTTGTATTTCCAAGTATAGGAGATTAGCTGTAAATTAGTCAAAACTTCCTCAATTAGCAACATGTCAAACTTTCCTAGGATAGCAATATGTCAAACCTTCCTAGATTAGCGATACCTTGTTGTATAGAAGTCTTGTACTGAATCATTTTCAGATAAGAAATTCCAGAATTTTCCTCATGGTATCAGAGCCTTAGGCTCTTTTCTGGGATCAGAAACCTCGACACACAGGCCTTCATTGCCGAGACCATAGCGCTGTCTGTTTGTGCTCTGTTTCTACCCTGTTTTCAGGTCAAAACGGAGTTTTTTGCACACTTTATGTTCAGCCTTCACTGCTGAAATTTCTTACAGCAGTTCTTATTCCCCAGCCTTTATAGCCCTTTGTCCAACGTTTCTTCCCCATTGATCTTCATCACCATTCTTTTCTCTTTAATTCCTATTTCAAAAGAGTTTCAACATGTCTTCCACAACTGAGAGAGAGCTCCCAGTGCCCAATCAGAAGAGGTAACACTCAATCAAACAGTAGGAGAATTACAACATTCAATCTGCCGACAAATTGAATGGCAAAAATTATATGAAGTGGTCTCAATTGGTATGGACCTTTCTGAAAGGAAAAGGAAAATTGAGTCATCTCCTTGGTATTAGGCCCAAGAAGGGAGATCGCAGATTTGACACTTGGGATGAAGAGGACTCCATGGTCATGTCTTGGCTATAAAATTTCATGTTGCCAGAAATTAGCGATACATTTATGTTTCTACCAATGTCTAAAGAAATATGGGAAGCCGCACAACAGACCTATTCTAAGGTAAGGGATGCTGCTCGAGTTTTTGAGATTAAAAGTAAAATCTCAGACACCAAACAAAAATTGCTCAATCACTGAGTATGTGAATCTCTTGAAGAATCTATGGCAAGAGATGAATCGTTATAGGTGCATTGAGATCAAGTGCAGAGACGATGCAGTTGTGTTAAAGAATTTCATTGAAAAGGATCGAACTTATGATTTTCCCGCCAATTTAAATATTGCATTTGATCAAGTAAGAATTCAGATTTTGGGAAAAGAGGAGTTACCCTCATTGAATGAGACCATCTCCATCATCAATGCTAAAGAAAGTCGAAGGGAAGTGATGCTTTATGCTCAACCGGTTGAAGAATCAGCAATGTTAGGGAAAATTATTAATAAGAACCTGAAGTTTAATGCTGAAAAAACATCGGCCTCCGACACTGCAAATTTAGGAGTCGGGGGAATGGAATCTCGGCCATTAAACAAGGATAAAATGTGGTGTACTTACTGTAAAAAGCCTCATAATACCAGAGAACAGTGTTGGAAGCTTCATACAAAACCACAAAGTTCTCACTGGAGTGCAGGACCTAGAAGTGAAAAACTACGAAGCCAGGTGCACATGACTCAATCTAGGGAAGAAATGTCACATGGTGATGTAAATTCTAGCAGCGGAGAGGAGAATGAATTCAACAAAGAAGACATAGGAAGGCTCAGATTACTCCTTGATTCATTAGAGAAGTCTAAAGGTACTTGTTCCTTGGCACAATCAGGTAAGCTTCATTCCTCATATGCTTTAAGTGCCTCTAGTTCAGATTTTTCAAATTCCTAGGTTATTGATTACGGGACAACCGATCATATGACCCATTCTTCATGCAAATTCCTCACTTACCATACCCGTCCTTGCAACAGAAAAATAGTCATTGCTGACGGATCCCTGGCTACTATTGCCGGCCAAGGAAACATTGTCCTAAGTCCATCCATTACCCTTAACAACATGCTACATGTACCCAAGTTATCAACAAATCTTGTGTCTATACATCAACTTATAAAGGATCTAAACTGTAATGTGGTGTTTTCTTGTATTTCTTGTGTATTTCAGGACCAAGTTACGAGGAGGACGATTGGACATACTAGGGTAAGGCATGGTCTTTATTATCTTGAGTTACCAAGTGGCCAAGTGAATAATGGGAACAACTCATCTCTCTCGTTTCTCTCCAGCAATCCCCATTCCAACAAAGACCGAATTTGGCTTCATCATCTTAGACTGGGACACCCTTCCTTTAGTATTCTTAGTGTCATCATGTCAAGTTTCCATATTTGTTCAAAAATGTCAATGCAAACGATTTTCACTGTGATGTTTCTGAATTTGCTAAACACTGACGTGTTTCCTTTCCTTTCCTTTGAGTAATAAGAGAACTACAGTTCCTTTTTCTTTGATCCACAGCGACATTTGGGGTCCATCTCAAGTCCCCAACATTTCAGGGGCTTGTTGATTTGCCTCGTTCATTGATTGATTTGCAGTCCCTATATATCTATGGAGGGCCAATTAGCAGACATCTTAACTAATTGTTTGGCAAGTTCATAGTTTTACAGGATTGTGAGCAAGCTAGGGATGGAAAATATCTACTCCCCAGCTTGAGGGGGAGTGTTGGAAATTCAGAATTGATGGAAATCCCAAGATTTTGTGAATAACTGCAATTATAGGGACAAATTTGTATTTCCAAGTATAGGAGATTAGCTATAAATTAGTCAAACCTTCCTAGATTAGCAACATGTCAAACTTTCCTAGGATAGCAATATGTCAAACCTTAATAGAATAGCGATACATTGCTGTGTAAAGGTCTTGCACTGAATCATTTTCAGAAAAGGAATTCCAGAATTTTCCTCAAATACAATAAGTGTAAAAGGGGTAAACATGGAAAAACACGTACAAAATCTTTCTTAATTTGGAAAGTGATCAATTTCTTTGGGACAACTCAAAAAGGAAATATGATCAATTTTGTTTGGGAGAGAGGGAGTAATACTTATGGCAACGTAACTACTACCGGACTAAAAGACTCATCTAACATCATCATTAACAGTACACAAGACGGGTTTAACGAGACATCAGTGTATACTTATGTGACCACAATTAAGGCAAGTGCATACAGTTTGTCAATCATAGGAAGGTTGGTACAAGACCGTTGGAGTATCATCATAAGGTCAAACATATGACATTGAGTATTGCCTTGTTTATAGTAGATGTTCGAGTAGTAAAAAAAACTCTGCCCCGTTGCAATCAGAAAATAGCTTAGCTCACACAAAGTGTAAGACTATGTAATAGTACAACTAACAACATTGTCGATAAAACGTGAAGCTAAATTCATAAGGGCCATCAAAATCTTTTGTAAACGTGACTCTTGCATGACACCTTTTCTAATCATTAAAAATTTATGACACTAAAACCCCTTATTTTAATTTATCCTAGTTATATGTAACATGCATACAAACAAATTATTTATCTTAGTACGAAAATATGGAACAATAGGCTAACCTTGGCAAGCTTTGTAACCATTGAAATAGATGCCCTGCGAATATTGTCAACTTTACTCATTATGCCTTCCGTTAGCAACAACGGCAAAACTATGTCCATTGCTTGTCTTGAATCAGATATATCCGTAAGAGATACGTCACATAATCTCATTGTCAACAAGGTTACAGCACGACATAATCGGTCACCGGAATTTCGAACAGTCTCCTTTATGTCATCCATTGCACGAAAAGCAGCTGTCCATATTCTATTTAAATGCTTCCCAACCTATACCAATGGATACATCAACAGGCATAAGTACCACAGATAACTAGAATTAACAACAGGAACAAAATGTTGAACAGTCATTATGTGATGTGGCACTCTAAGGTAACAATGGACAACATAGGGTCTGCAAAAAGGTGTCCTTCATTGAATAGAGAGAATAATGGTCGAACCAACTCAACGGCTATGCATCAGGCTAAACCATACTGCCATCAGAGCTTCTAGTCAGCCGGTGCACGAGTCTCAAGCCGTTGCATATTCATAATTAAGCATAAAAAAAGAGAGTCCGCCCCAAATTCCTCTTAAGAAGATTTATTGTACTCTTGCTGTTTATTCACTTGAGCAGAGATACAGGACTCAGCCCCACTTGGGGTTACAGGACTACATCCTTACTGGATACATGATACTTGCTGAACATTGGCGGGCTACACAGTCTTGAAGTTGCTCCAGAGGAGATATAACCGTGCACCCCAGCGGGAAATAGGACAAATAGAAGTAGAGCTAAAGCTCATTTGTTGGTGCAAATAATTCGTACATGCTTGACAGAAACAGGCCACAACCATGATGAGAGCTGCCTTAACAAAATAATTAACAATTGCAACTTTCCTCGTAATATAATATTGTTAGTAATCTATGAAGCACGGGTGCTTCAAAAGGGGGGAAGTATCGGGGTCGGGTACACGTCGGGTGCGGGTGCAGGACGGGTGCGGGTTGGGTGCGTGTCAGGTGCGGATCCCTTTTTTCCTTTTATTTTCTGAATTTCGGGTGCGGATTGGATACGGATCGGGTGCGGATCCAACTCATGGGTAAAACATATAAACTAACCTAATCGGGCAGATCAAATTGGGAGACTCTAGAGAGAGACCAGCGGCGCCTCTTTGCAACCATCCGTGACCACCGGCGATTTCGGCAACCACCCGCGACACCGACAACCACCGGTGACTACCCTCGACCACCCGCAACCAGCCGTGACAACAAGCAACCAACCGCGACCACAAGCGACTACCCACGACCTCCGGCAACCTCCGGTGACCACCGGCGATCACCCGAGAAGACGTCTAGTCACCTCCGGCAGCATTTCTCCAAAGATAAGTCTCCTCTTCCTCTCTTTTGTCTTCAAATCTCTCTTTGCTACCTTTTGTGACTTAGATGTGGATTGTCAATTGAAAGTTGGAACCAATTTATACAGTGTTTATTGTTTAACATGTGTTAAAGGCTTAAAGCAACGGTTCAATAGTTAAAAATTGAGGGATGTTGAAACCAATTTTGCAAACTTTGAAGCTATATTGCCACTTTTGTTATATATATGATCTATTTGGTAGTGGTTTTTATGTATTTGATGGTATTGTACTACTGTTGAATGGTTGAATTAAATTGCACTCCGTCTTTTTATGCACTTTTTAAGATCCAAATTGCTTAGAAATTTAATACTAATTGTACATAATAAAAAATATATATAAAATATTTGTTGTATCCCAGCCGCACTCGTATCCTAAAATTTTCAAAAATGCCGTATCCGCGTATCCGCACCCGTATCGTATGCACACCCGCACCGGAATCCGTGCTTCTTAGTTAATACATGTAACCGAACAAACTAATACACAAATGATCTATTAGATCACAGAAAGAACCTAAAGCTTAAAATCTAAGACAGTGGCCGTAGAAATTGATCTCATCCTCTATATGCAAGGAAATATGGATGGAAGGATCTCTCCTGTTCACAGTAACGACTGGAAAACCATGACAATTGGAAAATCCACTGATGACAATCAAAACCATGCAAAAGGTAGAGCACTGATTTCACACACTAAGAAACCAATTCACCTGACACTATATACATGATTTGATGTACATGGAGAATGCTGGGTATCAGGACGAAAACACTTGCCATAAACATAAAAGAAGTTAAAACTCTGCATATTATTGCATTGGAGCAAATACCTGACCAAATTTCCGTCCTTGAATTATATCTGCAAGAGCAAGACAAGAAGCCTCGCGTGACCGCCAAAGCCTGGAGCCACATTGTGTCAAAAGATCCTCAATGATAAGGTCCAAGTGTTCGTCAATAGTTTTCTTGGAGTCTGCCACCAATGATTTCCAGATATGTGACATTGCATCCTAAAGCAGATGAGAAGCAAGTAAGTACGCCAAAAGTACAAGAAACTTGGATACTAGAACTAAATGGATAAAACAAGCAAGTATACGAGTCTAGAATAATTTGTCTTTGTTAAAAGCACCTTGAAGGATATGTACCTGGACATTTTTATCAGGATCATACTGGTATCGAACAAGCCTTGGAATCAATAGCCGCAGGTGTGGCTGTAGAGCATCCCCTGCAAGCTTCGCTATCTTAGAAAATCCAAAAGCAGCGCCTCTCTTGGAATTTAAAGAAGCCTGATAATTTGCTAAATCCATGAACTTATAAATTAAGTCTGGCTGCCCCATCTCGTTTGCTAGATTACAGAGTTCCTTGTAGGTGCTAAGTTTCCCTCCACCAAGACTTCCACCAATGGCACCCTCTTGAAATACTTCAGAATCTTCAACAAGCTGCGTAGAAAAACTTTAAGAAAATTTAGATTCAAAAGGGAAAAAAAAGGAGAAGCATTCATGGGACAGCAGTGGTAAACACAATGTAGTTTTTTGGACCTTTACAGCTCTTTTCCTCTTCCCTGAACCAGCCAAGGTACCAACCAGGGCATTTACTAAGTTCTTCTTCATTGTGCTATCACCAAGTTCATACACAATACTAAGACCTTGGGATGCCAGCTCCTGTGTTAATTCATTCTGCTCACCTAGTAGGTGCGAGAAAGCTTCCTGCAATTTTACCAGTATCTTCCAAATGAGTGTTTAGTCCAGAGACAAAGAAAGCTTCTTATATGGAGTAATAGAGAAGACAAAACATAGCACCACAGTTTTAACGATAATAAAAAGGCATAGCTCCAACAGACTTACCAATTTTATTAACACATCCAGCGAGAAGATTTAAAAATAAGCACTCGCAAATGAAGAACATTGACACAGAGGTAAGGTTGTGAGCCAACATAAACAAAAAGTAGGATGAGACACCTTGCTGAATCAATTTGTTATCGATTTACAAGTTGGATTTTCATGAAAAATATGGAGATACTTCTTTCAAAAGCCATATGAGAGCCTAATTCCAGACTCACCCTGCTTATCATAAATGACGTGCATTTGACATCAAAAAGTTTGATTTTTATGGGGCTGGCAAGACTTCACAAGTTCATTTCTATAAAAAATAATGTTTCATGCAGGGAAAAACATGCCAGCATACGCTTTGAGAGAAGATCGTAACTTAACATAGGGAATCATGTCAACTCCTTTAACGCTTTCAAAGGGAATCGAGTGACCTTTAGCAACGGTAACTAACATCCCTGGTTTTGATGTAGACGCGGAAGGAGCATTATATTTTCCAGGCAAAGAACGTCAGAACATGGAAATCCAGGAAGGATGACTCCAAGTAGAGGTCTGGTAACAGATAGGTTTTTTTGGATATGAAGTAACAACTAGACTTAAATAAGGATCAAGTACAGTGAAACCTGGTTCACCCTTTTCCTTTCACCGTATTTCCCCATACAATCATCCACGCTACGTTCAAATTTATTTAGGGACTTCACTGCATAAGATTCGATGAGCCCTAGGCTATGTTTTCATTCCCTTCCACCTAAATGCTACAAATTAGGGGCTGATTTAAGATTTAAGGGAGAAGATGCGCGAGAAGAACAAAAGGTCAAACATGCATTCTGCATTTTCTGTGTTGTTCTCTTTTCATTATATGCCAATACAGTTGAACAAGACAGCACAAGTCATCAGAAGCTCTTATTCTTGCTCTTCTTTTTTTTTCCCCCGTCTTCATAAACCTAGGGATAAAAGGATTAGGCAAGTTCAACTCAAGGGTGAAATTCCATTTACAAGTACAAAAAAAAGAAAGTTGGAATCATCTGTTAACACACACTCGGACCGCACAGGAGCTGTACTTCATGTAAAATGAGGTAAAAACGTAAATTATCAAGTGTCGCGGAGTTTCAGAATGCAACAAACTGGAGACACCCGTGATCAATGATGTGAAGGAACTTCTCTCTTCCTTTGAGAGAAATGGACGAGCTTCTCCTAAATATTGCAATAGGCATAAAGATATGTACCTTTATTTCCCCTCTAATACAGTACATTATTCTCTTTCTGTTGATAACTGTATACATCAAAGCAGACACAAGTGTTGAGTGTTTACACACGGAGGTTGCCGCCCAAACGCTAATCTGTATTCAGGTTTTTCTTTTTTTGTTGGGGGTTGGGGGGGGGGGGGAAGGGAATCGGGTCTCACTGCATGGATAGATTCTGTAAGCAATAGTCCCATCAATTCGATCAGTATCAACAATTTGTATGTGCACTCATCTAAAAGTTTCACCAGGGTATGAACTCAGTAACTCGTAATTGTCATTCCTTGGATGTAACTTACTTACCTTGTAAGTGCACTCATCAAAGTTTCACCTCAGGTAAGTTTATAAAACTCTAGTCGGCTGATGCTAATATGAGAAGTAATCAGGAGATAAAACATTGAAATCATTGCCAACATATTCTGATATAACGATTTAGAGAGGCAATTGATTGGATAATCTTTCGAGCAAAAAAGTAGATATCTATGTGCCTGTCAGTTTAAGCCAACAAGGTAGGCTGGGAAGACGTAGGGGTCAGCCCAGCCCCGTGCACCTGGCCACCAATTTTTAAGAAAGACCATATTGACTTCCAAAATAAATGCACAGATCATTAGATGTTCTACAACTCCAGCCAGGCATAGAAGTGAAGGACTGGTGGGTCTCTCGCAAAGCTCTGTTGATCACTGCCTTCAGGAGGGATTCTATGCAGAGGGGATCTACAGGACAACAGTGTGGAAAAAGTGAAGGGGTCTGCTTGTCTCAGAAATTAGGTTACAAGGTTTGGATTTGGAACAGTATTACAAAGATCCTTCCTGACTTTATTCCTTCTCCAGCACCTCAGAAGTTTAAAGTTTAATATCCTTAAAGATGTAATGAAACTTGAGGGAACCTCAAATATCAAGCAACCAAAGGCAGCACGCAGATCCACATTGAAGTTGGACGATATGGACCAATTAGAAAGAGTAACTAACTAGACTGATCAAAATGTATAGCAGAGATTTTGGCTTGTCAACTTTTTATTACTATTGACAAACCTGGATATCTGGGAGCAAATGTTGAATAGTCGGATGACGGCCACAATACATACTTAGTGATAGTAGCCACACTGTAGCAGCACAACGCTCTTCTTTTTTGTTACTGTATAGCAGTACATCGAAAATTTTTCTAGTAATTGCATCTCTAAGAATGCCATGGCTGTCTTCAATCTCCATAGAGCTAGATTTTGACAAAGTTGAGAACACATCTCCCATCAGAAAGTTTGAACTCTTGGAAAGTGAATTATAGTTGGTTTTAAGAATAGTATCAGCTGTCACAGGAACGCCACCCCACATAAATGAAAGAGCTTCCCCAGCAGCAAACAAGATATCCTCAACCTACCATAAAGTAACGGGTTAGCAAAAGGAAGAATTTAGGGGAATGATAGAGGTAAAAGCAATCAGAAGGCACTGTTAATGGAAAGCGCCAACATAACTTCTAGAATAAGGACACAAAGAAATTACACCCACCTTTGACCGGCAAAGACTAAAAATCATATCAAGAGCCAAATTAAGATGTGAAGAAGACTCCTTTATAGAAATATGCCCCAGAGAGATAACTATTTTCTCAATCGCTTTGATGTCGTCTCCGGAGAGCAGCTTGCTCAACTTGTCATGCAGGATTGTCAAAACAGCAACTGCAGCATAGACAACAGAAAAATCTGATGAAAATGAACTGATCTAGATATGGGCTAACCATGTCTCAAATGTTTTACACGCTTTCAAAATCCATATACCTTCTTCACCTGAGCTAGATTCGTGAAACAGCAATGGTAGTGGAACATAAAGTCCAATATGACCCAATGCTTGCATTGCAACAGAAGCCAATGTCGCAGTTTCTGACTCAATAGCATCAACGAAACATTTCATTGTACTTACAAGCAATGACTGAGAGATCTGTAAGGATACGAGTATTAGACATGAATCTGATCTGATGCGAAAAATGCTAGTGGAAAATTACGAGTTCAGAGATGCAAATTTTCGAAGTACCAAGCTGGACAAAAGCTAAAAAGGGGGTATGGGAAAGTAAAACACCACATCCTCTAAGTTCTGTATTTCATATAAACCATGTTAGAGCACTCAATCACATTTAAAGGCGCAACCTACAGAAAGGGCCAACGAAAAAACAAATATAACTATTAGCAAATGAAAGAAAAAAAGAAGACTACAGAACAGTAATGCAACTTGGGGTAAATGAGTCGAGCACCAATAACAAAATGCAGCATATTAGAATTTCTTCTAGTTACATGACCAACAAAGATCATATGTGATAGTTTTGATATTAAGAAAGTCCATGTTGCATTTGTGCCAGGAGAATGACAAGGACGGTTCGGATTATTCTGTCAAGTACTTCAATTAAACGTGACATTTGGATAAGATAGAATACGTATTGGACAATTTGGGCTAGTTTCAGATGCTATCCCTTTTTTTGGTGTAAGTACGAAGAAATTCTATCAGGAAGCGCCAGTGAGGTACGGTGAGCCTTGGTGCAATGGTAAAGTAGCTCCATTATGACCTGGAAGTCACATGTTTGATTCTTGGAAAGACAGGGACCCCCGTAATCAGGGAAGCCTCGTCCACTAGGTGGCCCTTATGAAACCCCAATGGGGAGCTAGGAAGCATCGACACCTCATATGGGTCGAGGTATGGTGTCTGACACCTACCAACACACCGATACCTCTCCACATCGTTCAATTTTATTTATTCATTTTTTAGTTATTGGACACCGTGTCAGGCACCTCTTGAAAAAGTGTCCACACGTATGGGGCCAAATAACAATAATTCAAACTTATTTCAAGGTCAGTGTGTAATAATTGATAAATTTGGGACTTTTTTAGAAATGAACTTTTAAGTCAAACCCTATTGACCCAAACATGTTGTCATTTGAGTCTTCTTCTATGCGGCTAACCAAGACAAGAGTAGACGAAGTAGTTGGACAACTGAGCTTCTCGCCGGAGGATCTCGTTGGAATTCAGCCAAAGATACCCTTCTTTCTCTCATCTTTCTCTTTTCCATGTTTTTTGTTACCGAAAGCATCCAAGCTTATCAGTCCAGAGGAAGATAAGTCAACATCTCTGACCTCATTCACAAACCGATCTAGCTATATAAGACATCTCCTTCATGCCTTTGGTCCCATGTCTTTTTTCCTTCATTCTTGTTACTGTTGAGACTGTTTCATGTTATTGTCTTTCTTTCTCATCCATTTTGAACGAAATTCAGCTGCTCCAATTGATGTTTATTTCTCTTATGTAAGTTTTTACTGTTATGTAAGTTGTTACTGTTGAGACTGTTTCATGTTATTGTCTTTCTTTCTCATCCATTTTGAACGAAATTCAGCTGCTCCAATTGATGTTTATTTCTCTTATGTAAGTTTTTATAAAAGTATATATAAAAACATACTCTTATAACAAAAAGAAAAAATTAAAAATTTCAGCAATGTCCTGCGGTGTCCAAGATCTGGTTTTTTGGAAATTGCGGTGTCTGGTGTTGGTGTCGGACGCCGTGTCCGTGCAACCTAGATGGGGGGCCAAGCCCATGCACACAAGATGCATAGGAAAAGATGCAAAAGCAAACACAAAAACTAAGTGCCAGTGTACCACAAATGGTTGCATAACCAAGACACGTCTTATATACATAAAGTTGCATCATTATCAAAGTTCCTGAACCCACAAATTCTCTTAACATCTTCTTGTGACCTTTAGAAAACCTTTGTAAGCACCTCTTGGGGTTTCGATCCTTGATTTAACGTAAGGGTTTAGTGTTTTTGAAATCTAAATTAGCGTTGGACCGATCAATTCAAAGTTTAAAAGGGTTTATTTCATCGACTCCGAATTATTGGACTCGATTGCTCTTATCATGTAAGAAAATTGAATCTTGTTTCTTTTTGTTTTCCTTGGTTTCCGTCAGTTCGTACTCGTTAGAATTTTTCCCCGATCAATTCCGTTAAACTATCAATGATGTGGCTTGCTAACAATATTCAAAACATTCACACCAATACAGTTTTGTAGTTGAGCTTTACTTTTTATCTGCCTAATGCTTTGAGAATTGAATTGGACCTGTATTCAGAATTATATTCTTTGTTTAATCGGTTCACTCAAGCCTCATCTTGTTTGGGTACTTAAATCTTTTATCTCGTCTTTCCTTCTTATGTTAATCTCATTCCATTATTCTTGGCCGTACATGCCCCCTTTTCAGCTACACTAATCTTTTCCACTTTTTCATGCATTGAATCCATTAATTTAGTATTCCTTGTTAAACCTCCTTTTGATTTATGTACCTTTTCAATGGAAAAGCAGAATGTAAGCCAACAACCGGACTGGAATATTATTCCTTGTTTCCACGTGCCAAAGTCAGTTTCGTCTCTTGTTTTCTTTCAATTACATTTTGTGTCAATTTTTTCATTTAGCCATTCTAAACTCATGCAAACTCCCATTCAGATAATTCAAATTCTCTTGAACTGGCTATGTTTTTACCTCTTCGATTAAAGTCCATCTTTGAATATTTTCTGAAACTGTTTGATTACCTCTCTTGAATCGTAAACGTTTGTTAACGTCATTGCAGTACGATTTTGTAAGTTATAATCTTTTCCCTTTTTGATTTGAGGGGGCAGTCCATCCATCTCCTTTCATGTAACATATCAGTTGAATGAGATTGAACTAATCACTTACTTACCAACAGTTGTGAGCTATCAAGTAAACTCTCAAAAAATCTACTGGATTGATTGATTACAAAACTCAGAGTTTACCATGTTTACTGAAGGAAGTTTTGATTCCTGTCTTCGATTGCAGGAGGCAATGACGGTTCTTACTTGGCTGAAGCGACAGGACCCAGAGGGTCAAGTAGTCTAATGCGTCCTGATGGACAAATGCCTAATAGGTCAGGTGGGGCACACATTTTAAATGCTAATGATCCTATTGACAAACATCGAAGTTAATGTCTAGTGGAGAATTTTGGGTAGTTGATCTTCTTTTTGTCCATTTTCTCTCAATCATATGCATGGATTTGCCCATGCTTCCTGGGAAACACAGCCACCCAATATTACCTCTTTATCGTCCCTACATGCATTTGCAGCTACTTAGTTGCAGTAATGTACGACCATGCATTCTTAGTAGTTTTACTGACTACTACAAGCAATGCACCCATGCCATGTACTTCATTTTCTTTGGCTGGTGCCTTAAAAAAATCATTTAAAACCAGAAGAGCTAACTGGTGCTGCAAATATTTATCATGGGGAGCATACCAAAGCTGGTACTTCGAGCAGTTGGATGTCATCAGTATACCGTATTTCTTATTTTCAAGTGATTGGCACGAAAGGTAACGAGATTGGTATTTAATCGTAAGGAACGTTTATGTTTTACGAACGACTAAAGCCTTGGCATTGTCCTTTAGGCATGCATATGGAGGGACAGATTCTCGGAAGGCGTCGTAAATGTGCCAGAGTCATGAAGATGATTGGATTGTACAGCGTATTTCCCTCAAGGTAAAATTACAAAGTACAAACACATTGGAAGGTGCCAGAAATGGCCTTTCATGTTAAGGTTTGAAGCCTAGCCAGTTGCATGTTTTACTGTTTTTATGGATGATGTGTAAAGTGTTCCATTTTTTCAGTCAATAGATCATAAAGTTGCATTTTTGCTGTTCGGGTGTCTTTACAATGTATCCCTTCAATCCCGAATTAAGTTGCTTTCTATTTTCATTTCTTCACTATCTTTCAACCAAGGGCATGGGTGTTCACCTGAATCAGTTTTAACCTAGGTACAGAGTCTTTCACGAAGTCAACACGCTTATTTAGCGTTTCAGGTACTTCAAAGTTCAGATGCATAACTATCATTTTTGTTGAAGTCTTATAGAGCTTAATTTTTCTCCTCTAAAGTGCTAATTTATCTCCTACTTTTCAGGCGTTGGTATAGATAGGCCTAAAGATTTCACCGGAACTCCGCATTATGTAAAGAATCCATAAAGTTTCCGGTTTATGAGTTTTGGAGCTCTGGCAATTCTAAGGTAAATAATCTTAGTGCACATACCTGCCTCAATCTGATATGGGAATCTCTTTTTCATGTAACCATGCATTCTCAAGCTGTTGCCACGAATTGCACATTGGCTTTCCTTCTCTATTTGTTCTGCGGGGTCCTTTTTCTTTTTTTTCTTCCATCCTTCTCTTGTTTAGTTTTTTTTGTGTAGGGCTTTTCACTTCTTTTAATGTTTAAACCTATATTTTTCTTCTTCATTTCAGCTTACTTGAGTTTAGATGATCATAAATATGGTACTTGAAAGCTGAAACTACTTGTTTTAAGTTCTGTTCTGTCTCTATTTTTTCAACTGAATAACCATACCTACCTAATGGCTGTCTTGTTATCTTTCTGCAAGAGATCGGTGTTAGAGACTGCAAACCCAACCCCCACACCAAGAACCAAACAACACAACGCACCTTAATGCATATGTTCATTGATTCTGTTGATTCATAATCATATCTGTACCTTTATGAGTGTTCGGCATAGTAATTTGTACCTAGTAGCTTCTTCCCATGAATGACATTCAGCTTGAGTATAGGCCACTAGGTGTATACGACCCATTAGTTTACAGTGTGTCGGCGACTTTTTGGTGTCTTGCCGAATTTATAGCCCGTTTGTGAGTTTCGAGTGGAGAGAAAATAAAAGAAAGGATGAGAAAGGAAGATAATAGAAAGGAAGAGAAGGAAAGACAGTTTTCCTTTTTCTTGTTTGTGAGGTTAAGAGAGAGAAGAAAATATCATTCCTTTATATTGTTTGTGAGCTTATCAAAAAAGAAAAGACACCAGATTACTATATTCTCTTGCATCACATTTGATCATTCTAATAAATAAAGGCTATAAAAGTAACATCCTTGTAAGGACGAGGAAACAAATTAGTCATAATGGACATAACAGAAAGTTCAAAACGTACTAATGCAAAAAGTCTTACATCACTGGTTAATGCCACAATAAAAAAAAAAACACAAACAAGCCATGAGTTGACTACAAACATCCGGGCATCTAGATCTTATTAACGTCACACCAAAAGCGAAACAATCAACCATGACACAACTCTAGCATCCAAAAGAATCGTTTGTCCATAAGTGGAATGGTAAGTTTTTTGTAAGAAACCCTAGGAACTAAAGGTCATTAAAATTTTAGTCCTCATTCTCTCAAGGGTAATATCGGCATTCTGAAAGTATTACTTACAAGATTCTACTCTCTTTCCGTTTCTTCCCGATTTTGAGAGGAAAGATTTGGAGAAAAAAAAGGCCAAATTTTCCTCCCTCTTCTCTTCTTTTCTCTCCTCAAATAAACTCAAACAGGCTATTAGCGAGAACATTTGTAGGTAACTTCGTGAGCTATGTCGCAGTGTATGTGATTTTGTTTTTGAGTTACCTACATGGACTGGATTATAGGCTAGCTCAAAGGAATGAGCTAGAGATCGTGATCTTATTTTCTAAACCTCGTTTCACATGTCAGTGATGAGACGTTGACCTTATTTCTGAATGGCTCCTCTGGTGTTTGTCTCCATACAAAAAGATATTTAGCATTTTGAAATTTCGTTTCGTATCTGTTTTGTTAAAATTAAAATGTCGTAGATTCGTAATTTTATTTTCTTAAATATTTTGTATCCATTTTGGTTAGTCCATTGAGCGACCTTATGGGGCATTTAACTGATCAAAAGAGGGGACTAGAATACAAGGCTAGCTGTGTTACTAAGAATTAACGCTTTAATTTCAGAGTCAGTTTGGAGTTTATAATAAGAGGAAAGGAATTCTTTTGATTTTGGTTTTAGGGAACTTCGTATAAGAGTAACTTGGGACACGATATAACTGCTTAGGCCGGTTCGGCAATTATTTATGTATCTTAGAGATTTATTTTTAGATGCTCTTGAAACCCAAATTTGGAGACTCTTGGATAATTTGAGGTCATTTCTGCATTCATTTATCTGTAAGTAACATTCCAAAAAATATGGGACATTACAGTTGGGTAGACTTAGCTCAGGATTGAATAAGGTGTGAGATAGGTAGAATGGGTAGATTTAAGAATATTGTCCAACTCAGCATTTGATTCTATAATTCTGCTATAGTAATGGCAAATGGTCGTAACACTAGGCTTGCAATAATCGGAATGTGGAGCATCAAAATGTTCTAGGGAACCAAATTCACCAGATCTTTCGACTCTGTTAGAAAAATCATCAAGTCCAATTGACTCGATTACTGGCAAATCAAAAGCTCAAGTGAATCAACTGAATTAGCCTAACTAGTAACAAAATTCTAACCAGAGACAAACTCGTTGCTTGGTAGCGCAATTCGATAAGAAAAACGTGAAAACTTTTGGGGCACAGACGAACCAATTGTAGCATAGAAGTAAATTTCTCGCATGAGAAGATATTGAGGGCTCTGAGTTACGCTGATAAGCAAAAGATAGAACTCACAGTGTATAAGCTATACAGGGAAGCATACTATTAGTAAATGATTTGGGACTCTAGGACGGTGAAACAACATAACGCAACCCCATGGGTTCAATTTAAGGACTTATTCTCGGTTGCTACTTTCCTAGGAGTATGATAGAACAGATATACCATGACTTCCTTAACCTGAAGCGCGGGGAAAATGAAAGTGTTGCCGAGTATTAAGGTCAAGATTACGGACTATCTCATTATGGTAAGCAGGTGGCGCCAAGTGAGAAGAGCAGGGAGCATATGTTTACTTAGGGTCATGTCTAGAATTAGGCAGCGTGTTGTCCCAGTCCCAAAAAGACCATTGAGGCAGAGGCAACGGATTACAGAGAGAAAAAAGACGCCAAAGTAGGCAACAGAGACTGATGAGAGCTAGCCCGGTCAGGCATGGCACAGAGTGATGGAAAGCGCAGACACGTTTCTTCCTCAGTTTCTTTTGGTCAGAGGGGCCATAGGGGCAGGGTTGCAGTAGGACTTCTATTCAGACTTTCGTTCAAAGGGCCCTATCTGCAGGTTCGGACCCTATTTGTCAGAAGTGCAACAGTACATGGCAGTCAGAGTTGCCATTGGGATACAGGAGCATGCTTCAGGTGTGGCCAGAATGGTCACCACATCAAAGATTGTCGCATTCCAGCATCGGGGCAGCCTGGACTGCAAGGACCAGTCATAGGAAGTATAGCTTCGAGCCTAAGACAGAGAACTATTCAATCATCACAAGGGCAGAAATCTAAGGCTACTGGCAGCGAGTTCAACATGACAGCAACATGCATCAGGTTCGAAGGATGTGGTGGGAGGTAGAATTATGATTAATTCAATTGATGGACATGTATTATTTGGCTCTGGTGCCACACCCACTTTTGTTAGTTTTTTATTTGCATGTCCTTTTGGGTTAAACCCCAGTCCCTTGGCTGTAGGTGGTCTGTAGGTACTCCACTTAGGGATCCTGTGGTATTTAAGTCGGTGTTGAGGAACCATAGGATCCGCATTTGTCATAGAGACCTTCCTGAGATATGCTTCCTGTAGATAGCCAAGACTTCGACGTGATTTCGGGTACGAATTGCTTAGCATCCTACCATGCGCTGTATCATAAAATAGCACACAGCTTACTATTTTCCTTTGTTGCTATGACGTCGCCTCCTTCAAGCTAAGTGCTCCAAATGTGGCTAGGGTCTTCAAGATTTTCCGAATGAGCTAGGGCCTTGAAGATCTCGTAATGAACTAGGGTTTAAAGAACTTTGAAATGTGGCCAGGGTTTTGATGATGGAACATCTTGGTGATGAGCTAGGGATGGAGGAGGAGAGATAGAAAAAGAACGTGGGTTAAAGGGAGCCTGTCGAACCGCCAATCTTTTAGGCCGTTAGGCAAGAATTCAAGAAAAATGATAGATCTTTACGTTCTATGGTGATGTGGACGACTGGATCTAAGCCTGGAAAATAGACGCTCACCCAGGATTAACCCATAATTAGTTGCTTTTACTAAAATTCCCCTTCCCCCACCCCAAATTCCGATCCCTTTTCTTCTTCTCTCTCGTTTGCCCCTTCTCTCTTCAGCTGACCAAGTCCTCAACATCACCGCCAAACCCTTCATCAGCCACCACTACGGCACCTTCCATCTACATCACACCATCCATCAACCACACACCATAGATTAGCCACCCACACCCTTCATCAGCCATCACGACCACACCATCCATCAGCCACCAGTAATAATCACTACGACCCCGCCACAGCGACAATTAGCAGTCACTACCACTGCCTCCACAACCACCACCACTGCAGCCCACCATCAACTGCCCCACCCACCACCAACCACCGTAGACAACTACCACCACTAGAACAACCACCAAATCGAGAGGAGAACCTCCAAAGCCTTCCGCCATCAACATTAGTTCGCGACGCTTTGCCCGTAACACAGCTATCGTTGCTAACTCGAAATCAGTGTCGATAATTACAACAAGAAAAACTGCTTCCCCTTTATATTCAGATCTGTTTCAGATATGCATTTTTGTTTCCTGATGGAGTTCATAATTAATTTGGGTGTTTATGGTATATTTTGGAATGTGAGAAAAAAAATTTAGAACTTCGTAGATAATTTGAATTTGACGCAATTGGTTTCTTGGTGGTTCTTGTGGGTGTTTGGTGGTGCTGGCGAGGGTGGTGGGTTTTGCTTGTGGTGGTTGTGGGTGTTAGTGGTGCTGTCTGGGGTGGTGAGTATGTTGGTAGTGGTGGAGTGATAATAGTTATGAGCAGTGGTGGGCTTGTCGGTAGCAGTAGTGGAGTGGTGGTGATATGGGAATTGTTGGTCGTGGAGGTTGTGTGTATGGTGGTGGTCACACTGGTGGGTTTGATGGTGTTGACAGCCGTTGGTCTCTTTAATGGAAATGAATAAAGACTCGAGGAGAAAATGTACGAACATCACTGTCAAAGATAATGGGGCGTATAAACTT
>JAVXUP010001487.1:0-227977 GCA_033070095.1 Escallonia herrerae | reverse complement strand
TTAAAATTCGAAATTTTTTGAGCATGTTTTTCTGAAAAATAATTAGATGGTTTTGTTCTCCTATGGTTGAGGATGAACTCCATAAAATTTCGTGATTTTTGGATGCATGATTTGTGAGAAATCACGATTTTATTTTTCAAGAAAACTGTGATTTTTTCGAGTTTTGGGACTCAAATTCGGAGCATGATATTCTGTTTTTATCATGATCGGTTGGTACATAATTAATCTATGTTGTATAAGCTTTCCAACGATATATCGTACGCATTATTTGGCTTAAAAACGAGAGAGATATGGCATCCCGAAGTTGGCATCGCGACATGGCGGCGCTGAAAAAATTAGGGTTTTCCTACGAAGATGATGAACAGTAACCCACGCGCGCCACGCGCTCAAGCCGAGCCGTACACGCGCCACACGCGCAAAGCCGCGCCGAAACGAGCCGTCACGCTCATCCACGCGCCAGCGTGGCTGAGCCCACGCGCTCTCACGCGCCAGCAAGGCAGCGTTCACAAGCCCACGCGCTCCACGCGCGCGTGCCTACCACGCGCCTGCTCCAAGAATCTGTGCGCTGTCCCACGCGCACGGCGGCGCGTGGAGGCGCGTGCAGACTGTGTTTTGGCCGGTGTTCGTCACCGCCGGCGAGTGGAGCCTTGTCGTGCCTTCTGAAAATTTTTAATGGTGTTAAATTACCTTTATACCCTCTGTGTGTGTTCTGTTTAATTTTTAAACGACTTTTTCTATGAAAAATTAACTTTAAAATTTTGTTTTATACACACAGAATTTTTATTTAATTTCAGAGGGCATATTAAGGATAAATTTACTGTTTGCCAATTTTTTAGGATTTATCTCTCAGTTTTTGGTCATTTGTGAGTATTTTTGTGGTACTTTTGTGGTTCCCAAAAATACGAATAATGCGTAAATATTATTTTTTGCACTTCGTGAGTAGCAATAAATATTTTTGGAGAGTTATATGACATAGATAAATTATGTCTAATTTGTTACATGCTTGCCTTGATTTGTGTTATGGTTTAAATATACTTTTGAGGTATATTTGTTGGGTTTTTGGTAAATCCACACTTTTAAACCATTTATATTTTCAAGGCCCTTGTCGCCCGTTTTCCTTGGGAGGAGAATGTGGCCTATTCATCCATTTTATTACCCTTTAACTTCTTATTTGAGCATGCTAGTTTTAGGTTAAATGGATGGATATTAGATTGGCATTCTAAAGAAACTTATGTTTAATGTGTTTACTCTTGTTTTAAGAAAATTCTTTTGAGAATAATGTGTTGTGCGGCATCTCCATTTGTTTTATTGGAGTAGTTTGTAGTAGGATTCTCAAAGATGTTGTATTCTGCTATTTCCCTGTATATTTCGAGAAAGCCTTGTACGGGGATGTAATTTCGCACGCACATTATTCAAACCAGAATTTTCTTAGCATAAGTTATTAGAATGCCAATAGGGCTCAATGGAGTCCTTGCAAATTTAATTGCATGGTGCAATTTTATATTGTTCTAAATTATCATGTGGATGATTTATTATATTGTGGCTTATATGATGATGAAATTTATTGCGAAAAATTACTTGAAAAATATTTTTCCCAACTCACATACATGGGAGATGATTACGAGCTTAGCAGATTTTCGATTTCATGATGTGAGGAAGGATTATGTTTTTCATTTGAATTTTTTGAAATAAATAGAAGGATGTATAATTAATGTCTTTTCCTTGCGCAATCTAATGTAGTGAATATAATGGCCACCAAGAATGTCATAGCTGATCTCGTTAAGGGTGAGAAACTTAACGGAGATAATTATGACGTTTGGCACAAAAAGATGAAATTCATGCTGAACGAACAAGAGCTCGAGGAGCACTTGACCAAGGAGATGGTCGCGCCAACTGAGGCGCAACCCCTAAGAGACCACACTGCCTACCAGAAATGGAATCAGAAAGATCGTAGTGCGCGCTACACCTTGTTGAGCAGCTTGCAAAATGATCTAATCGGGCAGTATGATGAACTTCCAACTTGCAAAGCTTTATGGGAGCAGCTCAAGTTCTCTTTTGGTGGAACCTCAACTACGCGGCTTCGTAGCCTTGTGATTAAGTTTGAGGAGTACACAAAAGACCCTAAACATACCATGAGTGAACATCTAAGGATGATGTCCAATATGATTGGTAAGCTAAGGGATGCTGGCCATGCGCTCACAGATGAGCAGCAAGTCAGAGCTGTCATAAGGTCCCTTCCTGCCTCGTGGGCCAATATGAAACAGATATTGACCCACAGTGAAAACATCAAGAACTTTTCTGATGTTTCACAGCATGTCATCCTTGAGGACGAGACTCGAGATACTGACAAGACCCTTGCTTATGTCGCCCAAGGGGGATCGCGCAATGCAAATGGCAAGCGCGGAAGACAAAGTAAGAAAGGTAAGAAAGGCGAGGCTAGCACTTCTGCGCCAAAGGAAGGAAAAATGAAGAAACGCAAGAGAGGAAAACGTGGTGGGAAAAAGGATCTGTCTAAAGTTAAATGCTTCAACTGTCAACAGAAAGGACACTTCGCTCGTGATTGCACTGAGCCGAAGAAGGTACTTTCAGAATCTCTCTCTCAGTTATATGTTTCCTCACATGTGATGGTTGCTCATTCCCAACCTGTGTGGTTTGTGGATACAGGTGCAACAAAACATGTAGCACGTGATCGAGAGGGGTTCGTAGATTATCACCGGATTCCAGCGGGTAGCAAACATATCTTCATGGGAAACAATAGCTCCGAAGAGGTGCTAGGGGTTGGTTCTTACCAGCTCAAGTTGCGCACTGGGCGCACATTGATTCTAGAGGATGTGCGATATGCACCCACAGTTCGGCTTAATCTACTTTCAGTTACTGCTTTATTAGACAGTGGTTTTTCCTTTATTTTTAGGGGTAATAAGTTGGACATTTTTTTGGATGATGTTTTGTTCGGACATGGTTTTCGCATGGATAGTCTTTTTCAATTGGATTTAATTGATTCTCAGTCTTCTTATTCTTATGTGGTGAATGATAATATTGTGAATGATTCTACCACCTGGCATGCAAGACTGGGCCACATAGGCCAAGATAGAATGACTCGTTTGGCTAGAGAAGGCCTTTTAGGCCCACTCGCAAAAGTCAATCTACAAACTTGTGAGGCTTGTTTGGCCGGTAAAGCATGCAGGAAGCCTTTTGGAAAGGCTGTGAGAGCAACTCAACCACTTGAGCTAGTTCACTCTGATATATGCGGACCTATGAGTGTAAAGGCACGCCATGGCGCCTCTTATTTCCTTACACTGATAGACGATTATACGCGATATGGTTATGTGTATCTGATATCTCACCGCTACGAAGCTTTGGACTGTTTCAAACGCTTTGTAGCTGAGGTTGAGAATCAGAAAGAGAAGAATTTAAAAACTCTTCGCACTGACCGAGGACGCGAATATTTGTCAGATCACTTCAAGAAGTTTTGTGAGGAAAAGGGGATACGCAGGCAACTTACTATTCCTAATACTCCACAACAAAATGGTGTTGCGGAAAGAAGGAATAGAACATTGTTAGACATGGTTAGGTCTATGATGGCGCAAGCAAACCTTCCTATATCTTTTTGGGGGGATGCCCTTTTGACTGCAGCCTATATACTTAATCGTGTGCCTTCACAGTCAGTCAAATCCACCCCTTATGAGCTTTGGAATGACCAAAAGCCAAATTTGGATAACTTGCGCCCATGGGGCTCAGCAGGTTATGTTCACAGTACTTCTCATAAGTATGGGAAACTAGGGCCTAGAGCAAAGAAGAGTATCTTTCTAAGGTATTCTGAAAACTCTAAAGGCTATGTAATGTATGGTGAACATCCAAATGGTGGAAGGACTGAAATAGAGTCTCGTGATGTCGATTTCATAGAGAGTGATTTTCCTAGCATTGGAGATGCGAGTAAGAATCTTGACCTCTATGAGTTAGAGGAGGTTGAACCCACTTTACCATCTTCAAGCGAAGGTGGGGAATTAGTTCCTCATCCGGTTGTCGCTGAAGATAGTGTAAGTGACCTTCAACCTAGTGGGAGTATCCCAGACAGTGGGAGCACACCACAAGGACCATTAGGTCAACAAGATTCTCAACTGCGTAGAGGTGCACGAGGAAGAGTTCCACGTCGTCGTTTTGAGATTGACGGAGAAATTCTTATGTGCACTCCAAATGATGAAGACGAGCCTACTTCTGTGGAAGAAGCCTTATCTTCATCTGCTAGAAATGAGTGGATGGCTGCAATGAAGGATGAGTTAAGCTCAATGGAAAAGAATCGAGTCTGGGAGTTGATTGACCTTCCGCCAGGGCGCAAGACTATTGGAAACAAGTGGGTTTTTAAAGTCAAACGCAAGGTAGATGGGTTAATCGACAAGTATAAGGCACGTCTTGTGGCGAAAGGCTATACCCAACTGCGGGGTGTGGACTATGAAGATACTTTCTCCCCAGTGGTGAGATTTGCTTCAATTCGCCTGATCCTAGCTATTGTCGCCCAGCAGGATTTAGAACTTTTTCATATGGATGTTAAGACTGCGTTTCTCAATGGAGAACTAGACGAAGAGATTTATATGGCTCAACCCGAGGGTTTTGAAGTCAAAGGACATGAGCGCAAAGTTTGCCGTCTCAAACGTTCTATATATGGTCTCAAACAATCGTCTAGGCAGTGGTACTTTAGGTTTCATCATGCCATTACCTCTATAGGTTTTGAAATGATTGAACAAGACCATTGCGTTTACGTAAAACGATCCAAGAAAAATATTCTAATCCTTTCTTTGTATGTGGATGACATTCTTTTAGCTGGAAATGACATGAGTTCCATTGTCGCCACTAAGCAGTGGTTGTCCTCAACTTTTGAGATGAAGGACATGGGAGAAGCTAATTATGTGCTCGGGGTTAAAATCATACGTGATCGTCCAAAGAGACTTCTCGGTTTGTCTCAAGAGACATACATCAAGAAAGTCATTGAACGATTTCGTATGCATAACTCAAAACCCATAGACACTCCAATGGACAAGGCGTGTACTTTGACCACAGACCAATGCCCAAAGAATGATGAGGAAAAGAATCGGATGTCCAAAGTGCCTTACGCGGCTGCAGTAGGAAGTCTGATGTACGCTATGTTGTGTACGCGTCCAGACATCTGCTATGCCGTTGGAATGGTGAGTCGTTATCAGAGTAATCCTGGACCCGCTCATTGGAATGCGGTGAAGAGGATCCTTCGATACTTACGTGGAACCGCTGATCTCGTCCTGTGTTATCATGGTGGAGACTTGAGACTGAGAGGATACAGCGATGCTGATTGGGGCGCTGATAGAGATGAGCGCATATCCACTTCGGGTGGAGCTATCTCTTGGTACAGCAAGAAACAGTCTTGCATCGCCCTATCCACGATGGAGTCGGAGTATGTTGCTTGTTCAGCAGCAGTCCAGGAAGCTGTTTGGTTGAGGTCATTCTTACAGGCTCTAGGGGTTACAGCTCATGCAGATGAGGCTGTCACTGTTCACTGTGACAATACAGCTGCCCTAGATTTTGTAAAGGACCCCAAATATCATGGGAAGGCCAAACACATAGGCCTTCGTTATCACTTCATTAGAACTTTAGTTGCGCAAGGAGAGGTGTCCATGAAACATATACCTACTGGCAGAATGGTGGCTGATCCTTTGACCAAGCCCATTGCTAGAGATGTTTTCCTTTCTCACATTAGGAGTATGGGACTACGTAGGTTTTGATATGTTTATGGCATCTTATGTACTTGACATTTATTATATTAAATTTTCATTCCTTGATTTGAGTTTATTTTGGAATGAATGGATAATCTTTGTGATTACATATACATCCTTGTTGAGAGTGTCACCAGGCTCGAATTGACCCACTCACACGGGTAATTCACCTTGGCGCTAAGATAGCGAGCAAGATGAGACATAATTGTCTTAAGCGCCAAGTGGGCGAATAAGATGATACAGCTTATAAAGCAAACATGTCGCCTTAGTTGGAGCTAAGATGAGACCTAATAAATGTAGGTCGATCATAGAGTATCTCCACAACTCTATGTAGCCTGTTTACAGCCGAATGTGAGATTTCAGGCAGGCACTATGAGAGTGACTGGGCTGAAAAACTCAGGTTAGGCGCTTGTACAGCGACTAGACTTAGATTCGTATGGCGTATTTATTATACATTTATGTGACACGCCCTTGAGGGTTACGCCATAGCATGCAAATCATACTGCATGTGCTAAATGCAGACCGACAGTGGGAGTGACGAATGAATCCCTGCTTCGTCACTGTGTGAGCCACTTGGATCAAAATTTTTGATCATATATGGTACCCTTTTCACCTTAGACTATGTCATGAAGAGGATACTCAATGTCGCTACTTTAGCATGTACCCTTGGATCATGGATGATGCGGTCTCGCGGGGCATGTCTAGGAAAGCGGTTGGGTCTAATTGGAATGACATGAGGGCTTTGGGAAGAAAGTTCAATATTACATCATGTTGTGTGATTCATAGCCCGGGCGACTTTGTCGATTTTCGTTTCGATATGAGTCATGAATACATAACATATGAGAGGTTTAACACTGCTCATTATGAGGGATTTGAGAGTGTTTAATCTGGTGTAGTTGAACTATCTGGGGTACATACGAGATTTATTGGAGTGATGTATTGTGTTAGTTTGGTGATAACTTAATACAATACTCCTCAACTGGACATCCTTTCTCGTAGGTCGCACGTTCCATTTCCTGTATGAGGAGATGAGTGGACGAGAGATAAAGAGGGACTACGATTTATTTGCCCTGTGTGTGGGCGAGTGGGAGCTGTTAATAAATTGGGTCAATGGACCCATTATCCGCCCACTAACAGATAATGTGTATTTGTTAGTCTGGATAATTACAGTTAATTAGAGGATATTTATCTCCTAAGTGTTTGAGGTAAATACATCTTTATCTCCTAAGAGTTGGAGGTAAAGCCAGTCTCTAATTGTATCTCTATATAAAGGCTAGAGATATCCCAATAAAAAAAGGAAGTCATAGCAATAATCCCTCTCTCTATAGCACTCTCTCTAGAGCAATCACCAAGCTCTAGGATTTGGTTCGTGGACGAAGAACTCGACTCTAGTAGCCGTTTTCGTACCTGCGAAAAAGATCAAGCGTGTTGGAGGCTCGTAACAACAAGGATCCTACGTCGGAATTTTCGGAGACTTCGTACGGTATGTTTTCGAACCCATTACGTGTTACGTGGTAGCACGATGAATGTTGTAATCGTTTCAACAAAAACTAAAGGACAGACTGCCATCTCCCTCTTCTTCTCCCTTTCTCCTCCTTCCTCGCATCTTCACCGGCCCAACTGTTTTCTGATATCCGCTATTATGCTATCACCATCACTTGCCATCGTATGCGGCAACTACCACGACAAACTTCTAACCATCACAATGCTTGCAATGGTCGAGCACCTTGAATTTGTAACTATGGTCTACGCCTATTAAATTAGGGCCTCATTTGGGATAATCCACACGGTACTAACTCAACCAATTGCCACTTGAACATTTTCATCTAACCTTTAAATATTTCCTTTTTCAGTTTCCTGTTTATTCTATTATCCGTCTTCCATCGTACAGTATAATCAACCACAACGTCTTGTGTATAAAAGGCATAGGAAGGAAAAGGCAAAGAAGAAAGAGGGAGGAATAGAAGAAGGAAGCTTGGGTATCTTGCTAAGAGAAAACGAAACTGAGAAAATGTCTAAAAACAATAATCATCACTACTTTCATATAATAAACGGCAACATTTTTTTTATTTTTATTTTTTATGCACCACAGGTTCATTGCCGGTGTGGTGACTCACACAATCAATTCGCCAATACATTATGCCACTAGCTTTAATTTTCTAATGAAAGCCATAACAACGCCCTTGTGAGTTTTCATTCAAATTTGACGACTAAATATTGGTTTGACAAAAAAAAAAATTTGGTTTTCAGTTTTTAAAGAGCAGCTTATTATTATTATTTTTTTTACAAAAACAAGTGGGTGTTTGATAACCTTTTTTTTTTTAGTTTTTTTTTTTTGTGTTTGGTAACCCTTTTTATTTTGACTTTTTTTTTTGTGGTTTGCGGTGGCGGTGGTCGACGGTGGTGGTGGCCGGCGGTGGTCGCCGGTGGCCGGAGGTGGCTGCCGGCGGTGGCTACGACGGCCGGAGGTGGCTGCCGATGGCCGGCGATGGCTGCCGGCAGTCGCCAGCGGTGGTTGCCGGCCGCCGGAGGTGGCTGCCGGCGGCCGGAGGTGGTTGCCAGCGGTGGGAGGGTGGTGGTGGTGGTCTCAAAAAAAAAACCAGTTTTTGGAGTTTTTTTTTTACTCTTTAGTTTAAAAACTGGTTTTTTAAATTGGAGAAGGAAACAGCTTAATTTTTTTTTTTTTACAAAAACAAGTGGGTGTTTGATAACTTTTTTTTTGAGTTTTTTTTTTTTGGTGTTTGGTAACCCTTTTTATTTTGACTTTTTTTTTTGGGTGGTTTGCGGTGGCGGTGGTGGTGGTGGGGCGTAGGGGTGGTCGACAGTGGTGGTGGCCGGCGGTGGCTGGTGGCTGCCGGAGGCTGGCGGCCGGAGGTGGCTGCCGGCGGTGGCAGCCGGCTACCGGCGGCTGGAGGTGGCTGCCGACAGTCGCCGGTGGCTGCCGGCGGCCGGAGGTGGCTGCCGGCGATGGGAGGGTGTTGGTGGTGGTCTCCAAAAAAAAAACCCAAAAGTGAAAAAAAAAAACCAGTTTCTGGAGTTTTTTTTTTTACTCTGCAGTTTAAAAACTGGTTTTTTAAATTGGAGAAGGAAAAAAAAATGGTTACCAAATGCACTTTTTTTTTTCAGTTTTCAAAACTGAAAAAAAAAAACTGGAAAAAAAGCTACGTCAAACGTGGCCTTAGTTTAAAGATTTTGACTGCCGTTCTACTTATAAAAAGATTAATAGTTATTGAATGATTTTCGTGATTTTTATTTAACAACGCTAATAAATGTTATAAAAATTATCGTTAAAAGTATTAGTAAAAATGTCATTAGTTATGTCGACTATTAATTATCGTTGTACGAGAGTTCTAGTTATATATTTGTACAGTCACAATATCATAAAAAAAAAATTCACTATTTTACGAACCAAATTTGGCCATCTTGTTTCTGCTCTTTCTCATTCATAAACAAGGACGTGTATTTTTCGTTCGGGATTTCCTAAAAAAAAAAATCATTGCATTTTCCTATCTATCTCTCGACTCAGGCTTGAAAAAAGGAGCTTATCGTGTCTAGGGTTGTTTTACACTTCAAATTTGGTCTTCTGATTTTTTTTTCCAGCATCCGTTGCTAATGCTTTAAAGATTTAAATGACGAGTGTTCAGAAATCACCGTCAAGTACTTTGCTATTGGCGAATTCTAGCATTTTAGTGTTGTAAATCTCATTAAAGTGCAAAAATTTTCAATCCCACTCCATATTATAGACTTTAAAAACCAATTTTTACATTGTATATGTGGGTCACATCAGAAACTAGTTGATGTGCAATAATTGATTTATTAGGATTTATTAGTGTCTTTTTGAATTTTATGTTAGAAAATGCAAGGTTATCGATAGAGAAAGTCTATTGATAGGAAAAGTCTATTGATAGCGAGAAATGCAAGAAGAAGTGGCTAGAAAGTCTTGAGACACTTCTTCAATGTATCTTCTTAGTGTATGCAAAAAAAAAAAAGATAAGTTAAAGCTAATTAATGGTTAAGTGATAGTAGAAATGTTTTCAACTCGAAAAGTGCAGGCCTATCAACAGTGGCTGGTGTATCAATAGTAGTGAATGATATCTTGATACTGGCGTATACAAAATTAAGAGGGTGCAATTTAAACCAATTGATGGGTATCAATAGTGAAAAGTGCAAGGCTATCGACAATGAAGGGCTAGCTATCGATAGTAAAATATGCTTCTACTTTGAAGAGTACAATACTATCAATAGTGAAAAAATATTCTCTGTTGTTATCTAGGTGTAGCTAAAGTCAATCGATGGCTAATTGATACTAAAAATACTTTAACTGAAGAGAGCAAGTCTATCGATAGTGATAAAATGCTTTCCCTTTGAAAGATAGGACTCTTTGAAAATTTCAAGTATTCAATAGCTTGAGCCGGGGGCAATGTTTCCACCAACAAATATTTTTTTCACTAATGATATGTCTTTAATTAAATGTCACTAAATGGCATTAACTTTATTAATATTTTGTCAAAAGGATGTGCTTCTATTGATAAAGGATAAGTAAGTTGGTTACTTATTAGTATGAAGTTATTTTTTGAGTGGGTAGTTTGTCTTGTAGTGATAGTTATTTTTTATAATGTAGTCTGTACTATAAATGCTGGGTCAAGAAAGAACAGAGAACATAATCATCAAATCACACAAACCAAGACTTGACTTAGGTCTTTGTTCCTTCTTTTCATTTTCTTTCATGTTTAGAGAATTTTGCTGCCTATTGATGGGATTTCAGTTTCCAGACTTGAGAATATTGCTTTGTAAACATTCATAATCGATCAAAAGCTTTCTTTGTCTTTAATGGGCGCGCGCAGTCTTTTACTTTCGATTTTCATTTATTTGTCAAAATTTTCTATTTTTAGGGAAGTCCCGAAACCCAAGGGTTAAAAAAAAAACTCATACTTTTAATCGATTGTGCCGTAAGTGTACAATTCAATTATGAGTTAGCCACAGCGCAAACAACATTTTACCTTTTTAAGGAGCATAAAATAAGAAATAATCATTGTAAACATTACTTTTCTAATAAATTTCCTAATGAATGTGATGCTTTTTTTTAAGCTTAAAAGAGACTTGGGCTCACTAAAGGAGCCTAAATTTCTAGGCTTTACGTCTGATAGCCATGACAATAGGACCAAAGTATGACTTTAGTGATTAGAAAAGTATCAGTATGCAGATTTTATCTTAAAGTTTGATCAATTTTGAAAATTAGATTCAGTTTACTTTAATCAGGATCAGTTTGTTATTTAATAAAATTAGATTTAAACTCGCTTAAAGTTGCAAAAATGTTTACATAAAAAGTATTCAAACCAATTCCACTACAGGTAAATAACTGTAAAGGACACTTGATAAAGAAATTTCTAATAGAGATAATATCACATATATCCCTCTATTTAGAGGTAAATTATAGTTAAAGAGATAAATTTTAAAAAAATTCACTCTTATCCAAAATGTGAAAATTTTCTATCACATATGACCACTGTTAGGGTTCTGTGACCCTAACATTTTTTGCTAATGTGGTAATACCGTATTTTGAAAATGCCAATACTACCCCTAAAATATTTTATACATCTTCTCCCTTCCTTCATTTTGATTAAAAATACATAATTCTACTTTTTTTTTCTCACTCCCTTCTACTCCTAATCAACTCATTCTCTCTTTCTCACATATCAGACTCGACCCGATTGTCGGCCTACATCATTGGCTAGCTTCCACCTAGGGATGGCAATTTGATCCGCAACTGGTGGATATCTGCCCTTCCCCGATTCTATAGAAGCGGGTTTTCTTCACTTTGACCGGGTTACGAGGCGAGTACGGGTTGGATTTGGTATTCGGTCTAACCGCCCCGCGCCCCGCCCCTATTTATGTGTTTTATATTTAGTGTTTATCCTTACCCTAGATCTAGGCAATCTCAGCTGTCCATCTCATAGTATAAATGTGGACCAAAATTCTTGCTCTTTCTTTGCATCTCTTCTCTGCTGCCCCATCTTCTCTCTGCTTTCTTCTCTCAATTCTCTATGTTCTATCAACGCTCATACGCCGAACGGTCACGGCCTCCACGAACCAACACCTCACGCACCTTCTTTCTACCCCGCATGGTTCAATGCTTATCTCCTCCAGTCACCCATCTCCAGTCCGCCACTGAAGCTTTTGCTACGGCTATGCCGAACAGCGATGGTGCAACAGCAGAGTAGTGGCGGTCGAGTTTGTCAAGTGCGACTGTAGTGGCGCTCGAGTTTGTCAAGTGCGACTGTTGTGGCTACATCGCATTTGTGAGAGCTACAAGGGGCACTGGATCTGCAGCATCTCCGGTGAGGCAGTGTGATTAGACTGGCAAATCAGCAACAACAAGGCGCTGGATGGGCTTTTTTTTTTTTTAGTTCTTTCCTTTTTTTACTTTTTTTCTTGAATCCTCTCTTTCCTTTTGTTGGTGATGGGTGATAATGGTGAGTGTGCACGGGCTGTGCCATGGGTAGGACTCTGGTTGTGGCCGTGAGTAAGGAAAGAGCGGGGCGGGGTCGGGTATCCTAAATTACCATAGGATCGGGGATGGTATTCAATTCTTTTGACCCGGTGCCAAGGCGGGGCGGGCTGGGCGGAGTGGGTTTCTGAACTAGCGGGGCGGGTTAAGATTTAATAAGATCCGCATCCTACCCGTCCCATTGCCATCCCTACTTCCACTGCTAGTGACCCTCCATTTCCACCATCCACATCACACACAACCACAACGACCACCTCTTTTCCTCTTTCAATCCTTTCTTTCACTCTCATATATCATACTCAACCCCATAACTGGCCTCTGCCGCTGACCAGTGTCCACAATAGGGACACCCCATTTCCACCGCCCAGACAACACACAACCACGCTGCCACCCCCTTTCCTCCTCAAGTCTGGCTAATCTTATCAAATTTAACCTCTGGCCTACCAATTCCACCTTCGTTCATCCTTTGACCTCCACCCCAACCAATCCCTTCACCTCCCAGAAACTTACCACAGGCACTACCACATACCCCAGTCACCATTCTAGAAACCTTTCACCGCCAACCTTCACACCACAAAACTGACCTACCACCGCCATAAATCCTATTGACCCACCACTACCATAAATCCCATGGCCCAACTCCGTAACTATTCCTCATCAAGTGTGCTTCCATTGTCACAGACTCACAAAATGACACCACCTCCACTTTTGGGTTTTTGGTTTTTGCAAGCAGAGGCAATTTTTCTTCTATGGATTTGACTTTGATGCTTCTAATTGGACTTGAGTTTGATGCTTATGTTTTTGTTGGTGCTGTTAGTTGAAAAATACGAAAATTGTGGTGACATTTGATTTCCACGGTAGTGGTTCAGGTTAGAGTTTGAGGGTGGTAGTTAGGAGGATTTGTGTCGGACAGAATACAAAGAAACAATTCAGGAGAGAAACAAAAAGAGAAAATTGGGTGTGGTGAAGGACAATGGCAGGGACAACAAGTTGATGGTGGTTGGCAATGGTTGGTGGCCGCTGGAGGGGGGTGGGTTGTGTGTTTTCTGAGTGATAATATTACATTAGCTCTACCCCCAATAGCTCATACCTAAGGGCAATCATGTCATTTTACATAAAATTTTAACACCGTTTGTATTTTGTCTGGTCAAAGGACATTAGTGATATAAACGCTAACTTGTGTCTTCGTCTGTAATTTATCCCTAGACTTAGCGATATAAGTGATATTATCCCTTTCTAATATTAATTTGATGAAGTATTTTTAGCATAACTTTAATTTGTAAATAACTTTAATAAATTATGAAAAAAGTTACTTTCGCCATTATTACTTTTCATTTTAATTAAAAACACCCATAATCTTGCATTAGTGCTTATAATACAATGAGTTTGACAAAATATTGCAACCAAAACCCCAACTGTTACAACTCGACACCCAAAATTCCAAGGTTTACAGTCTGTTGCAGCCTCAGAATTTTACTATCGGTGGTCAATGAATCCGTTAGTTATTGGGGATATTTTTGTCTTTTCCAATTCCTTTTGGCCAAATCTTTCTTCTTCTACATCCACCACCACCTCTTCCCCCTCTGCCACAACATGCCCCTTCACCACCACCACCACCACCACTCCCTGTATATAACTAACACACACGCGCGCACATGCACGAGTGCGCACAAGCACACACATAGAGAGAGAGAGAGAGAGAGAGAGAGAGAACCCATAACCTTCATCACCTACACACCGTAACACACACATATATGCACACATATAGAGAGAAGCCACACCCTGTAACACACACACACACCCCACACTCACACCCACACCCACATCCATACACACCCTCCAACACACCCCCACACCCACACACAGAGCTCGCATCCCATGACACCCACCTACACATGCACAGAGGTACACAAACTTAATTTAATATCACACCCATGTTCCTGAGGTGTGAGTGAAATTACAAGCGTGCTCGTAAGTTTAGAAAATAGGCACTTATGTCCTTTGACTTGACAGAATACAAGAATGCGTAATAGTTTTATGAACTGGCCAAATAACAACAATAATTATAATAATTGTAATAGTAGTTGCTTGATTTCATAAGTTTTACGTTGTGGTCAAAAGCTTTTTTTAGTATATTTTCAAAATCTGCTAAGTGAGATGCTTCAAATCTAATATATATATATATATATATATATATATATATATGAAAGTCGAAGTTGAGAAAAAGTGTCACGTCACAGCCTACGTGGACACTCTCTTAGCTCAACAAATGAACTTTTCCTATTTTAACTTTTTAAAATTCTAACCTTGAATATTCTCTCTCTCTCTCTCTCTCTATCGACAATCTATAGTATAGAAACCTAAAATTTTTTAAATATTTACTTAAATATCCCTTTCCTTTTTGCATTTCGTTATGGCAATCTAACTTCCAAAATGGATTTCGAAAAATTTAAAGTCACTGATCCTATTTAAAATTCTAAAATTCTTTGTAAGAATAAAATAATAAGGTAACCTTATCCTCCCTCAATTTGAGAAAATAACTTTTATGAACACAGAATCCGTAAAATAGATTTTCAAAAAGTAAAAACCTACTAATCCTTTTTAAGTTCCAAAACTATCTCTCACAATATGATAATAAGTTAATCATAGCCTCCCTTGAGATACTCTCATTTTATGAACTTTAAAATTTAACAATTATCTTTATGGTGAGTGTCTCTCTATCACAAATCTCTGTCTCTTTTATTTATCTCATTAGGATCTGTGGTTAATTGATTATACGTTTCTTTCCATTTCAACCAAAATAATCCCTCAATTACCCACAATTAAGTGCAGTATTTAAGCACCTAAATCATGATCAGATCTAATTTAAAATCGGCAATTACATTTCTCCTTTTTGTTTCTCTTAATCTATCATATTTCTTAGGCAAAAATTATGGTGTTACACATTTTTCCCTTAGGTCTTCACATTCTATCTTTTCCATTTTTCCTCTCATCATCAACTTAAGTTTTAATCTTAAATGTTTATTTTAGGTGACCGTTATATGGACTCCATCTCTTTGTGTTCCATCATTTGTCAAAAAAATTTTGTAACTTGCATTTTATTATTTTATTTGTATAATTTATTTGACCAAGGTTACTCCCGTGTAGTGCAACTACGAAAGATGATAAAAATAGGGTTAGCTAGCATTTAGTACAAAGTGGTAAACCGTGTTATTATATATATTTTGTCATTAATGTATCTTTTTAGCATGAAATTGAAGGTTAGAACGACAAATAGAGTGAATTGAACACCAAGTAAATCTTTATCTACCTTCCATCCTTTTGGAATTAAATATCTAGCATAACTAAAGTCCGTGATAGCCTCTCGAAATGCTCCAAGTCCAGGTGGCGTCAATCTTAATACTTCTCGAGCAACATTCCACGAGTACCTCATCTTTCTTAAATCCTCCCCCGAAAGCATCTCATCTTTTTCTTTGGAGTTTGCTATCTCTATTTGCTCTGCACCCCAACACATGTACAAAGAGAAAAAACTTGCAAACTCCACACACAAGAATCTTGAGTACTTTTCGGATCCCGAAAAGTTTGATCCATCAAGGTTTGATGGAAGTGGACCAGCACCATATACGCTTGTTCCTTTTGGAGGTGGCCCTCGAATGTGTCCCGGTAATGAGTATGCATGCCTTGCCATTCTCGTGTTCATGCACAATATAGTGACAAACTTCAGGTGGGAGAAATTGCTGCCTAATGAGGCAGTTAAAACTAATCCAATTCCCATACCCGCTAAAGGATTTCCAGTTTGACTCCATCCTCATAAGCAGTAAATTAAGGTCTAAATAAATTTGTTTTAGTATTTACATCCTCAAGTTTGATTTGTATCCAAAATCATGTTACATTACCTTATATGATCATATTTCTATCGGTTGCAAATTCCTATTTTAATTTCTTGGATTCACCGAATATTTGGATGGTTTTACACTTTAAAAACCAATTGAAAATCGTGAGACCCTTAATTTAGGGAATGTGCCATTTGCCCTTTATCTTTTGCTCTACGGATTCAATGACCAATGGATACAGCGTGGATTAATGACCATTTGTATTTATCGCTGCATAATCCTCTAAGTCATTAGGTGAAAAACACCAAAAGAAAAAAGAAAAAAAAACTTTTGAGTCACAGCACATATATAGGAGGTACATTAAAAAGTGACTATTGACAATAATTTAGCATCAAATATGAATATTATTCAAAACTAGATTTATCTTTCCAATTTGTCTTTTTACCTTTGTGTTGTCTGAAGATGTAAGTAAATTTATCTCTTCCCAATAATTTTTGTCGAAGCTTGTGCAAAATGTGGTATATAATGGGCAACTCGAATCTGTGTCATCACAGGCGTCTCAGGAATGACGTTTTTTTATTAAAACTAAAGGAACCGCTGCCAGCTTCCTCCTCTCCTTTCCCCCTTTCTTTGTTTATCAAACCAGAAAGCATGTTTGCCTTCCTCCTTCCTCGCATCTTCACCGACCCAAACTATTTTATGCTATCCGCTATTATGTTATCACCATCACTTGCCATCATATGCAGCAACTGCCGCGACGAACTTCTAACCATCACAATGCTTACCATGGTCTAGCACCTTGAATTTGTAACTATGATCTACACGTATTAAATTAGGGCCTCATTTGGGATAATCCACATGGTACTCAACCAATTGTCACTTGAAAATTTTCAACTAACCTTTGAATTTTTCCTTTTTAGTTTCCTGTTTATTCTCCATCCGTCTTCCATCGTACAATATAATCAATCACAATTTTGATGCACCACAAGTTCATTGCCGGTGGGGTGACACACCTAATCAATTCGCCCATACATTATACCACTCGGTTTAATTGTCTAAGACAGCCATAACAGTGCCCTTAAATTTTCCGTTCAAATTTGACAACAAAGTGTTGAACCCAGTTTGACGACGAAGTGTTGAACCTCCATCTCTGTCTGTCAATGTGAAGAAGTTATCGTACTAGAAAATGTCTAATATCCTGTACAGTACCCAAAATTTCCTCCTGTACTTTCACATTTTTTTTCCCAACATGCATCAAGTGTTCATGAGATTCCCACTGCACTGTCTTTGCTTTTTTTTTTTTAAGAGAGAAACTGTCTTGGCTATAATGAGTTTCATACGCAGCAGGGCGTCTCAGTCAACTTTCCAACTGTCCATTTATAAACAAGGCTTCCGTACCCTGCTTTCTTTTATTTTAGGAATTAAAATTTTGGTCGTTATCTTGATTAGCCGGAAGATAGTTACAGTTTTTTCGTTTAGTGTTAATTGATAGCATTAAGTATTTTATACGACTTATTTTGTGAAACTAAAAAAGTATGATAAGAATTATCGTTGAAAGTATTAATAAAAATGTCATTAGTCATACTAAGCGGCTATTAATTGCCGTTCTACTAGAATTGTAACTATATATACCTACAGTCCAATTAATAGAAAAAATTCACCCTTTTAGAAACTAAATTTGGGGTTTCTATTCCTTCTCATTTATAAACAAGGACACGTATCTTTTGTTGGGGACTTACGGAAAAAAAATAGTCGCATTTTCCTATCTATCTCTTCACTAGAAATGGAAGCTGATTTGAAAAAGGATCTTAGAATGTCTAGGGTTGTTTTACACATCAAATTTGGCCTTCTGATTTTTGTCTCTTTAAGAAGTGGGGCATCATCCACTGCTAATGCCTTAGCTTAGAGACAGTGCCTTTCTTTACTCTGTGGATACTGATGCACGTTTCCACTTTCCAATATAAAAGCTCTAATAACATACTGCATTACTCAGAACTCTGTAAACCTTAGCTTTTATTATGAATTAGTAATCTTTTATTAAGGGATGGTCAAAGATTACTGAGATTATAATAATCTAATACAGGACTTTGCTTTGTCTAATTATTATGCTTCACACAATGATGAGTCATACTCATGTGGGGTTCCCTCTAATGTCCCAATGAATACAGAAGTGACCAAATATTATAAAGTTATCTGGCACGTCAATGTAAGGTGGGGTTTTAACTGTTTCTAAATTAAATAAAAAAAAGTGTTAAGTGAGTAACAGCAATTTGCTTAGTCAATGTCCCACAAGCATAGTTCCAACATTTTACCTTTTAAATGAGCATTAAATATATGAAAATAACAGTTGTAAACATTACTTTTCTAATAAATTTCTTGACGAACGTTATTCTTTTTTGAAGCTTTGAAGAGACTTGGGCTCACTCTTAGACCCTAAACTGCTGGGCTTTACGTCTGATAGCCATGACAATAAGACCAAAGCTTGACTTTAGTGATTACAAAAGTAAAAGTAAGCAGATTTGGGCCACGTTTGACGCGTCTTTTTTTTTTCAGTTTTGAAAATTGGAAAAAAAAAATACATTTGGTAACCATTTTTTTTTCCTTCTCCAATTTAAAAAATCAGTTTTTAAACTGAAGAGTAAAAAAAAAAACTCCAAAAACTGATTTTTTTTTTAGACCACCACCACCAATTTTTTTTTTCATTTTTTTTCTTTTTTTTTGAGACCAGCCACCTCAGGCGACCACTGCTGGCCGCCGACAGCCACCTCTGGCCCCTGGCGACCACCACCGGCGACTGTCGGCAGCCACCTCCGACCGCCGGCGACCACCACCGGGGACTGTTAGCAGCCACCTCTGGCTGCCGGCGACCACCGCCGGCCACCACCACCGTCGACCACCGCTACGTCCCACCACTGCCACCGCCCACCACCACCGTCGACCACCGCTACGTCCCACCACTGCCACCACAAACCACCCAAAAAAAAAGTCAAAATAAAAAGGGTTACCAAACACAAAAAAAAAAACTAAAAGAAAAGGGTTATCAAACACCCACTTGTTTTTGTAAAAAAAAAATCAAGCTACTCTTTAAAAACTGAAAACCAAAAAAAAGTTTTGTCAAACCAACCCTCATCTTAAATTTTGATCGGTTTTGAAAATCAGATTCAACTTACTTTTGTTGCCATGTCATCCTGGCTATGCAATTTTGGACTGCTATTAGGTCCATCTCCCATGACACGTCAACTTTTCAACAATTAAAGTTCAATACTACCGGGAACTGAACACTAACTGAATCATATGATATGTTTACAAGGGACAAAGCTCTACTTTGGTCCACCACCGGGCTAGCCATTTTAGGACAAAAAAGAAAGTCTGAAAGCGGGTGTAGCTCGGGTTGGGTGGATGCGCCTCAGTGCCTTTAAGCGCTAAGGCAAATAAAAAGAAAATATCCATAAAAGAGTTTATAAGAGCTCTTAGTTAGGAGCTCTAAACTAAAAGCTACGGGCTCCTAGCTCAAGGCTCTAGTAAGTAGGTCCAAGCATTCCTCTTTGCTTTGGAGCCTAGGTGGACGGGAAAGCACTCCTCTCAATCCAGCTAGCAATGGATATGGATCTTATGCAAGCTAAAGAAATCGACAAATAGAATCTTTTTTTACCAAAGATCGCTTCCGCTCGATAACGACCCTTTTACTACTTTATACTACAAGTCCCATAGTGAGATTGAGATAACTGGTAATCGTCGTAATGGCTAAACTTCCTGAACCATTAACCTCCAAAGACTCAAATTTAGTAAATCAAGAAGAGTGGGCTTCCTAATGCCACAGAACGATAAAGTACACTATCTCCTTTTCCATGTGTCCCGGGGTCATAAAATCGCCACTAATATGGAGAGGAAAGTGTAAAGCAGAAGCAAAGGCTTGCGAAATTAAGTAGGGCGAATGGAATCAGAAGTAGTCTATCAATGGTGCAAAAAGTAGGGAAGAGATTATTTTACCGTGCAAACAATGGTATAAGGAAGACTACTTCCTTAATTCACTGGAAATTAACTCAAGGATAAAACTTCATTTCACAGTTAACTCGGTCAACCAAAAACGCACCCTTAAGTAGCGTACTTTTTTTCTTCGCCAACTTTTCTTCTCTTTTAAGTAACATAATTTGTTCTCCCCTAAGTAACATACTTTTCTTCTCCGCTAAGTAACCCACGATCTCTTTCTTTCTGTGTTTGCTCTTTTTATCCCAAGTGTTCAAGTGAGGTGGTCGGCCTCCCCAACCCCTTAAGGATGCAGCGAGGGTTGGCCTTTCCAATGCAACAAGGGTCGCTCTCCCCCAATCCCTTGGGGGGCTGCTGACTCCGTGATATGAATAGCCTGTGCTCGAGCATCGTCTCTGTAACACGTGCCCCCAGCATGATGCCCCACTTTGCAACACCAGTCGCTCTAGCCCAAGCATCATCTCCTGCATGACGTTCGACTTTGCGACACCAGTTACCCACCCCTGAAGCGTCGTGCCTACATCAGGTGCCCCCAGCTTGATGCCCTACTCCCATGGTACCCATCGTCGCTCCCGTGCATCGTTCCCATATCACGTGCCCCCTACACCGCACACATCCGCAGCGCTGCTTATACAGTCATGCCCCTTGACTCTCTGTCACACTACCATGCCGCCGGCACCACACACATCTGTCGTTCCCATGTGCCACACTGCTTATACTGTCGTGCACTCCGACTTTTTGTCACACTACCACTCCCCCGCATTAGTCCATCCTTTCACCTCACCATGTGCACCTTGCCTTGGTCGTGGAATATGCTTCACCCCCAAAAATTTACAGCATCCTACAGGGATAGGCAAATTCTTCGGGACACTATGCCAAGGAGTCCAAGTGCTCCAGTATGACGACTCCCCTTCTGCCAAGTAGAGGGCTCCTCCCGTATGCTACCTCGGCCCGTCAGGTAGACAAATTCTCCGGGACACTACCTTGGTAAGATCAGAGTGCTCCAGCACAAGGACTCACCCACTGGATAGGCTCATTCTCTAAGACACTATCTCCACCAGGGAGCTTCAACTCCCCTTCTGCTAGGAAGATGACTCATTTGGAATGCTACCTCGGCCCGTCGGGTAAGCGACTCCTCCGGGATACTACCTTGGCATGCTCTGAGTGCTCCAGTATAAGGACTGACCCGAGGGATAGGCTAGTTCTCTAAGACACTATCTCTGCCAAGGAGCTCTAACTCCCCTTTTGCCAGGTAGATGGCTCCTCAGGGATATGACCTCGGCCCGTTGGGTAGGCAACTCCTCTGAAACACTACCTTAGCACCCTCCGAATGCTTCGGTACTAGGACTCACCTCGAGATAGGCTCGCTCTCTAAGACACTATCTTCAGCAAGGTGTCTACATGACTAGCCTATGTGCTCCGACACTGGCCGGAGGCTTTCATCGGCACCCCAAAGGACTATGACCCCGGGTCACTCCGAGACGAGAGTGGTCTTTGGCGAGCATTGTTCCTAGTCCTCTTAGCAATTGGGTGTCGTGCCTTCCCTACCACTGCCAAGTTCTCAGCATCTCTTAACGCCCTGTAGGACTCTATAAGGACTTTTGACTGGTGGCTAGATCAAGGGGCTTTTTGACACACTGGCTATGTGAGCCAATCTTACCAGATAGACAACGATATTGTGTGGGGCACGCGGGGTGAATATGCAATTCAACAATCCTTGAAGCACTGATAATTGTGGACCCCTCAATGATGTGTCACTCCCGGGGAGCGCCACGTGTTAGTTGATGATATCATCATCTCAACCTCTATAAATGGGGGTCTTAAGAATCCATTTCGAAGAATTTCACATTCAGAGGACTCATTCTCGCGTTGACTCTCTCACTCTAGAATTCTAGAGAGAGAAACACACAAAACTCCAATGCAAGACCTTGACTCTATACTTAAGCATTGGACTGTGATTATCGTCATGTATTCACCCCATGTCATCTGTCATGACCCAAACCCACGGGTAAGCCCGTGAGCTAGATCTGTAACCGGTCGTAGACCCATTCGGACATCCATTCAGGGCTCTACCAGGCCTTATTAAAACATGTATACAAATCTAGAGCTATGCATTAACCAACACTTTAATATGACTTCTAAAGAGGTACTTATAAATTTTCCAAAATTGTCTTTACTAATTCCCTCCACAAATGACTAATATAAATTATCAAAAGAAACCTCATGGAGATTTAAGCTCCAAACAATCTCAAAAACATAAACAAGTAGTACTACGATTTCCCAATAGACTTAAATTAGCTTCCTAACGAGCATCTTTTGCAATTCTATCCTTGTTACCCTCATAGTATTCGGGTTCATTGAAGTGATCACCTGAAAACATTTATAAAAAGGGTGAGCTGGGGCCCAGTAAGTACACATATCATATCCTTGAAATAGGTTTTAAAGCTTCGAACATGCCATGATTTTCCTTTTTTAAAATCAAGAATTCAAAGTCATTAGAATAAAATTTTACTCAACATATCTACATACATATATGCACTTGCAACAAAGAAATCTCGATATGGAATAAAATCAACAAGAAGATTCATCAACAGCTGTCACAATCATTCACAATTTGGTACACTACAGTCAGCGTATGGTCCCACTGACGAGGACCCAGAATCCCTCCTCTACCCGGGATAACAATAATGTGGACACGAGGGCGAACCACAGTGCAACAGTACTGTGCATCAACGTATGATCTCGTTTACCAGGACCCAGAATCCACTTTTTTTGTGGATATGGGGCACAGTTACCCAGTCAATTTCTCATCTCATTCTACATGTACCGAACATAGTTCATTTACTCACACAATAATTTCATGGCATTTATTTCAAATTCTCATCAAACAATGTATCACGAACACAGGCAGTAAAATTATTTCAAAACTTTCATTTGACTGAGAACATGTATACAATATAAATAATTTTCAAATAGGGTATAAGGAGGAATATGGCAAGGTACTTACCTCGCTCAATAACTAGTTTTTGAGCTCTTTCAAAAGCCAGTCCTATCTCTTGTCTATCAAAATCTAAATAACAAACCACACAGATGTCATTCATTACTGCTCGAGCATAAGTTTCTCTCAAGTGAGTGAAATTACCGAACTACCCTCAAACTTCTATAAAATTACCTATTTACCCCGATACCTAAAGTACAGTTACACATCTAGATATAACCCAAAAGAATGTTTTAAACAATTAGGTGAGTTTTTTGGACAATAATGGTCTTTCGAGAAATTTTTCTCTCGGAACCCTAAACCGCTCCTTAATTTGAGCGCTAAGGTTTCTATTTTAAAATGTATTCAAACGTCACTGAAATACCATGAAATTTCAGACATTCAAGCATCGTGGTAATTTTAGATCACTGTAAAATTTTAGGTCAAAAAAAAATTGTTTACTATACCAAGTATTTCAAAAGAAATTGTTTTCAAAATAAAATTATATGAGACCCTTCTCGTGCTCAGAAAAATTCCAGAAAATTCCACGTCGAGGGTCTCACCAAAATAATAGGAGTTTTAGTTTCTCACTTTGTCTAAATATATTTGGAATTGGTCTTTAAAAATATCTTAGTAAACTATAGTAATAGTAAAGCGTACGCGATATCCGGTCAAGCGCTACGCCACTGACAACGCTAAAAATCGCAAACGACTTTCAAATATTTGAAACTTTGGAATATATGCTATCTTAGCTACATAAGACTATTGTAAAAGTATCATAATTTAATAACTTAATTTACTATTTTAAAATACACCAAAATCTCTTGTTCAGATAAAATTAGTTAGCATGCTTCCCAAGCTCAAAAAATCTAAAATTTTTCCAATGTGTAGATCTTGCAAAAATAATATAAGTCACTCTTTTGAACTTCATCCAAATAAGTTCCTAGATATACCTTAAAATTTAGGGAAAATGCTAAAATAGGAGATTTCCTTTAGCGATACTTTCAAGTTTGGTTTTTTTTTTTTTTAAACAAAGGTCCCCCCCCCCCCCCCCCCCCCTCTACATGCACCTCTTCTTCTTCATAACACCCAACAAAATCTTTTTACCGAAAACCACTTCACACACTATACCAATTATCGGCCGAAGTGTAGACACACATCTTATATGTACACATTGTTGCCCGTCACCCTCACATTGTACACACACACCTGAATGCATAACTCACACATACCCATATGTATATGGCTGTCCTAGCAACCCATGCACTCACAAAATTACACACACACGCACACAGAGAGAGCGTACACTCATGCACGCTCGCACCGCACAAACTAACGCACACACCCACACATCAGGTCGTGGTGCTCTTCTGCCGCAAATCTCACCCTTGTTATAACCAGCCGAAAACCCAACCTAACACACACATGCACTGTAATTTCTCACAGTCCATTCTCCTTCTCACATCGCAGTCCATGGTTGCCCACGGTCCTCCCTTCCTCATCGACACCTCATCGACAGCCATGGCCGCCGCGATGACTCTTCCTCTTGTTCCTTCTATCGCACGAAACCATAACCCACCTGCAAACATCCACATTATATACACACCCATGCCCTAACTCACAGCGTGCGCGCGCGCGCGCGCGCGCACACACACACACACACATATATATATATAAACCCTAGCTCAAATAATTACCACAAGCCCCCTACTATCTCATTAATCGTTTAAATTTTATCCAAAGCTTTTTCTGATTGCAAAAATTTCCAAAAATCATCATTTACAGTAATTTAAGATACTAGCATAATTTAACGGAGTATTATGTCCCCCGTTTCACTAATTTGTCGCTAAAGATTATTCTAAATAAATAACACTGCAAAAATATAAAAAAAATTGGTAGTAGTTTCTAACAATATTATTAACGCTAATCGTCACCAAAGACCTCAATTATCATAAGTTATAACTGCTATGGTAAATCATAACTTATGATTCTATAATTGTCGCTAAAGGTTTAATGAAAATTGCTCAAGCCAATCGACGCTAAATATTACGTATAATTATTGTCCCTAACAAAATAATTTAACCGGCTAGATAATACCAAGGTTCAGGGTATTACATCATCGCCTTAGCAGCATTGCCATCTTCAGGCTCTGTCTTGGAAGCCCTTGGTCTCTGCCTTTACTTCATCCTTGTTGTGTCCCCTCATCAGCATACTTGGCATCTGACTCGGACTGCATTCCTTGTGCCACCTCTATGTCGACTGCAAATGCACTTTCTTTGGCATCAACTTTAATCAAAATTAGTTTGTTATTTGATAAATTAGATTTTGACTATCTTAAAGTTATGAGAAGTGTTCAGATAAAAAGTATTTAAATCAGTTCCATTACTGTAAAATAACTGTAAAGGACACTTGATAAAGAAATTTCTAATATCAATTAATTTGATGAAGTAATTATAATATAACTGTCATTTATAAATGACTTTAATATAAAAACAAATTATGAAAAAAGTTACTTTCACCTAGAGATGTCAATGGGCCGGGCTTGGGCCGGCCCAGCCCAAGCCCAGCGGGCCTCCAAAGAAACCGGGTCGGGGCCGGGCCAGAAGAAGTGAAAACCAGGCCGGGCCGGGCCTGAAAACTGATATACTTGGGCCCAGCCCAAGCCCTGGCCCTAGGCCCAATATTTTAGGGCCGGGCTTGGGCCGGCCCAGGCCCAAAAAAAATTTTTGGTTTTTTTTTCCTATTCTTAACTCCTTGTTATTCACATTTATAAATTAAATGGTTGGAGACTTGGAGCAACATCAAAAGCCTCAATCGCCAAATGAAACTAGTGTAAGAGGTTCCCCATTGACGTTGTAGTACGGTTCCCGTTACACAAGAGGGGCACTAGTAGTTAAACATGGGTGACTCTCTCATTAGTTTGTCTACTTCCTCCTTTTCTATATACATCCTTATCTTTATTGTAAAACCATGACCACTGCAAAGAGGTTGCTACAAACCCTTTAAGACATTTGATTTTCAAAAATTTTACATTCTGAATGTGAAATTTTTAGAAATATTAATATGTATGTAAACAATAATATTTCTAGCATTCAAATATTCAAACCGATAAAGTTAAATTGAAGATAAATGTGTTCATAGGCCCTCCTCCTTTTATCCGGGCTTGGGACCGGCTGCTTGTAAACAAACAGGCGAAGTTACCTATTTTTTTATATATATGAAAAAATATCTATCTTGTTTCTAAAAAAACTATTTTTTGTGAAAATTTTTATTCTTAAAACTTGAGAAAAGGAAAATAAAAATAAATTACCTAATCATCTAGAAGTATTTCAACGTCCGAGTCACTGCTCTTCTATCGTTAATCGGTATATCTTGCTCACAGTATTTCGTATCAAGATAATCCTTCCAACATACACATAGCTCAAGCGACTCGGGGTTAAGACGATTGTAGAAATGTAGCAATGTTTAGATAAGAGAGAGTAAGAAGATTGGTGTGAAAAATTAGAAAGAAAGGGTGTGAATTTATAGATTTTTCAAAGTTCACAAAAGACCAAAATACCCCTAACAACTAGCCGTTTATAGTTGTTAGGGAGGGTAAAAGTGTAAAAAACCTTAAAAGATTTAAAAAAGTTAACTTTGACCAAAATACCTGTCAAACTAGCCGTTATATAGTTGTTAGGGGGTAAAAGTAAAATTTTTTGAATTAGTGGGGAATATAGCCGCTGGGGGGGGGGGGGGACAAAATTTGAAAAAAGTGGGCAGCCTAGAATTTGGGCCAATTTAGGGCCAGATCCAGGCCAAATTAGGGCCAATTTTGGGCCAGAAACAGGGTTAGTTTTGGGCCAATTTCGGGCCAGGGCTTTTTTTGGGCCGGGCCTGGGCCGGGCCATTTTTTCTGAAACCTTGGCCTGGTCCAAGCCCAGGTCCAAGGCCCTAAATAGGCGGGCCTACACTGTTCATAACCGGGCTTGGGCCGGCCCGGGCTTTTTTTGGGCCACAACGGGCTGGGCCGCGGGCCAACTGGCCCAATTGACATCTCTACACCGTTGTTAAATTTTATTTTAGTTAAAAACACCCATACTCTTACATTAGTGCTTATAGTATGATAACTTTCAAATTGCCCCAAAAAAAAAGCTTGCCATAAGCAAAACAAATTATCTAGCAAAAATTGTGTCACAAATAGCATGATGAACATTGGCCATGTAAATGTCATCCCAAATAACATCGTTGAATAGAATGCCTCTTTCACAATTGTCATCTCTCCCATTTGCCTTCTATGGAGAATACATTCTTGTTCAGCAATGTCAAATGCATTATCATAGCTATCCTTTTTTTTAATACACATTTACGTAAGAACAATCTTTACTTGATCATCAAAGCCATAGTATCGATATCGCATATCATGCATGCATATGATATGGGATGAAGTTCTGGTCTGATACCCATATCTTGTAAATCAAGTCATGCCTTTAAGTGATCTTCTGATTTTTTCTCAACATTCAAAAATGTCCCGAGCACACTGTCAAATGTTTTTCTCAATATGCATCACATCAAGATTGTGCCTATATAAGTTATCCTCCCAATATGGGAATTCAAAGAATATACTTTTCTTCTTCCAATTCAATGGTAAATCTGGGTTTATTTTAACTAATCTTCCAAATATAATCTGAATGTCGTTAAACTCATATAAGATCGTTGTCCCATTCAAGTAGCAAGGTAGACTTCTACATTCTTCTGTGCTATTAAAGAGGTGCTTATCTTTCTAAAATGGCTAATTAACATCCAAAGATCTACGATAGCACATATAACAAAACTTTCTACTGTATTTCAACTATTGAGAATAATCATCATCATGACATAAAGGGCAAGTACTCCTCTAGTACTCCACCCAGACAAGTTAGCGTAAGCTGAAAAATCATATATCGTCCACATTGACACAGCATGCATTTGAAAGTTCTCCTTCAGTTCTCTTTCGTTGTTGCATCATAAGTTTCTACCCTATCCTCCCATAATTCCTTAAGCTCCACAAATAATGGTTGTGTGTGTGTGTGTGTACACACAATATTGTTCCTTGGAGCAGCAGGACCTGGTGTAAGCATTGATTACATGAATTAGGCTTTTTCATACAAATCCACGGTGACAAATTAAATTATACGGTGTCAAAACAACTGGGCATGTACTATGACCGACACTCATTGTCCTAAAGGGATTAAATCCATAACATGCCAACCCTAGCCTTGCATTGTGAGGGTCTTCAGCAAAATCGCAATTTTAGTGGTCAAAAGTTTTCCAAGTTGGGGAATCTGTTGGATGTTGCATGCAACCATAGTTTGTGCAATATGCATGATGCCACCTCATACAAGGAGCAGTTTTTTATGACATGAAAAGCCAATGTAACTTGATTTTAATGGAAAATAATGCGAAAGTTTTGATGGTACTTTTTTACCCTTTCTAAATGGACTTGATGCCTCCTCTTATACATGCTCATGTATTGTCCACCTAGATGCATGCCATATGTTGCATTCTATCTTTATTGTATTCTCTTTCCAATACAACATACAATCATTTGGGCATGCATCAATTTTTCCATAACCAAGCCCTAGGTTATTTATTACCTTCTTTGCTTTGTAAAAAGACTTTGGTAGAGATACACTATCTGAAAATGCTTCATTTAGTAACCTAAGAAGATATATAAATGCATTGTTGTTCATTCTACTGAGGGATTCGATGGGAAAAAATTTAGCTGTTATCCCGATTGGAGGAATCTTCCTCCTACTCCCTGTATAGCGACAATCAATCGTCTCTATATATTTCTAGTGACTTTTATTTAGTGATACTAAAAAAGTGCTACTAATAATTGTCACTGAAAGTGTTAGAAGAAAAGACACTAAAAATATTTAGTGACTATTGATTGTCACTATACATGGGGTTGGAGGAAGATCTACAACCCGGGTAGGAGCCAAAGTTTGTTCGATTCGATGTGAAGTAACCGAACTAGGAAAGAAAGTCTAGAGAAGTTTTGCAGTTGGTAAATAGCATTTCTTGAAAATCTTGTAGTAATTTATAAAATTTCTTGGTCTCTACATTAGGCCCTTCCATTGCAACATCAGTTGCACCATCTCTAACTTCATCACTGGACATATGAAATATGTCATGTAAAAGTCCTTGCATATCATCACTCACATCTAATGCAACATGTTCATGAGACAAAGCCATTATAGCAGATGATTTAACTTTTCGATGACCAACCCATTTAGTGTACTCCTTTATAAACCCATTACTGAATAGATGCCGTTGTGCATCTATCTGTGACACCCAAATGGCATTCCGACACATGTAATCTCTCCATCAACACTTGCATTAGCAAATGCAAAATCAAGAAACTCTTTGATTCCTCTAGAATATGCACTTCTAGTCCTACGTTGGTTCATCCAACTCTTATCCATTTGTCTACCTTAACTAAATAAACAATTTATATTAGTCTACTTTCTCAATTCAAAAGTCTATCTTAAATAAAAACTAATTAGTACGTTCCTATTCAAGACCATATGACAAAAAACTAGAAAAGAGAACAAATCAACAACTTTTATACGCCTTTAAGAACAAGAATGAACAAATATAAATTCGTAAAGAAGAAATCTACAGGAGTATATATTGGTGTTATTTGGAATAAAGTTTTTGCTCGCGTGAAATCTAATAAAACTGTAGTACTAATCACCGATAGGTGGAAATGAGGATTACCTTCAAAATGGAACAAGACCTGTTTTATACGAAAGGAGAAACAACATTAGAAAAACCAAATGTAAGAATTCAAGTCCATTCCTTTACATTAGATTACCCGTGTGAACCTCAATATTGATTAAAATCTAGAGATTTGCCTACAAAAAAAGAACAAAAGAAGTACCATTAAAAATTGAAAAAAAGAAACTCTGCAACATTGAACTGTTGCATTCCACTCTGCCACTTGACATTCACAATCATCACTCACTAGCTTCTCAACCAAAAATAAGATATGAAAAGCCAATATTATCAATAACAATCCAAAGCCCCCGCCCCTGCCCAAAAAAAAAAATTTAATTGGTGACAACTTTTACAGAGGATATGTTGATTTAGCACACCCACAAGGTTGCGTTCTACAAGCTTTTCATCATTTTTACTTTTGCGCTTTCCAAATATTGTGTTTGTTTAGCACTAAACCCTTTTTTTCAATTTGCAAGGCACTAATTCAACAAATTTTACAAATATATTACCAATCTTCTTGCATTTCCCCTGTCCATTTTGGCTTAAAAATCAAATTACAAGATATCTAAGTAGCCGAATTAATGGTATTCAAACAAACATGAACTTTCTATTTATTTTCAAAATCAAATTACAAGATAGTTACGTAGAGGGAAATTGGGAATCTGTAAATATGATGGCAAAAATGAAGATTGGTATAGTCAATTGCACAGTTATCTTCATCTAGCAATTAAGGGTTTAAGTTATGAATTTAATGAAGAAAACAACCACCCATGAGGTTACTACCACTTCAAACCCTCTTTTGATACAAAGTACCCAATAAATAAAGAAATCTCATTATTAAACACCCATGTAAACCCTTTGGCATTACCCGAGTAAACAATCATACATGAAATGCACAATAAATCAAATAACTATAAGGTATGGTAGACAAAGGGAAGAACAAGTTACCTTTAGGTCTTCAATTTCCTTGGATTAATCATCTTGGCCATGGATGTTGTTCATGGCTACAGGACGAGTGAGAGAGAGAGAGAGAGAGAGAGAGAGAGAGAGACTGAAATGGAAAAGCTCACTAAGAATGAAATGCCAAATTAGAAACCCAAAAGTCATGAGCTGAAACGGTGTAGTATCGAGAAACCTACTTGGCAGTTTTTTTTCATCCTCTCTTTTTTTTGTTACTCGCCACTGAGAACTTGGGATCCTGCTTAAGTCGAAACGCTGTCATTTTTAGTAGAGCTTCCTTATAGCCAACCAAACAAGGATGTTTCTTACTTAGCGTCCCATATTCAACTTTTTAGGATACTTTCGGTGAAGTGTCCCTTATCTCGCCTTCCACACCTCAGATGTATGCTCAACCATATTCATTAATGAAGATTGCAAGTAGTTAAATTTCTTTTGACATCCTCTAGGAATACATGCGTCTTGGGTCGAGGACTTAGTAACATATGTTGAGTTCTTTGTATGCAGCGTTTGGATAACTAGCAACGATAGCAATACTTATCTACAAAATAAAATAGAAATGCAAGCATCCTCATTACCTAGATATCTTCGTAGATATTCATGAAAATATTAAAGTTATTAAATACTAACATCTTCTTGATTGTGGGAACTTAAGGTCTAGTCTCCGTAATGCCTCCCCAAATATCCTACTATCATGAAATATTCCCTCTTATCCGGCCTATGCCAATACGAAACATATGTTAAAATCAACGGCATCCACGATATTATGTGGAGGAAATCCCTTTCTCCCTATATATATGGCTTGTTTGTCTTATCGGAGTCTATTTTTGACACGTGTACCATCAATGGCTCCAATGCAGTCCTAACATAGATAAGATTGAAATGCACCTTTGTCAAAATAAAAAATAAGTTAAATTACATTTTGAAAATCATAGGAGCGAATAACATTGAAATAAGGGTAGTATATACTCAATGTGCATATGTAGTTTAGAACCACGTCGTTATAGTCGGAATCGGGCTTAATTATATCCTCGGATAGCTTACATACAACATGCGATACTTCGTGAAAATGTGATTGTCTCACCCGAGCTATGAAACATATCTTAGGCCCATCTATTTCCAACCCATGGGTTACAAAAAAATGCAAACTTCTTCATGCATCATCATATTGATCGTGGCTGCCTTTTAAACCATAACAAAAGTCATTGCACAACTCTTCAAAACTTCTTGACGCAGACGGAAAACTTGACAGCAACGGGTTTGATTCTCTTCAAGAATCTCAAGTATGAATATTGTTCCTATGCATTACAAAGTTTGACATGGTTGTTTCAGATAATCCTTCTCAAATCTCATAATAATGCCCTCGGCAAGTATATTGCATATTAATAGCCATTTTTGTTCCTCCTCCAAGCATTATTCATGCTCTAAGTCCTCTTCATTGCTATTTTCATCTTCATCAAAAACTTTATCGAAGCTTATACAGGTCTTCCCAAAGAACTCCATCTAGCCCTGGCATTCATCATACAAATTGCCCTGAATATGCTTTCAACATTAACTGCATAAGAAAAATAGTAAACAAAATATAGAGCGTAAAATCTATAAAAAAAAAAAAAAAACTCTCTACAGAATTCCAAATCTTCACATATAACTTACGAAGTTTGATTAAAAAAGATTTTAAAAATGTGTATTAAATGATACCAAAAAGATTTTAAAAAAAAAAAGAACCTAGTCTTACAAGAAGGGAAGTAATGTGTTTGTATGCTTATCTGTCCAAGTACAAAGAATATTCAACTATTTTTTGTTATACTATGGAGGCTTTTTTAAGAATCTAAGTGATGAAGAATGCTGAAGATACATCCACCAATCGAAAACATAATTTGACAATAATTGCAATAAAGAGTTGTGGAAGGGATTTGTTGAGATTGTCTGGCAAGGTTAAAGTAATAATCCAACCATGACAGCATGGTCTTAGGGTATGGTTGACTCATAAACACCACGAACAAATTACAAGGAAAGTTCCATAATGAATTTTCTTGTGTAATTGTTGGGAGTTCACCTAGTACTTGCATGTAATTTTTTTAAATTAAGAGCATTAGAAGATAGGATTCACTGCTCTTGTTTGAGAGAAGTGAGAGCTTCCCATCAATTTTCTCACTTAGAGATGTACACATTTTGAAATCTTGCCCTTATTTCTCTTATTGCCGTGGTTTTCACTTATAGGTGGTGACCGCTGGAAAGCTCAGGAAACGCAATTTGAAGCCCATTGGCGTCCACATCTATAAAGCTAACACCCACCAGTGGTTGGACATCATCATTATCTCCTTCTTCTCCTCCAATAGTACTATCACCATCACCAATATCATTAACACCAAAGCTCACTGAGCCAACACTAGAACCCCGAGTAGGGAACTGTTGGATGCCACTATACGACTTATAATTAGTTATTTGAATGATTTTTTGGAATCATGTATTTGAACAAGCATGGAATTAGAACAAAAGCAAATTAGGTATTTGTAATCACCACCGAAGGGATTGGCAATTACAATAAAAGGTATTAGGTATTCTCAATTCATAAAGTAAAGCAAGTATAAAGGTAGAGGAAGAAAAGATAGAACAACGTATAGCTATGGTAGGGAGGAAGTAAAATAAAACATGAGATTGTTGTGCTCCCTTTCTCTATTAGTCGTAAGAGATAAGATAACTCTAGTAGCTATGCGGAAGTCACATTAATATTTAGTTATAGGGTATGTGCTGTCATTTTTTAAGAAATAAAGGGATAGTATTGTAAATTCAAAGGTCAAATCTGATTATGAGAATAGTGATTATTTCATAACTTTCACTTTCCAAAACTATGGATTTAATTAGTTTTCCACTTTTAGAGACAAGTTAAATATGTGAAGTTAAATTCATCTGGGAGTATACTCTCAATTCCAATAATATGCAACTGGGTTAAGTATGAGTTGCCGAATGTCTACGAGAACATTTATGGATAAAGCCTATGATGGGGTCTAGAAAAACAAGTAATTTATGTTGTGCTGTTGTATTTTACTTAGGCTCTTTGGATTCTTATCAAACACTCACATACCAGATAAATCAGATTTTATCATCCCAAAAGCAATTCCGAACACCCTCTAATTTTTCTTAGGAAGAGGCATGAACACATGTCTAACATCTTTGTAGCAATAATTTCTTTTTTGGGTTAAAAAAGAGACGACATTCAAGCAAATTGAGTGAGAAACTCATACTTAATATGATGAAGCATTACAAAATAGCAGTGAAGCGTGAACCGGGAGACAAAAGGGTCTCTCGCCAAAATGAAGGATACCCCATTCATAGCCGGGAATGGGTCTTCTATAAGTTCGTGAAAAGAGGGAGAGAGACACGGAATAGACTTCTCCTCTCTAGGTCAAAGTTGAAGTCCAACGCCTGCAGAAGATTCAGTGGACAAAGTTGAATTGATATTATTTTTAGCTCTTAAACTCGATCAAAATCATGAATAATGTGGGAAATAATTCATGATCAGATTGAATTAATGAAATGCATAGGCTCGACATGTTTACTATTTTCACTAATTTTAAATTCACGATCTTGAGTTTTTTTATCTTTTTGCTTGCCATATTCAAAATTTTATTTTGAAAAACCCCAAATTTGAAACACCATTAATCATCAATTCTTTGTATAATGGAATTTACTCTGCTCATGTTGGAGTATAAATGTGCAAAAATTGTATCCAAACAACATAAAGAAATTTTTGGTTATTATCTAATGTGATTATAGTTAAATGATATTATTTGAAAATAGTATCTAAACAAGTTAATACTCCATGTTTTCCTGGACCTTGAGAAAAAAGTAAATGCTCCAACAAAAAAATTTTGGCAGCAATTTGGATTGTAAGCAAGGCCATAGGCCCCCAATATAGAGATAAATGATGGTCACTTAGTATTGCTTGTGATTTTTAATTAATGAGTTAAAGAATGTTGCTAAGAATTGTCGCTAAAGATGCATGTCAATAAAAAAAAAGTCAGTAGGAATATCTAGCGCCTTTAAGAGGCACTATATGGAAAAATTTGTAGGTGGTTCATAAGAAAAAATAGCTAATAACCAAATGTATAGTACTCCGCATCTCGGTTTAGACTTATGGTTAACGGCTTGACATAGCATTAATGACCATGTTTGTAATACTAAAGTTCTACATTTTTAGCGAGAAGGTGTGATATTTTTGGTTCGATGCTTTATTTTAGAGCAAAGGGTCCTAGTATATATAGGGGACTTACTTATTTAAATGGTGTCTGTAGGATGGTTGCTTAAAAGGAAAAAAAAAAGAGTTAATTATGTGTTGACTACTGTATATAATGCAAATTCACCTTTTGGTCATTGCACTTTGATTTGTGTCAAAGTAACTATTATACTTGTCAATTAGTCCAATTAAGTCATTTCGTTAGGTTCTATCAATCTCAAGTCCGTTAAGTGGCTAAATTCAAGGGTATATATAAGGGACTTACTTATTTAAATGGTGTTTGTACGATGGTTGCTTAAAAGGAAAAAAAAGAGTTAATTATGTGTTGACTACTGAACTATATATAATGCAAATTTAACTTTGGTCATTGCACTTTGATTTGTGTCAAAGTAACCATTATACTTGTCAATTAGTTCAATTAAGTCATTCCATTAGGTTCTGTCAATCTCAAGTCCGTTAAGTGGCTAAATTCAAGGGTATATATAAGGGACTTACTTATTTAAATGGTGTATGTAGGATGGTTGCTTAAAAACGGAAAAAAAAAAGAGTTAATTATGTTTTGACTACTGAACTAGATATAATGCAAATTCAGCTTTGGTCATTGCAGTTTGATTTGTGTCAAAGTAACTATTATACTTGTTAATTAGTCTAATTATGTCATTCCGTCAGGTTCTGTCAATCTCAAGTCCATTAAGTGGCTAAATCAAGGGTAATTTTGCTGCTCTCTTTTTAATTTTATGTTCCCTTCTTCCTTTTCTTCCCGTCACCACCATGACCAAGCCGCCACCTCGGCTTACCGAATGCTCACCAACCATCACCACCATCATGCCTTCATCTCTACAGCCCCACCACCACAACCGATATAATTTCCCAGCATTAAAGCCACTAAAATACAGTCCCCAGCACCATTTTTTGCTATAGTACCCTAGCACTACCGTCCATATAATACCCCAGCCCTGCTGCCGCTTCCGCAGTATCCCACACTGCCGCCACTATAGTACGCCCATCACCACCAATGCTACAACACTTAGTGCAACCAATGCAGTACCTGCCATGGTCGATTCTACCATTATAGTTTGATGAATCTCCTTCTTCTTCCTTCGGCATCTCCACAAATGAAATCATATTTTTTTTTGGCAAATCAACATCCTCACGAGGAGGATGATGAAGGAGCATCTTTTTGGATGTTTTGGTTGTGATGTTGTGGGGGGAATTTGATGGCAGGAACGACGACTGTGGAGGACATGAATTGGAGTCGATGGAGGGGTGTTTGAGAGATGATCGGTGTCAGACATTCATGCAGTAGGCTTGCTCCTGGTGGTGGCGATGGGTGGCGAGTTGGTGGGCAGTGAGGCTTGGTTGTGGTGGGCGATGAGGCTGGTCGTGGAGGTGGTTGCATTGGCCATTGGGAGTGAAGAAGATCCATTTGGGGTTATATTAATTGAAGAAAAAGAAATTCTTTTGGGGTTTAATTGAAGAAACTTCAAATTTATTTGGGGTCAATTAAAAAAGAAAAAATTATGTTGGGGGTAAATTGAAGAAAAGTTGGACAAAAAATTAGGAAAATGTAAAAAAGAATCTTGTTTTTTATCATTTGACAATTTTGGCCCTTAACTAATCCTCATGTGCCTTGCACATGGGCAGTTAAATGGGCCAAAATTAACAGAGAACTAAATTGATATCAATTGAAGAACTCAACGATCGTTTTGACACAAATTACAGTACAATGACCAAAGTTGAATTTGTATTATAGTTCAGTGGTCAACCGCATATTTAACTCAAAAAAAAAGACAAGGTTGATTGTGTTAATTATTGCTTTATTATGCCATAACTCGTAAGGTAACACCAGAATTGCATTACCTCTCATTAAATTGTAACGGTTTAAGTATTATATTTGAGGTATAAATGCAAAATAGTATATAACTATATTATTGTTTGAGAGAATTAATAAATTGATGGCATAAGAGGTGGATTAAATATCTGTTACATTGTTAATAAGTTTACTGCGCGGGATCATATGTTGGCTTATGGATTGTGAGCGCAAGAGGAGCACATGTTTCAGCCGTGTGGCGAGTTTTAGTGTGTGTGTGTGAGTGAGAGAGAGAGAGAGAGAGAGAGAGAGAGAGAGAGAGAAGGAAATCGGGGGAATTAGGGTAGACATGGGAAAGATTTCGAGCTTTGGGTCGGTGTGAGGGTGGGGGTGTGGTGGTGGGAGGGTTTCACATCATTCTTATCAAACAAACACTCACCATCACGAGTCAATTGATCGCCACCGTTGCAATACCACCAACACATCATCACAACTACACGAATGCAGTACACTATCCACCGTCACCGTCACCACCCTAAACTCACCACGAACACCAGTAAACAAACCCAATAGAGAGAAATAATATGGGTCAGTTTTTGACACTGAAGGAGGAGAGAAGGGAGGAAAAACAGGCGATAACACGACAAATCCTACTCCGGCAGACCGCGATGGACCTGCAGCAATAGCAGATAACGAGCCAGACCTCGTCCTCGCTCGGAAGCGTGCAGTTCAACAAGGTGGCTGTTGGGGAAACATGTTGTCCTGTGCTGTTGCTGTTTCGAAACCTGCAGTTAGAATATTTTAATAAAATAAAATGTACCTTAAAGCATTATAATAATAGTGCTAGTTATGGCTATATGGTATTTACTCACATGTACATAATCAAATGAGTTACAAATGCAATAATGAGTATTATTAACTCATATTTGTTTATGGAGTATATAATATGTTTTATTGTTTGGCATTATTGAGAAAGATTATCATTATTTCATAAGTTACAAAAGCTTTTATAAGCTTACTTATGTGGCTAATAAATGGTATATGATTGGCCATGGGGTGTGACATGGAAAATACTTGAAGCAACTATGCTTTCATACTTAGTCTTTTATACTTTACTATCACAATGTTTTTTCTCTATAGCCATTTCATATTTTATACTTGGGCAACGTGATCGTGGATTGATTCATACAGTCTTCCTATGGACGTGCACATGGAGGAGACATAGCTGCGTCAATGGATTTTATCTTGTAGATTTTATCTGCCGTCTACACTTGCACGTAGGGAGGCAATAACGTCTTTAGGACAGTGAATCTGTCACGACTCTCAAGGACGAGCTATTTTATATCCTTTTACTACTCTAGATTACATAATTTTATCAAGGGCTCGTATAGAATTAGTTTTAATTATTTATCATTATTTTGTTATGTTTAATCACCTAGTGTTGCTAATATTTTGTTGTAGAAAATACAAATTTCAAACCTAAATTTTTCAACAGCTAAAGACATTATTGGTTTTGATTTGTATAATTTCAAATTTTATTTTTGGAAAGAGGAAATTATGAAAAAAAAATGATGCAAAGTTTCATTTCGTCCAACATATGGATTGCGAAGCAGCATGCACTGCAAAGTGCCGGTTATCTTCAAGGCAGAAGTTGTGCAAGAGGCCATGTGGGACTTACTGTGGCCGTTGTAATTGCGCTCCTCCAGGTACTTTTGGCAACCAGGAGTTAGTTCCAAAAGGATTTTTGTTGCAAGTATCATGGTGGAGTAGAAGGCTTCAAAACCGGTGATTTGATTCGCACATTGGTATGTGGTGTAAGAGGCATGAAAGTTCAAGTGGCGACAAAGCTGGTATGACATTTCAGATATTTTGTATCAAGCATCGAGGTAAGTTTCTTAACAATTTTAGTACATATAGTTATGTATGCAATGAATCTTGGAAGAAGTAGAGGCACTATCAGTCCAAAAGGTTATTTAATTAAATTAATGTCCATTGAAAAATTATTAAGTATGTAACCATTTCATATAAATAAACATGTTGTACCAATGAGAATTAGTTACATATTCATTAGTGTACATAATGCATGCTTGTAAGTTACATAGATAACAATTTATTTACTTCAGAATATGATGTAATTTACGTGCATGACAAGATTACTTTTCTCAAGCCACATGGTATACTACAAATATATATCTAGACTAGTTGACACATAATCTAAGACGTCAACCTCTAACTATTACTCTATAATTATACTCCTTAAAACCAACCAGAAGAAGTGCTAATGTTCCATGCTTACATGTTTCAAGGCTCTGAGGTTATATTACGTTCGCTTACCATTAAGATCATTTTGATATGCCGGTTAGAAGACTAATAATAGTTTTAAAGCTTTTGATTAATTAAGAGTAGCATTCCTACAGATATGTAAGATTATCAAGAGTTGTAAGTTTCACAAGTTAATCAAGTAATATAAATGTACGTCATATTGCAAAGGAAAAATTAAGAGTGTTGGGGTTATCTACTATTATGTACTTGTGCAAGTTGTTTTAGCATAGATAATGTTGTTTATTGCCCTGTTATTTAGTTATATTTATTTGAATTGACACTATGTGACATAGTGTAGGGCTTGCTAATTACTATACATGCAAGTGATCTTTGAGTTACTAATTTGAATTCTTGAATCAGGACGCTCTTGTGTGATAGTTAATATCTATTCAATTTTGTATGAAATATTTTTTTGAGCCAATTATATGGATTTCACCTTTGTGCTAATTAGCTCATTTTGTAATGTCTGAAAATTACGTGATAATTTAGCTTTCACGACTACCTAAAAATAGTTTATAATGGTCGTATCTAAAAGGGAAAATTTTCTTTTGGTTAAAAAAAAAGTTTTCCAATTTTGTTTTGATAGTTATACTTAAAAAATATTTTATATACCACAAAGTAATTTAACTTTAACATTTGCTAATGCCAGGTATAATACTAACAACGTGATTTAAAAAGTATTACGTTTTAGATGAAGGGGTAAACATTTTCTAAGTTTGATGAGCGTACGTCTCTTACTTGTAGTGGATGCTTTATTGAGTTACCACTTTCATCTAATACTATGTTTTGTCGATATCAATTAGAGAAAAGCAAAGGAAAATAAAAAGAACTTTTGCTAGATATTTGTTTTTTGTGTATGAATTGGATTCAAAATTTAAAATATTAGTGACAATAACGCTGATGCCTTTACTTATAGATTATTATGTTTGCCTGCAGTGTTACCTTGGAAAATACTACACTTATTTTTTTCTAATTTTTCGACACATGGCTTTGATTTGGAAAATAAAAATGAATCTTTGAGATTTTATACATAGAGTTATAGTTTGGTAAATCACTTAAAGTTAGATTATGAAATTCTCTTTCAAGAGAGGAAAATTGTCATGGGATTATCGGCTTTTGTAAAACAAGTAACTTGAAGTTGATTTTATTTTGTTGAGTGTGTCTATGAAATAAATCTTGTTTAACAAAAAACAGTGAAAGTTCTGATTTCAATGTTAAATTCTTTGATAAATGCATGGCTGCAAAATGTGGGGGTATCTGATATGATGATAATTATGATTTCTTGAGTCATCTATATATAAAGAAGATTAGGGACATAAAGAACATATATTTATAGTATGTTTTTAATTTAAGTCTATTTTAGCATGTCGCGTGCATGTACACGTACTGAGATTATGTAATATATCTCATGTATGTAGTTTTGTTTCTTGCACTTAGCTTTGCTAGCTTGGATCTCTAAGCATGTATTGTTCTTCTGTATAATTAAGCTTAAATCGTGGAAGAAGAAGAAGAATTTTTTTTTTGCAAAGTGGGTGTTGCCAAAGTTTAATGATTGAAATTATACTTTGGTAAAAATGTTAGATCATGATAACCAAAGTCTTTGACTTCTGATTATCTTGGTTGTTTTGATATTTATAGTTATGATATTTATATCTATTTCAAATGGTAGCTACGTTTTGATTTCTTGAATACGAGGTGCGTTGAATTTTTTGGTATATTAAATCTTGGATACCAAATATTTATAATATGATTGCAAATTTGAAACTATATTTGCAAATGGATTTTATCTAACTTTTGCAAAGCTTGAGAATTGAAAATTATCAAAGGATTTTTATGAAGTTGCTATTGATGTAAGATTATGTTATGCGAAACATGACTCCTGTTGAGGAAAATATGGCTCCTAGTAGGTGAAAGACTACTGGTCACAATATATATGTTGAAGACTAGTTCCTAGTAGTAGACTACTGATCAAAGATTTAATTCCTAGTAGTGAGGCTAGTATCATCTTTGATGCTAAGCGAAGTGGATGTTACCACGAAAATGTGATTTACTTGATGAGATCCATAATGTTGCTTCGATGTGCATTATTGGGCCCTTAAAATTCTGCAGACTTGTGATACTTCATTGATGAAAAGAAAATAAGTTATAGAGGCTTCATAAAAAATTGCGCAATTTGCCTCAGGACTAGCGCAGAGGATAATCCTTTTTCACCTGAGGCGGATGGGGTGAGCCCACAGGGAGTCACCAGCGGGAGTAACCCATCCTTTGTGATTGGAGATCCCATGAAGAAGGGTCAATGGTAGAGCGTGACTCGTGATAAAAGTAGCACCCTTTTATTAATAGGAGAGTGTCTCCTCCCCATCCGTGCAGTGCTTGTGCTACTTAGTGTGATGTCCAGGAAGGAATTTTCCCTAAATGAGCCGGAGGTGAATATTTTTGCGAGGTACATGTCACGTGTACCCTTGGAGAACTCACTTACGTAAGAGTGGTCATGAGGCCGCGACTGTGGTAACCATGGGCCATTCCCTAAAGACTCTCATGAGAATCAAGATAAGAGCGCATGGCCATTAATAACGCTAGCCCGCGAACTAAGTCCCATATCAGTATTGTGTGTGTGACAACTGAAGTTTGGTCAAAGGACCAAATTCAACTGAAGTTTGGTCAACACTAAGTGTTGGTTCAAGCCCGGAAGGCACCAACACCTATTGCACAGTACAAGTTGTCCATCTTATTTATGTATTTTCTATTTTTATTACTTTACGGGTTTATAATGCTCGAGAACCGTGGCTTTATTTTGCAAAAGAGAAAAATAGCAATTTAATTAAAAAAGAAAAAGAAAAAGGAGGTTTATGAATTTATCATGTCTTTCATTGATATGTTTTCATATGCTTTAAATTTTGTTGGAATTGTGAGACTTAATAAACATTTCATCAGTGGCTTTTCAAGTATTTTAAATTATCATTTTATTTTATCAAAATAGTGGGGGATTGTTGGAATATTTTAATAAAATAAAATGTACCTTAAAGCATTATAATAATAGTGCTAGTTATGGCTATATGGTATTACTCACATGTAAATAATGAAATGAGTTACAAATGCAATAATGAGTATTATTAACTCATACTTGTTTATGGAGTTTATAATATGTTTTATTGTTTGGCATTATTGAGAAAGATTATCATTATTTCATAAGTTATAAAAAGCTTTTATAAGCTTACTTATGTAGCTAATAAATGGATTATGATTGGCCATGTATATAAGGCCATATGGTGTGACATGAAAAATACTTGAAGCAACTATGCTTCCATACTAAGTGTTTTATACTTTACCATCACAATATTTTTCCTCTATAGCTATTTTCATATTTTATACTTGGGTAACGTGATCGTGGACTGGTTCATACTGTTTCCGACTGTTTCCTGTGAACGTGCACATGGAGGAGACATAGCTGCGTTAATGTGTTTTTATCTTGAAGACTTTATCTGCCGTCAACACCTGCACGTAGGGAGGCGATAACGTCTTTAGGACAGTGACTCTCATAGACGAGCTATTTTATATCCTATTACTACTCTAGATTACATAATTTTATCAAGAGCTCGTATATAATTACTTTTAATTATTTATCATTATTTTGCTATATTTAATCACCTAGTGTTGCTGATATATTGTTGTAGAAAATACAAAGTCAAAACCTAAATTTTTCAACACCTGGGAGATTGTGAACCTGATGGTGCAATTTATAAGCTGACGGTGGGGCTGTGTTGCAGGGCGTTACTATGCACCACCACATGTTAATGAAGAAGGGAGCAGCCATAAGAGCTGATGCAAGTGTGTGCGCGACAGTGTTAGGAGTGCGTGAGTTTGTGTGGCACTGTGCACGGACAGTGTGTCTTTTCTGTGTGCGCAAACTCGCGCGTGTGGGTGTGTGTGGAGGTGTATTTGTGGGTACATAGTGTTTGTGTATATGTTGTGTTGCAAGCATGCTCGTCTGCGTGTGTGCGTGAGTGTTATTTGTGTGCAACGTATATGTGTGTGTACACAATGTTGGTGCGTGTGTTTGCGTGTATGTTTTTGTGTGAGTGGCGTGCATGGGGGGCTACTGTACAGCCACGGGGTGCGGTATGTGTGCATGCTTGGTATGGGTGTGCAAGTAGCGTGCGTCATGGGTGTGCAGTGCCTATTAGTGTGTGTGTGTGTGTGTGTGTGTGTGTGCGCGCGCGCGTGCGTGTGTGCGCATGTGTGACTGCTACAACTGGGAGTTTGTGTGTGTGTGTGTGTGATCTGGTGTATTTTGTGGTGTTAGTGTGTGCGTATAGGTGTTGTGTGTGTTTGGCTGAAGGTAGAAGAGAGAGTGTGTGTTTCAGGGTGTGATAGCGTGTGTGTTTACTCTGTTTTAATTAAGAATAATAAGTGTAATTGTCGCTATAGGTAGTTAATCTTTAAGTTGTTCCATCTCCATTTTTTTAAGAATGGTTTTTCTCAGATTTTAGCCAAGTGTAAATTAAAAAAAAATAACTCCTGTTATTTTTACGAGAGACACACTGTAAAAAGTTTTGAGGGTTTTCCATGTCTGCAAGGAACTCCAAATAATGTATCTTTAAAAAGGATTCTCGGTTTATTTAACATATCTAATCAGGGTATATTTGTCTAAAAATTTTTGGAGGACCTTATACTGTTGAGATGTTTTAGTATCTAAAATTTTTTGGCATCTTGGTGCCAAATACTATATTTAGCAATATTGGCCATTCAGCGCTCATTTAAATAACGAATAAGAAGCAGAAATTAGTGCATAGAGAATTAGCTCGTTTGAGAGGAGCATAGAACGGCTTTGACCGTCTTTTTAACTATATGTTAAAGGGTGATCATCGCGTCGAATTTTGGATCGAGGAAATGCGTAGTCTCAAGTAAGTGATCTTTAATCCTTCTAGTGTTTTCTTATGTATATATCACATATGTTTATCTATTTTCTAGAGAAACCATTATTTAGTAAAAATGAATTGCTTTTAGCGACATTTATGAGTTTCTTAAGTCAAAGAACTGTTTATCGAATATGAATTGCTTTTAGCAACATGTATTTTTTTGGTAAAAACTGGACCGGCATGTAAGTGATTATTATGAAATTTTGGATTTGAAACGTTTAGTGCATAATGTGACTGGTTCTCGGATTGAGATGTTTTTGGATATGAGATATCTTGAAAAAGATCAAAATGAAGTAGGATGGTTTGACCATTAGTTATTCAGTGATTGTGTTTATGATAAACAAATGGGTGGTTTTTGCTTATTCAGTTTTTGTGCTCTCTATTTAAAGTAAAAAAAAGTTAGATTTTGGGTCCTCGTCAACTAGACGGAATGTTGAAGCACAGTACTGTTACTCGTAGTCGCCTCTACTTCCACAATGATTATTATCGCGAGGTAGGATTTCATGTCCAAGTCAATAGGACCAAACATTGACTGCAGTATATTGTTTGAGCTGGTGTTAGGATGGAACTCTCATAAAATGACGTCTTCATGCTAAATAATTTATTGCCCTCAGAAATTTTTTTTCATTTACTGTCGATGCTTGATCAAATAAATTTCCCTTTATTGCTTAGAAAAATTATTTCTATGAAGGTTGCTATTTTGTTAGCTAAGTTATTTTTTGGCATGCTATGATCCACCTAATTAGGGCACTGGTTACTTACTGAGTACGTGGAAGCTTAGACCTATTTCAGGAATTAAAGTAAGGTGATGGCGAGAATCGAGGGCTTAAAAACTTTGAGGAGAACACTATGAATTTCAAGAATTGTAGTGGTGTCATTGGGATTATTTCATAACTGTCAATATTTAAAAGTTTTGTAATGAATTTTGAAATTAAGGTTATATTTGGAGTTGTTAATATTTTAGTTTCAGCTTATGTATTAGTTTTTGTGAGTAACGCCTGTCAGAGCCCTTGATAAGAGTTCAATAGGCCTGCAGTCGATTATAAACCTAGCTCATGGGCCCTACTGTGGGTTTGGGTAACTTCGGGTGGCAATTTTTCCCTCTATATTTACAAATGATTCGTTAATCTCCACTCCAGTTAAAAAATGCCTCACACTTGACGAAAACTGTTAATTTTAACCATCTGTAAACAACACGCCCGTTGACTAATAGGAACTATTATTGAATTTAAGATCAACTTTGTCCCCCTTCTTCCCCTCACCCCCCACCCCCCCAACCACCCAGCCACCCATTTCTACTACCACCCTCATCCCCTATTACCCGTCATCCACCACACACGGTCGCCCCCATCACCCACTTTGCACACACAACACCAACACCCACTTTGCACGTTCGCGCATGCACCCATACACCCGCACATACCATAGTCATCCTACCCCTACCACACACCCCATGCACAGACATACACCCCACATTTGTCACCCCTTACTGCCATCCTCGTCTCCATCATAGATGGGGATGGAAATTTAGAGGCCTAATTAGAGCCCCGCCCTCTTCCACATGGTACTTATTTGGGAAAGCCCTGAATGGATACGGGGCTACTTGGATTTATCTTTATTCCTAACTTATCGCAAATAAATTCACAACTCAACCTATTTACATCTCTCTCTCTCTCACACACACACATACATGCAAGTTTCTAGTTTGGCACCAACCACCACCAACTGCTTCAACCGTCACTGGAAAATTTTGGCAGTAACTGCTATTGCTTGCCTATTGCTGTTGAAAAGTTTTGACACCACCGCCGTCCGTCGCCCATCGTACTCGTTTAATTGCGGTAGCCACCTCCGCTCACCACCAATATTGGAGAAGAGAAAATATATTGTATAAACTAGTGTAACTAGTTTAAACAAACAAAATAAAATTTTAAAGGGCAGATCTGTATATAATTAGGTTTTTTTTTGGGGGGGGGGGGGATGAGGCAGGGTGAGTTAAATCAAAGATGAGGCAATATGGGGATCTGACAATTTGGTATAAGGTAGGGCGCCTTACATTGTCATTCCGAATCATTGACCTTAGCACACACATGCACATACAGACACAACAAACACCTACCCCCCATCGAGCACCAATATAAACACCCTACAAATAGCCATGCCAACACCCACGTGCACTACGATCGCTCCCCTAGTCCTCATGCCCATCCTGCAATGCACCACCACACACACCCTTGCACACACATACACAAACCAGCACAAACAGATCTCATGGATTTAAATAATGGCGGCACATCTGGGTTTGTCAAGATAGGTTAGAGGGTGTGCATTTAGGTGAAATTAAGAATAATTTGTGTCTGTGGGGGGGGGGGGGGTTGCGAATTTGGATGAACATAAAAATAATTTAGAGGGATACAATCATGGATTTAAATGGTGGCAACAATGAGAGAATGTTAAGGCAGTTAGGGGGGTGAGGGGGGGGGGGGTTGCTGTGAATTTAGGTGAACTTAAAAATAATTTAGAGGGATGCAATCATGGATTTAAGTGGTGGCAACACTGAGAGAATGTTAAGGCAGTTGGGGTAGGGTTGGGGGGGGGGTTGTGATGATGAGATTGCTTGCACAGTAATGTTTGGACGTCTTGACGTTGTCATGTGTCTTGATGTCGTGATGTTGGCATTATCTGATATCTAAATCATAAGAGGGAGAGATGAATAGGTTTAGAATTGACATTGGCATAAAATTTGACAAGAAAAGAGGGGTAGTAGTGTCATTGAGTCTGCAATAGTTGCATCTAATATGCGGCATTTTCTTAATAGCCAATAGAGGAAGTGATTAATCACACTGGAATCAAAGTACAAGTACATGAGATTACTTACGGATGAGCATTTAAATCGTTGAAACTGATCCAACCGTGAAAACTGAACCAACCAATCCATATATTTTCAAATCGATCTAAAAATCAATCGATTTAATTTTTTTTCTTTCCAAAACCATACATTTGGTTCGGATTTTTTTTGAAACCGTATATAATATAACATAGCCATACTTTTACTAATCTTAGTTATTTTTTACTAACCCTAATTATCTAACTACTCATACAAAATGGGATGAACCCTAAATCCCTTGACGTAACACACATTTTTCACTCGCCGCCTACATCTCACTAAGTATTATTAATTATGATAAAAAAAAATCAGTTTTTTGGATCTTATTAGTATGTATATAAGTTACTAATTTTGGGCCTAAGTTTACCCAAAATTGAGTTTGGCCCAAACTAATTAAATCGTCCAAACCGATCCGTTCAATTCGCAGAAATTGAACACCGTTCAACTACGATTTGTTTTTTTTTTTTTCAAAACAAGTTTGGTCGGATCGGTTTGGTATTCAGCTTCCAAACTGAACCAACCGAACCGTTCTCACCCCTAAGATTACTTAACTATATTTTCCCCTACACACGGTTATGACCAATATTTTTCTTTCAAAAACATATATATAAAAGTAAGAACGAAGGGCTCATTAAATAGCTTTATTTATTCAATACATGAGATTACTTAGCTTTTTCCCCTACACACGGTTATGACCAATATATATATAGCCAATCCTTATCTGCCGTTAGAGAAAATTTTATTTCTCCAACTCTCATCTGGCCGTTCACGTGTCATCGTGAATGGCCAAGATCTCTGTTTTTTTTTTTTAAGTTTCTTGCCTGGCCCCTAGTATTATGGGCAGTTTGGAAATGTCCACATTCTTCCAAAAGAAAACCCTTTGTTACTACTGTTTATCTTCTTCTTCCCCCGTTAGTTTTCAAGCCAGAATAATATGTACTTTATTTTTTAATCTGATGTCATTTGAATTAATGTCCTGAATTTTGTTCAAAGATTCAAGGTTAGATGCATAGGTCCTTAATTTTTCTTCTTTTTCGGTTTGGAATCATGGTCGGATTTCACCAAACAATATCACCACAACCACCTTGGCCACCAACGAACACCATCAGACTGCTGCCATATACCTGCCCACCACCCCAATACCAACACCAACACTGCCATCGTACCACCCATAAACATTACGTCACACAGCTACCGTGCCAGCCAACCACCACCACAGTACAATTGAACAACACCAGTGAACCCACCACAAACACCATACCCACCGTGCACCATTGCACACCACTATATACACAAATCAAAACCATTCAGATCTGAAGAGATGAGAGATAGAGAGATGGTGGCTTCGCCGCTATTCAGATCTAGAGAGAGACGGTGGCGTGGCCATCGGTCAGGTCCATCGCCTCCGTCGTGTAGGGACTCTTAGCCGTCGCGGCCGCATCATCTCGTTACCTGCTCTGCCGCCACTGCCATGATTTAGCCGTGGTTTGTTTGTTCTGAAGGGAAACTGAGAGATGAGAGACTTAGCCCAACCTGCCGCCATTACCGCCCTTGGTCCAAAAGAAACTAAGAGATAAAGAGAAACTAAAAGATGAGTGGTGATGCCAACGATGATGGTGGCTAGGTTGGCCATTAGGTGGTGATGGAATAGTCTAGGTGTTACCACCAAAATGTAAAACCACTGGAAAAGAATAAAACTAAGAGAGAGAGGGTATATGCACTTGAAGAGAGAAGGACATAATTGGAAAAATGTGACCGCTAAAGCAGTGGACCTTTAAAAAAAAAAGTAATCTGAATAGTTCACGATGACACATGAACGGCCAGATGAGGGTTGGAAAAATAATGTTTTATCTAGCGGTAGATAGGGATCGGCGCCCTGCATATAGGGCCGATCCACATCTACCGGTGGACAAATATCTAGTCATCCACGTGACAGATTGGAGGGTTTAGATCAACTTTTTCTTTTTAACTTATTGCGCAACCGCTTCAAAGACTAGCGGTTAGTAAATTTTTCAAGTTTGTCCTCGTGCTCTCTGTGTAGGTGTAATTGTCTCACACACGCGCACACACACGCCCACTCTCTCTCTCTCTCTCTCTCTCTCATCTCTCAGTCTCTCTCTGTAAAACTCCGAATGGTACATTTATAGCAACGGCGGCAGGAGGTAAGGACTGGGCGGTGGTGCTGGCACAGGCTAGGAGTCCATTCGGCTGTGACGCGCAGGACGATAGATTTGTACAGTAGAGGCGACGATGATAGATCTACGACGACAGCAACGATCATCAAATGTTCTTGCCACAACAGCTTAATTTATTAACGGTCGTAGCACCACTGCACCAAAAAACCGTCGCCATCTCACTAAAATTTGACTGAAAAAATTTAATTGAATGATGTTAGTTTAGATCTGTTATGATGCGATCGGTGATAGAAGATTTAGTTTGCAGTCGTTATAGTGGTTGTGGTGATTTCAGATTTTGTATTTGCTTTATAGCCTGTTTGCGAGTTTTTTTTAGGAGAGGAAAAGAAAGGGAAAGTGGCACATTTCCTCCATTTTCTCTAGTTTGTGATTTTTTTAAGGAGAGAAAATAAAAGAAAAGGGAGGAAAGTTTGGGCCCCTTTTGTCTCTAAACCTTTCCTCCGAAAAATGGGAAGAAGCGGAGAGAAAGGAAACCATCATAAGTAATACTTTAATAACGCTTATATTACCCTTGAGATTATGATGACTCAATTTTTTTATGACTTTTATGTTCTAGGGTATTTTACAAAAACCTATCATACCATTTATTACAAACAAACAGAAGACCAATTTGTGTTTTTTCAATAGTTAGTGTGTGTGTGTGTGTGTGTGTGTGTGTGTGTGTGTGTGTTTTATGGCACTAACCGTGAAGACTTATCACGTTATTATGGTATAAACTTTCTATTTTGTCCGCCCAATTTTTTTCTCCGTTTGCATTATGTTCTTAGTTAGGATCATATTTTAAAGTTTTTGTTTGGATTAGCACACTATTGTATAAGGGTATGTATGTAATGTTGTATCATTTCTTTTCTTTTCTTCTGAACTCACAAACAAAAGAAATCAATGATGTTTTCCTCTCTCTTAAACTCACAAACAAGAGGAAGGAAAACTGTATTCCCTCTCTTCCTTTCTCTTCTCTTTTCTCCCCTTCCTTTCTTTTCTTTTCCCTCATTTCAAAACTTGCAAACACGCTACTAGTGTGATGGTTTGGGTTGTGATTCAAGGATTCTGGTGGTGTAATATATATGATTCAATTGGGTTTGGAGGTGGGTATGTAAGCTGGCAATGGCAGTGGTCTTGGGTGAGAATGACGGTGTTGGCGGTTGTGATGTTGGATATGAACATGATATGCTGCCGGTGGTGTTGGGGAATCTAGAAACCGCCGCTGTTCGGCACTCTCTCCCTCCACTATGCATCACTTAAATGTTGCGCCGCCCAAATCTATTGCCGCCACTGTCAGATAAGGACTCTCAAGCCGCCGCACCACCACCACCCGGTTCTTACACACTATGCGCGGCCAACAAACCCAGTCAGTGCCCCCATATCGTCAATACTACAGATGAGTAAGAGACTGAGATACACAAAGGGAAGAGAGAGAAGCCTACCCAGACATAAAGTTGCAAAGTTGAATACGATTGAGATACACAAAGGAAAGAGAGAGAAGTCTGCCCAGACAAAAAGTTGCAAAGGTCAATACTGAAAAATTCACTCACCGCTTCTCTTTCAAGCGGTTACGCGAGATTGCATTAAAAGAAAAAAGATCTTAGCCCTCTGATCTGCCACGTGAACGGCTAGATAGGCGGTGGAAAAATAACTATTTCTCTACCGGTAGCTAGGGATCGGCTCATATCTATACTATATATATTTGAACTAGCTAAAACCCCGTGATATGCACGGGCCATCCATAATAAATCTATTTATACAATGTTTAATGCCAATTCCACATAAATTGTTTAGTAAAGGAGTAGTTTTGGCGTAACATGGTAATTATAGAAGTAATTTTTGTATAACACACTAACTGAGTGGTACATGCCACTGAAATGTAATAAGTAACCACCATTGAAAAAAATTATTAACGATTAAAAGTGTTTTAAGCAAGTGTTTGAATCTTAAATTCCGCGTGAAAAGAACAAACTGAAGTGCTTGATTGTTTATCTATGGAATCAGAGTTCTTTTAATAGAAAGTAGTTATTAAGCATATTCGGAAAATTTAGCTAAGAAAATATAAAATAATTGCTTGATCCAAAATAGGCTCAAAAACATCCTTAGAAATCTAGTGGATTGACAAAAACAAAACTCGTTACACTTTAGCAGAGAAGATGCGGAGTAAAAAGGTAAATTACCACGGTAGTCATTTGTGACAATTATCATCAAAGAACATATAACAGCAGCTTTAAGGACCATAACCATAGCCTTTGACGACATTAGTAATTTACATTGTTTGTTCTGGTAGCAATGAAATTAGACCTCCTCACACAGGTTCCTCTTTTTAGGTTGATATTTATCAATCTCTCTCTCTCTCTCTCTCCCTCATAGTATTGTTGTCCTTAATTCTATTGTTACTGTGTACTATGGCGGCCAAATCTTGCATTGCGTCATTTTTATAATTCAGTTGCTGCTAATAATAAAATAACACCAGTCTCCAGCCACACAGGGTAAGACATATACAGCCCACACTTGCATTTGTATTTCTTTTTGTTGTAGAATATTTTTGTGCATAGATGAGCCTTTTTTATTATTAGGCAATGAATGGTGCATACTTATAAACATCTCTATCTCAAATAATCCACAACCTTTTTCAGGAAATGCTTCTTGTTTTCTTAACATATATATATATATATATATATATATATATATATATATATATATATATATATATATATATATATATATATATATATATTCGCCCCCTCCATGCCTAACAACATACAAAAAAGCTCAACATGACCATGCATTCAAAACCCCAATAAGAAAATAAAAAATGCTGATTACCATAGTTGGCGATGGTGATTACCATTACTAAAGAAATTAGCTGTGCAAATGAATTAGTGATAGGAGTGACGGTGGCACACGCAATGCGTGTGCAAGAATAAAATTAATAGTGTAAATTTTATTAAAATGTAAATTTGTAAAACTAAACATATTTTATGGGTAGTTAGTTACCAATTAAGATCTTCATTTTGTCAATTTTTATAATTTTTCTTAAAATGCCACTTGTCACCACTATAAGTAGGTAGTTATGTAACACCCAAAAAGGTGTTTTACGATTTTACCCTCATTATGGATACGTGTCAGCACCACAGACACTCTTAATGTAACATCAAAAGGGTATGACACCAAAAAATGTCTTCTCATTATATATAGTATAGATGTAAAAAACCACCCACGCAGGCAATCCATGCCACTGAGCCACTCGCCCAAATCAGCCGGATCTGTTTTTTGTTTTTTGCTTTGTTTCAGTTCCTGGTTTTTAAGGTGGTCAAGTGGAAGTTGTAAAAATGGGGGAAAGGAGATCATGGGTGGCATGGTTATAGGTTATGGGGTAGGGTAGTTATACTTAATGACCAATTATCAATTACCACCTACATAGTTGTATTTGAAAAATAGGAAAAGTAAATTTTTGACCGATTAGATGCTAACACCCGTACTTATGTGTATTTATAATATATGAAATTGTACAAAAAAGGGATTTGAGGTTTGAAAGACATAAAAGATACCAACTAAATTCAAATATATATAGATAGTAAAGATAAGAGCGAATAGCTAAGATAATCAATTGTTTTTGCTTCCCTTTTTCTTGCTTTCAGCCTATAATGATCAACTAATCCATCTCATCTTCTTGATTATTTTTAAGTATATCATAATTTCCTCCAAAAAGGATTCCCACCATACTACTTCCAGAGAGTACTACAACCATGTCATTTGAGTTCTGATCCATGATAGAAGGAGTGCACTAACGACCCATCCCACTCAACTTTGTTAAGAAGAAACAACCACCAATCCATCTCCAATTTTTTCACATGAATCAGTATGAACCTAGTTCATTTGTGAACTTTGTTTTTTCATTTGCTCCAAAAATGGAACCTTTAAACATGCTTCCCACCTTTCGTTCTATAGAAAATACTACCACCCCTACCATTTGAGCTCTGTTCCATTATTTCAATAGAGTTAATTGAAGTAGGTGAAGGGACTAAAAGCCCTCTGTATCATAACTTGATTTGTTCGATGTATGATGAAGATGGGAAAAGGCTTCGGCAGGTTGATTAATCAATCTCACCGGAAATTTGGCTCCAGCGGTGTTTAGACGATTCAACACCCTTTTTGGTACACTTGTACCTATGATATTAGATTGCAGCACAATTGTAAGCATATTAAGCCAAAAAAAAAAAAACAAAAAGTTGAAATCGGTAGATGAAAGTGAGTGTTACTGAATACTACTGAGTGAATTGGGCAAAGGTGATTCTTACATGTGAAAAATAGACCAGCTGACAATGTACACCAGATGCTGTGCCTCCAGTATAGCATGGCATATGTCTTCCTAGCAATTCTCCTGCTTAAAAACCATCTTCCTGTCCAATTCAATCTCAGCCAGCATGTCGTTCGGCACGTCCACGCCGTTCTGCACCGGAAAGTAATTCTCTTTTGACCCAAAATTATTGGGATTGACAGCAATGCCGTGTGTGAACAGTGGACTTTCTTAGCATGGTGTGAATTTCATCTGGAGTCTAACGGCGGTGTTTGGCTTTGGGGATTTGCCAGATAGGCCGGTGATCGGAGACGGTGGCGGTTCCGAGAAGATCGACGCCAAACACGTCCCTGGAACTCCACACACGCACGCACGCACGCACGCACACACAACACACACCTATTCCAGATGCACACAACACACAGCAGCACACAAACGCAAAACACACCCCGCAGAGTAAACACACACACACACACACACCACACCAACCATCAATAGTCGTCTGTAAACCACCACTGTTGCATGACCTCCGTCCGTCATCCGCGCCGCCGCGAAACTCTTCGTCGTCAAGACAGCCTAGCCGCCGTGCTTCTCTTCACCGTCAGAAAAGCCCAGCCCTGTAAACCACCACTGTTGCCGATTTCAATCTGTAATGGAGATGGAGGAAGGAAGGATGAGAGGAAGATAGGCTGATATGGGAGAAATGCAGTTACCTAAGTGGCGTAAGAGAGTAACAGAAGATATGGAGATTGGGCTATGAGAAATTTTACTTTTTTGTCCTCAAAATGGACACTTGTATTCTCATTATAAGTAGTATAAATTCTTTAACCAATAGATTTTTTACACCTAATTATAGTTATTAAAGATAATTCAAAAATTCTAGAAAATTGGATTAGTACTTTGGTGGGCAAAGATCTTACCAATCGAATCATATTATATATATATCTATACTACTTATCTATACTACTTATAATGAGAAGATATTTTTTGGTGTCATGTCCTTTTAGTGTTAAACTGAAAGTGAATAAGGTGCTGACAAGTGTCCATTTTGAGGAGAAAAAGATAAATTAATTATTTCTCACTCACCATATCTTCAGTTACCTAAAAACTCTCCCACTTCCTCAGATTACGTAACTGCAATTTTCTGCATCTCCATCATCTCCATTGAGAAGTTCTAACCTGCAGAAATTATATTACAGGTCTGGAATTTTTTTTTCTATTTGCATTTTCTTTTTCATTTCAATGGTAAGCTGTATTTGGCAATGTATGTGCATTTCTTTTCCACGCATTTCTTTTTTTTTCGCCTTTCTCCTTCTCATTTCACCTCTCTGCAGAAAACCAATCTCCCAACTGTCAACATCCATCCAGAATTAAAGGTATTTTTTTCACCCAATCTTTAGCTAAAGATAATTTTTGGACTTTTTCATGCTTTTCCTCCTCGCAAGCCCATTCATTTTTTCAACTTTGCTCTTCCAAAAGGTGTGATCTTGTCGGCCACCAATCGGCCGGAGTTTGTGGTGCGGGTATGGTGCCTCTCGGCGGGAGTGTGGTGGCCCATCGGCTACAGATCTGGTGGCTTTTGGCGGCGGCGTTCTTGGTGGCCGGTGGCGTTGGTGGTGGTGGCCGGTTATGTTGGACTGAAAATCTGTGGTCACAGCAGCGACGACGATTGGTCAATGGCGTCATTTCAAGTCAATTGGTGTGGGTTTGGTCGGTGATGGTCGCTGTTGGACTAAAAATCTGTGGTGGCGGGTTGGAACAGTGGTCTCTTAGTGACGGTGGTTGATCGTTGGCGTGGGATTGGCCGGTGATCCACGACTAGTCGTGGATCTGGTGGTGGCAGTGTTAGCACGACTAACCGTGGATCTGGCGGTGGCTATTCCGGCATTCGGAGAAGATGGAGTCAATGGTCTGCAGCGTTCGGAGAAGAGTGGTGGTTGCAATCCATTGACTCAACAGCAGGGATCTGGGGCGTTGAGCAAAGGAATGGCAGGCGATGCTGTCGAGAGGCTATTTGAAGTTTACGACGGTGCTGGGTCGTGGTAGAACGGCCGCAATGGTGGTCGGTTGTAGGGAAAATGGGTGATGTCGGCAATGTGGTGGTCGTCAGCGTAGGTGATCGCCGGTTGCGGTGGGTTACCTGACGGCCGAATATGGTGGGTTGCGTGAAGGCCGATTGGTGGCTGTTCGGAGTTTTTGGGATGGGTGGTCGGTTGCGGGAGATGCCGGTGACGACACCGGAGATTGTTGTCAACGTTGTCGCCGGTTTTGCCAGATGGCATCGCCGGAGGGTGTTGAAGGCAGTCGGCGGTGTGTGACAGGCTGACAGCCCAACTGCCACGTTGATTCCATGGTTGTCCAATGTGAACTGATTTTTGTACAACATGCAAAGTTAGTTGTTCAACGTGCAAAGTTTTTTGTACAACATGATTGTAATATTATTTGCATCTTTAAATAATGTTGTTATTTTTTATAATCCTTATTATTTGATCCATACAACTTCAGTATTGTGATTTTATTTGGATCTTCGATCTTTAACTTTTAATTGTAGTTTTTTCTTTTATTTTACCCATGCAACTTCAATATTAATTAATTTTAGGTTTGGTTCTATAATTTAAATTTAAGTTTACTCAAAAGTGGTAATAAATACTTATACATGATACTTAATTTTAACCATACTCAAAGTTATATTTAAAGTCACTATCGCACTGCTTTTTATAATTTTTCAATGAGTACTTGTAGAAAAAAAAAAAGATGCATGTTGTTGAATATAAAATGATATGTCGTTCTTTGACCAGGTAAAAAATAAGTTTTTTTTGGCAACAATTAAAACTTATATAATGACTCAGATTGGAACATTGTGATGCGTATCCTATATTTTGCAGGGTTATGGCTGAAGTTTCAGGACAACAATTAAATGACGTAGTGGAGAAGAAATAGAGTCCAATTATTTCTTTACGCAATCTTCCGTGTTATTTATTTGAAATCGATTGAGTTTAATATGCAAATTAAAATATACTAGCTTGCGCTCTATGGTGTTATATCGACTTTTTTAACTTTGATGAAATATTGTCTAAACAGATCTTTTTTTACTGACATACGTGTGCACGGCAGCTCGTTATATATATCTATACTATATATAATGAGAAGACATTTTTTACTGTCATACCCTTTTGGTGTTACATTAAGAGTGTCTGTGGTGCTGACACGTGTCCAAAATGAGGATAAAATTGTAAAACACCTTTTTGGGTGTTACATAACTACCTACTTATAGCGGTGACAAGTGGCATTCCAAGAAAAATTGACAAAATAAAGATCTTAATTGTTAACTAACTACCCATAAAAATATGTTTAGTTTTACAAATTTATATTTTAACAAAATTTACACTATTAATTTTATTCTTACACACGCATCGCGTGTGCCACCGTCACTCGTATATTATAGATAGATTTGGTTGGCAACTTCTTTGCCTTCCAAAACCCTTTTCCAGCAATTTTCTATTTTATGACTACAACCTAATACAAGTGTTAGCCTCCAATTGGCCAAACAATGTTCTTAATTTTGAAAAACAAAAATAATGTGAAAATTGTCAGAGATAACCGCCTTAACCCATGACCTCTGATCATGCCACCCACGATCTCCCACCACCTTTTTTTCAGCTACCACCTTACCACCTTTCATAAAACAGGAAGCGTAGCAAAACAAAAGAAATGGAAGAAATACATCACATTTCGTAAAAACAAATAGCAAAAGAAAGAGAAGAAAAAACAGAGCCTGCCAAAACCAAACAAGGTTTACTCCGACTAAGGTACATGCAACCATTCATACTGCTTCATATATTTACACCATTCAGTGCCTTCGTGTTTGTGTGCGTCGCATTCGTGGGTTTGGTGTGTCAGTTCATGCTTTTGTGTATTCCGCGGGGGAAGGGGGGGGGGGGGGGGGGGTTCAGGTGGAGGGTTGGGGGAGTCCATGTGGGAGTCGTTTGGTGGTGCTTAAAGGGTGGAGGGCTATTTGTGAGTGTCTCGCGTCGGGGTTTGTGAGGCCCGGTGGTGTGGGTGGATGTGCGAGGTGTAAGTTAGCAGATGCTTCTGACCCATTTCACACAGCACACACGTACACTATACACCAACACTTTTCCACAAACACAAAGCAAAAGAAAAAGGAAAAGAATACATCCAAAGAAGGTGTGTGTGTGTGTTGGGGGGGGGGGGGGGGGGGGTTGTTGTTATTGTAGGTGCCGAATTTCAGGTTGGATGTTATATGGCTTCCTTTTAGGCCTCTCAGGTATATCCTCTTGCACCATCTCTCTAGCCGTGTACATGTAGTTATTTTCTTATGGAGTATGAAGACAAAAAAAAGGTGGCTGTGATTGTTACTCCCTCCGTGTGTGTGTGAGTGTCACTATGTGTGTGTTATTTTAGGTTGCCGAAGTTCAGGTGGGATGTTATAGGGCTTCATTTTGGGTTTCCGAGGTACATCCTCTTGCACCATCTTTTTGGCCATGTACATGTAGTTATTTTCTTATGGAATATGTAGAAAAAGAAAAGGGGGGGGGGGGGGGGTGTCACTCTCCATGTGTGTGTGTGTGTGTGTTAGGTATTGTAGGTTGCCGAAGTTCATGTGGGATAGGTTGCAATCTGAACTACTTTCCCGCACAAACCCATCACACTTCAAAGCCATAAATGGGTGTCAAGTTGACCTTAAAGTCAGGTACTCTTTAGTTTTCGACTTCTTTTGGGTCAAAAAATCCCCAAAAAACCAAAACTTTGTCTTAGACAGGTATCTAGAACGACGGGCATGTCGTCTCTGCCATCACCCGCCGCCAACATGCCGCCACCGTCGTCGACGTCATCGCCATCACCATTGTAACCACTGCTACCCATAACCAAGCAATGGCGTCACTGAGGAAGCTTTGAGGAGGTCACCTGTTGTATATTCTGGCGAAAACAAGCTAAACCTTCAACGCATAGCAAAATTGGCTCAAATCTGGATGAGATGAGATCGAAGACTTTGTGGCAAGGGGTTACAGATCTAACACTTTTGCCGGTTGCCTCAAATGGTCTTGGTGGCGTTCTTGGAAACTGCTTTTGACAATGGATGGCCAGAGATGCTATTTTTCAAAGTTTCACTAGCCAACTTGCTACTTTTTTTACCTAGAGCATAACATACTTGGGAGTTGTTTCTAATAGGCCAAGATCTACTCAGAAAATACACATTTATCAGGTCCGGCTGTGTGGGGAGCTCACCGTTCTCTTTCAATCGGAAAACTTAATGGTGAGCTCCTTAATCTTTCATCTGGGTATAAACTGAGACTCTATCATATATGTTGTATTGCATGCATATATCAAAGAATAATTGAGTTTTTTTTTTTTTTTTGTTCTGTAACCAGCCCATTCAGGGGCAAGAGAAAGCAAGATGACCATTAAAGAATTACTATGTGACATTTTCTTATGGACATTGCCATGATTTTTATTTTTCTTTTCGGAAGTAGTTCAGATGTTTATTTCATTTTTAATTCTAGCGGTTTAGATATTATTCCTCATAATCAACTCTCTGCGGTTATTAGCGTAAAAAAAGTTGTGACGCACTTTCTAGAGTGCGATAATTACGACCATATACATAAACAAGGAGTTCTTAGATGTATGAATGTACGAAGTTGGGACTAAATACTCTTTTTCTTCCTTTGTATTTGTTATTCCTTTTTTTTTTAATGTTGGCAATTTTCCTATGAGTCCTACTCCCACTTTTTGGTATAAATGTAACTTATCTATACTATATATAATAGGATTTGGTTGGCACCTTTTTTGCCTTCCAAATCCCAAATCCCTTTTTCTAATAATTTTTTATTTTATAAACACCATCTAATACAAGTGTTAGCATCTAATTGGTCAAAAAATTATGTTTTCTATTTCCCAAATTCAATTCTATTGATAATTGGTCATAAAATATAACTACTCTACCCCATAACCTTTAACTAATGCACCCATGACCTCCCCATCACCATTTTTTCTGCTCCCACTTATTCATCGCTAATAAAAACATAACCTCTAACAAAGCAAAACAGACAAACAAAAAAATCAGGCAAAACCGAAGAACGTTCATCCAACAAAGGTACATGCAACAACTGCTTATGTTTTACATCTTAACGCCACTTAATTATCATGTCTCATCTGTGTTTCTTTCTTTATCTATTCATGTGTTTTCGTGTGTGTGGCGTTTGTGGGTTTGGTGTGTCCAGTTCATAGGTGCGTGTTACCGGTGGTCGGGTGGTCAAGTGGGGAGTTGGGGGGAGACCGTGTGGGGGTGGGGGGCTGTTTGTGTGTGTCTCGCGTTGTGTGCGTGCGTACCGTCGGTATGGGTGATTGGTTGTGCGGGGTGTAACTGGGTGGTTGCTGCTGCTGACCCGTTTGGGCACCGAGACACACACTATACACCAACGTTGGTCCACTCATATAAAGTAGAAATAAACAAAAACAGAGCCAAAGAAGATTGGGTTTTGTGTGTGTGTGTGTGTGTGGGTTTGGTGGTTCAGTCCGTTGGATGTGAGTTTGCGGTGGTGGGGTAGTAAGTTGGGGGGTTGGCGGAAAGATTGTTTCGGCGGGTGGGTGCTGGTTACGGGTTGAGGGGCTGTTGAATTTCTAGGTCCGCTATGTGTGTGCGTTTGTGTATATGGGTGTTTGTTTGCGAGAGATTTTGTGTGTGGAAGGAGATGGAGGGGAGGGGGATGTGTGTACTGGTGAGTTGGGTGTGGTGTTCGTGTTGTGGGGGTAGTGGGTGTGTGTACCGGTGGTGCAGCGGAAGGTGGCTGGTGTGGGGGTGCAAGGTGGCTGGTATGCGAAGGTAAGGCGTGGGTGGGTGGTGCATGGTTACGGGGTGAGGGGCATATTTCTAAATCACTGACTTGGTTTTGGATTTATGCTGCTACATACGTGGTTGAAAGTGTTTACCAAGAACAAGAACAGTTAGATTGCATGATGGATACAAGGTATCGTCTAATGTCTTTGTTCCCTCATTCAAGCCCTCGCCTATATTTCTGTTTGTTTTTGTGGGTTCCCATATGTCATAGTTGCATACTGGTAGAATCACATACTGCCCTATGTTGTGTTAATCATAATTTGCACACTTGATAATCATATCTATTGTTGTAAACGTGCAAACTTGATAACCTACTTCTGGTATTATATTTGATTATCTCAGCATTTATACTCTTGAAGCTGAAATTGCAGGGGACAGACAAATCAAAGTTAGTATTGGAGGAGTTCAAATGGCTACTACGCCTCAATAAGTATGGTCAGTCTCTCAAGCACGAGGACATTGCTTTTGACTTTCCATGTTCTGTAATCCTTCTTGAAATACAGGTATGATTAATATTTCTTTCATTTTGACAAATATTGCTCTGACATGACATCAACAATCAACAATCGTGAAGTAAATTGTGGAACTTCCAAATATGAATGGATACTTTAAAGTCATTTCCAACAGAAAAGGTCACCATGAAGAAGGCTTCGACAATGATCATATGCATGACCACCACCCTTTTTTTTTACCTCTGCTGTGGTGGATTTGGCTATGCAGCTTTTGGAAATTCTACTCCAGGGAACCTCCTGACCGAATTCTATGAGCCATTACCGGCTCATTGACTTCACTATGCATGCATTATAGTCCATTTGGACAAAGAAAGGATAAGACAAAATTAATACTTAATCGTCACTTGATGAGGCATATATTCGTGTTTCACATTAAGAGAAGAAGTGACTATCATACAACAAATGTGGCATCTGGTGTGTGTGTGTGTGTGTGTGGGTTTGGTGAATTCAGCCGGTGGCTGTGTGTTTGCGGTGGTGGAGTGGTCAGGTGAGGGTTGTGGGGAGAACGTGTGTGGGTGGGTGGTGCTTAGGTGGCTGGGGGGCTGTTTTGGTGTGCGGACTGTCGGTGTAGGCTCTTTGTGCCGAACAATGGCACCATGCAGGTCAAGATACTATGGTTGCACCATCACTTCCCTCTCTGTAGCCGACAAGGCTGGTATATAATGCCCTTTCCTTCATAATTTTCTTTCCCATGAATGTATTTTTAATGTACCAACTTTTAAAAAAAGAAATCATTTCAAGGACGTAATGTACCAAGTTTTAAAAATTACAATGCAATCACTCACCGTTATATGTATTGAATTTGTCTGTCAAAATAAATGAATAGAATTATGTGATTATTTGCCCATGCATAGTACAAAATTTTAGCTAGTATTCTTTATTTGTTAAAGACTAAAGTTATCCGTTCCAACAAGATAAAGTTCATGTACAATCAAGCAAAGATCAAGGATGGAGGAGAGGAAGGAGTAGGCGCCGGAGTCGGAAGAGAGGGAGGACTAGGCGTGAATATCTTATATAAGAATGTCTAGATTGGGGTGGCAAAGTGGGTGGGTGGGTTGGGTTTGGGTATGAGTTAAATGGGTTTGGTTTAAATGGATGATTGACCTATTTCTATCCATTTATTAGTGGGTCAATTGGGCTATTTCTTAAATGGGTTGGTTTCACCCATCAAACCAATAACGACCATTTAATTGATATAATACACTGAACTTACAAAAAATTTTCTCTCTCTCTGCTACTTCATCTTCTTTAATGAGTCAACTGTCACCGGCCACCCACCGCCGCCCCTGCCATTCCCCAGTCACCGCCATGCACAGCTAAAATTGCAAGCACAACCACCAAACGCCACCGCCCCCACACTCACCACCACTGTGGTCGCACAAAGCACTTCACCAAAAATCACCACTGCCATGCCACAACTACCACCACACAGCCACCGCGAGTCGAAATCTCACCCCCGACATTGACAACCACCACCCGCCAAATTACAACCACCAAAATAGTAGATCCATCAAGAAAAAGAGCAGATCTGAGCCGACAGAGGGATGGGTTGGGACAGCAGCGACGACAGAAGGTTGGACCGGCAAATTTGAGCACCAAACGGCAGCAATGGGCTTATCTGAGCACCACCATGACGAACGACAAAGATTGAGACGGTGGTGTACCCAAATCCCAGTTACCCACGCCGCTGTAGCGCTGCCATCTTCTCATCTCCCTCTCTGCGGGTTACTGACTCTGCCGCCGCCACCTCCTTCTTCTCTTCCTCTACACCGCACCTTCGGCGGTCAGCCCCCACGGCCACAACTCTACCTCACCACCTCCTAACCGGCCACCCACCACTGTCACAACCACCTAACAAATGACAAAAGCACCAAACCCGTCCACCTCCACCTTCAGCGATTTTCTCCTGTTACTGATTCAAAATTTTCAGATCCCATTCCGAAAGTTCACGAAATGGGTTTTTCAATTTCCATCTTGAATGGATTTGGTTTTCCGAAGTACAGTGAGGAGACGGCAGCGACATCGTGACAAGACGGTAGTGACGGGCAGATCTGAGCACCATCGTGACGGGACGACAGTGATGAGCAGATCTGAGCACCACCATGACGGACGACAATGATTGAGACGGTGAAGACGGCGGCGATGTCAACGGCGATTGGAGGAGGTGACAACGTGGCGGTGGCGCCGGCAGTGGCTTGGCCTCGTGTCTGGCCGTGCTGTGTAAAAATTGGTTGTGGTGCGTAAAAATTTTAGGTTTTAAAATTTTGGAGTGTTAAGACTAATGGGTTGATGGGCACCCAATTAAAACCCACTTAAACCGGTGGGTTATTGAGTTCAATATTTACTGACCCATTTAGACCCATTTATTTAATGGATGGGTTTGGGTGAATTTTAAGTGGGCGGATTTGGGTGGGTAAATGGGTTTGGGTTATCATTGCCACCCCTAGTCTAGAAGAAAAAAAAAAGATAGACACCTCCACTTTGATCCTGCAAATTTTTTGTTCATTCATGCTACTACATCTTCCTCCAGATGAAATCCCTCAATCAATCCATGTGCTTGGCTTCGTCAATTGGTCTCACGCTTAAGATGATTCCACCAGGCTAGATTGTCATCAACGTGTTATCTATAATAATATCTTTTTTAAAAGGTTTTTAAATAATTCCTGCCTGCTGCTTTTCCAAGACACGCAATTTTTTATTTAAAAATACTTTAACAACAAACAAAACATCTTAACGTAATTATGTGCTTTACCCTATGTCTGATTTTAACCTGAAGAGATTTTTCTTTTTCTAAAATTTATATAGCATGGGTACCACCTTAATGCCTTATCCCAGTCCAATACTCCACAAATTACTAATAGCTTCCAGTGTCCACCTCTCCCAGCCATTAGGGGCCACAAGTCTTTGATCTATGCCTTAAAAAAAAAAATCATTTTAAGGAAGTAACATTTCAGGGAAGTAACATACCAATTTAAAAAAAAATTAGACCCCAACAAAGTTATATGTGTTGAGTTTGTCCGTCAAAATAAATGAGGATGATTCTATGCCTGTGCATAGTACGGGTTTTATCTAGTGTGTGTATGTGTGAAAATAAATGAGTATGATTCTATCCCCGTGCATAGTATATATAGACACTATATAAAACCCGTACAATGCATGGGCATAGAATCATACTCATTTATTTCTCATATATATATATATATATATATATATATATATATATATATATATATATATATATATATATATATATATATCTACTTCTATACTGTATATAATAAAAAGATATTTTTTTTTGTGTAATACCTTTTTGGTGTTAGACTGAAACTAGCTCACGTACTGACAATTGTCCGTTACGAGTGTAAAAATGTAAAATACTATTGCCCACTACCTACACTCCACATAACTGTGTTTCTATCTCACGAGTCTATCTTCTTCTCCTCTTCCTTCCCTCCATCTCCATTACATTTTGAAATCAGAAACGGAGAACATCATTCATGGTACAATTCTTTTTTTCCGAACACTCTACTCTCTTTTTCATTAGCCCATTTTTATTGTACTTTTTGCATTTTCTTTTGTTCATGCATCTCTAATTTTTTTATTTTTAACTTTTTCATTATCTTCTCTGCATTTCCCCTTCTCTGCATTTCCTTCTTCCTTAACAACTCTGCAATTACAATGGTTGTGCGATTGGCGGTGGATGAACGTCTAGACTAAAGGGTCGTGGGTGGCTGGCGGTGCTGGGCTGTCAAAGAGAGGCGCGGCAGCACAGATGGACTACTGGTGGCGATTCACGAACGACGGCGATCGTGGGTGGTCGATTGGTGGCCCTTGGCATGCGACAAGCTGTTGTGGTTGTGCAGTCGGCGAATCCCCACGACGGCGTGTACGGACACGTGTTGGCGGGACTAGGTGGTTGTGGGTGAGTGATTGTTGGTTGTTGGTGTTCGTGGATCTGCGACTGACGTGGCTGGCGACACTTGGTCATTGTGACGGCGGTAGTGGTGGCTTCTAGGCCTGTGTTTTTTTGGCTTAACTAACGGTGGAAGATAGGCGCGGCGGCATTGCGGTGGATGGACGCCTATTGGCGGAAGAGAGACGAGCAGTCCAAGAATCGGTAAATCACCGGTCGTGGGTCGTCGACAAATTGCCGGGCATGGAAACTCTTCCCTAATTTTGTTATCCACGTTAATATTTTTGAAACTCATCAAGAGAAATCTACACCATGAACCGTCCATTTCATTCCCACAACTGATAATAGCATTCTTCCCTTTTCCTTTAGGATCACTGTAATTAATGTGCTTCCTGCCAGATTGTTCAAAGAAAGCAATAGATCCACTTTACCGGATTGTTTCACTCTTCTTTGGGAGCACTAGAATTAATGTTCTTGCTTCGTACCAGATTTTTACTCAACAAAGAAACCTCCAAATATCTACAAAACATTCTGCTCTCCTCCTTAGTCAAAGAAGCAACTCTTCGTGACTGCATCACGCAATCCAGAGGCACTACACATTCTAGCAATCAAGAATCGGCAATCGGAGGCAGAAGATAGGCGAGCCGTCCAAGAATCGCTGTCCATGGCTCTATTTGCCACTTGGCCTATGTTGATGTGTGTGTGTGTGGGTTTGCTGATGTCTGTGTGTGTAGGGCTAGGGCTAGGGCTGGGTAAGAGATTCACAGGGCAGGCCAATTTGATGAGATTTAGTGTTTTATTTTAATGATTTTTGGTAATTTATTGCTACATTTCAACTTCTAATTCACATCTCTTTGTTAATTTATTTTTCTTACATTACACTAGCCATATAATTGCGATTTTTTATGGGGTGGAAATTAATGTAGTTATAGTACTATGATAAAATAAAAAAAAATGAACGGCATTCAAAGTTATCTATTGGCTTTAATAGGTTCGTCGTATTATTAGTAATGAAAATTAATCTTTAACGTTATAAATATTATTTTCTCAATTTGAGATACGGCTTTGGTGCCATAATGTTAAAGATGTTTTTCTAATTTTTAACAAAACCGCGTAAAAAGTAATCAGGAACTATACAAAGACAGAAGCGCACAAGCATCGCGTGTGCACAGGAGCTCGTATATATATATATATACTAGCTAAAACCCCGTGCTATGCACTGGCCATACATAATTAATAAATCTATTTATATATTTTACAATGCCAATCTTACATAAAAATTGAGTATAGATGTAATTTTGACGTAACATGTTAATTATAGAAATAATTTTAATGTGTAACGCATTTGACTATGTGACATGTGTGACTCAAGTTTAGTATGTGTTTACTATTGAAAAAGTAATAATCAAAAGTTAAAAGTAAAAGAAAGGAAATAAATCTTTGATAACTAAGGATAAGCCATGTTTTTTTGTTGGTTTTTAAATTCTTGCAAACGTCTACTTTTACGGTGATTTTTCTTTTTTCACACACAACGTGTGTGGAATGACACGTAATACATTATACATAAAGAGGCACGACATGAAATGCCCCTGATCATCTGAGAAATTTGATATGGATACTTTCCATTATTGCAAATGAGCAAAATTTAAAAGAGTCCATTTGAAATTAATTCTTATAATCAATTTTAAGTTTTTGGAAGCTAATATAATCAGTTTTATTTCTTTGCAGACCTAAAAACCTCATTATATAAATTTTTTGCCACACTTATAAACCTAATTCAGTCGAGATCAAATCAAATTTGACTATCCAATAATCAAAATTCAAATATTCTTTACTTCTGTTGCTGAAACTTTGAACTATTACTAAAAAGACAAATCTTGTTACATTTCCAGTGACAAATGACCAAAATGCAGTGTGACAAATATTTCTCAACGCCTTTATATTGGAAAGAAGTTGTGTAAATTTGAAGCCTTGTAGTAAAACATGGATGCTGGGAAGAGAAGATGTGACAAAATTACTATATACTTGTTGTCAAAGAACAGAAGTTGCAAAGAAGTTATAGAGACCTAAAATGCTAGTAGGGAACAATAATTGCCCAATTTTCGTTTTAGATACAATAAGGGGCTTTGTTCATATGTTCTCACCATAATTAAATGGAAAAGATTGTAAAGGATAAATTTTGTCCATTAACTCATCTTCTGATTCCTTTTATGTCTCAAAGATAATGTGCTAGGCCCTAGAGAAGACTCAATCCGCCGAACATCATTTTTCACAACGGTAAATATGGTCACTCAACAGGCTATCATATTACCACCTCTTTTCACAGCGAGACTTGTTGCAACGACACTTATGCATGACTCAAATAATGTCTTCAAATGGTCATCTTAGCATCTCCTTCAACATCCAAACAGTATGAATCGGTTGCCTTAGCCTCAAAGCCCCTTCTTACTCCATAGCCTTATTTTTTCCCTGATCTCTACTTCATACGTTTTATTTTCTAAAATCCAAATGCTATATGATTAGGCATGAGGAAAGTACTTAGTGTAACATATGTACATGCAAAAAGGTCACGGACATCACCATTTTGCGGTTAGTTTAGTGCAACATGCTTATTTATGACTTACCTATTTTTGTGGTTCATTAGTGATAAAACATTTACTTTTATACATAGCCGTGATTTGATTAGTGAAAAAAAGAGTCTACCTTAGTTTAAGATATGCAATTCCACCAAATATAGTACAATGTCATGCGGTACTATCTTTACCTTTATATCAATTACTTGTAGGAGGGTATTATTATAATAATGTAATTGTTTGTCATTAAGTTATCCTATTACTTTGTATATTTTATCTTGGATTTTGAGACATATATAAAGGAGTAAGTATAACAAAGTGGGAGTTTGGATCTTGAATTATAAACTATTAGTGAATGTGGAGTCGAAAACTGGTGATGCTAAGAAAATGAAGCCATAGTAGTAAGTCTCGTAGACCCTTATAGCGTGTGTTTGTTTTCTCTACTCTTTTTTCTTCTTTTTATTGCTCGATGCGTTGTTAGCTTGTAGCAATGTTCAATTGTCTCTGGAGGAAAAAAAATTGATGAATATTATAATCTTTTATTTGACTGCTATTGTACGAAAATGTTTAGCCAACTCTCTATTTAGCGGCCAAAACTTTATAGCTACACTAAACATTTTAACCAAACATGTGTAAGGACAAAATTTTCACTAAAAGGGAGGATTATAGTCATAGGTTGTGACTCTGATTACACAAAAATGTTTTCCACCATAAACTTAATTTTAAGTTGTTTGTTTAACAATATATAAATTTCGAAGAGATATATTATTGATTGCTAAAACAATTCAATGTAATTTTATTTCAAATGAATGGCATCACTTTTTTGTACCACAACCACCACCTCTTTTTTCCTTCCAACTAAACATTGAGACATGATTCTTGGGTCGTCAAATAAGCAAAATATAACATGTAAAAAAACAATGCTATTGAAAACATCATTTTGAAAAAAAAATAGAAATTTTATTTTGCAATAAAAGTTAATAGGAGGCTAAAAAACTTTAATGACCATTATGTAAAACTTAATGAGTAAAATGTCATCATACAACTGCCATTAAAACTTAAAAGGGCCAATAAAATGTCACCAAAATCATCTCTTTCGGTCTTTCCTAAGAAGCATTATCATTGCCTCATTCAATTCCCTCATCTTCCCTACCCAGCCCAATCTGTTTAACCCTTCCCCCACACACACTACACATTAATGGCAATTCACAATATCAATATTCGATCCCTTCATACCTGTTTTCTCATATAATATGCAGCAAAACGTACTATGTGCACAATGTGTGTATATAGATCCTACAATATGCTCGTTAACGAAATTATTCATCATGATTTGCATCACAACAAACACACACAGACATGTAAATGTGTGTGCTTTATGGTAAATTTTCACCTTTAAGCATTTCTCCACGGTCTGAACCAACCCACATCACCAATCTTCACACACACGTAGGCCAATGTTTGTGCATTATAATAAGTCACATTTTCTTCCCCTTTCTAGGCATTTCTCCATGCTTTGCACCAACCCATATCACCAATCATCACAGACACACACACAAAGAACACATAATTGTACAGCATATGCTCGCCATGTCTTTCGCAAATTTAATATACGCCCAGATGTTTGATAAAGTGATATATGTGTAAATATTGGTGTTATGACTGAGGCAATAATATTCATCAAAGACAACCTCAAGATCTCATCAACCTATGAAGAAATCTTTGTGGGTTTCACTACACGTGTGCTCAGTAATCGAATCAATAGTCTTTGGTCGGACCTCCGACATGATCGGTCGGTGCTATACTATTATCCTGGCAATGGATCGGTCTGGCCTCTGTACCGATCATCGACATCATCGCCGACATCTTCGCCATGCCTGAATTGCCACGGTGGCTTGTCATGTCCACCCACAAACACACACACCCACCGGGTCACCTCCCCTACGCCAACCCCCATGCACCTACCAAGCAGCAACCCATCCACGCATGCCCCTGCACACATCGATCCCCCTAGCCCCTACCACCGTCCCTCCACCCCACAGCTAGGTCCCCAAAAATCCCCATCGAGCCCCTGTATGCCTAAACAGTTTTAAAGCTCTCATTTCACACATCACCATTCACCATGGCCGGCAACACCAACTGCACCTACCACCGCTCTCTCCATCATCACAAGTCCCCACTGCCCCCACATTCCTCTAAAATCTCCACATGCACACCCATAAACACACCAATCCACACACACACGATGATCATCATATAATAACAGTCAGGAGTAGAAATGAAAATGATGAGGAATAAGTAAGTTGATGGCAGTTTCAAATAATAGAAAATTGAAGTTCTTTCCATTTTTTCTCTTGAAAACCTTACAGGCTGTTTTATATTCTGATACATGATGGAATGGCTAGAAATCAGGAACATCGTGATCGTGGCTAAAAATTAGGAAGATGGACAGTTATATTTTCTTGACCATTGTTTTGACCAATCATATCCTTACACCTATCACGCTATGAATGAATACATATCGTCCTTCAGCAACTTCACGTACTCTTGTAACATGCCATCTCCATAATTCTACAACCACTAAGATATTAAACACAGCAGACGTCTGTTAAGTTAAAATATAGAAGATGTCCTGGTTTCAAATGTAGCTGGCACTTCAAGTTTCGAAGTTGGGTTGCTGGACACTGTAGAATATACTCGGCTTGCTTATTTGAGAGAATAAGTTGCTTACTTCCGCTTGAATCAGACATTGTAATGTATAGTTTGTACCTGTTTCAAGAACACCAACAATGATTACTCAGCTAATATATTAACGTACGTACTATTAATACCAGATGCCTGATACATACACGGGCACAACTTGTACTTCTTTTTCGGTGCAGGTACTGCAAGCCGCCCTGCCTTCATGGTACGTACTCCATCTTGTTCAGACATGCCACACATGCATCGTACCAAAGATTCTCCGTGTCTATAAATTCAATACGTGCCGTTATATGTTCACATGTTCAGCAATTTTGACTTTCATTCTCTTTTAACCAACATGCTTATGAATGATTGAGCTAGTAAACTAATTGATGCAAGATTGACATGCTTAATGATACAAGTGATCTTACTGAGGTGCTGACTTGTTATGTTTTGAATACATAGAGGATAAGCTCTTGTAACTGTATGCCGTATTTCTTCCATATATAGTATCCAAAAAAAAAATGAAAAGTCTTCCATATCAGTAAGTGTATGAAGTGAAGCCCATAGTTATCACTAACACGATGTTGTGGATTTTCTGCATGTTAAAGGAGGGAGAAATACTATGTTTGGTGGTCAATACCTTAATATCGCATGTTGACTGGGTTAAGAGAGTGATTTTCGTGTCTCACCCTTTGCTACCTCAATTTTTCTTGGGAACTTTGTTTTTCCTTTTGAATGTTTGAATCTTAATCTTCTTAATTAAGGCTACAAAATTAGCCAGCCTAAATGAAGAAGATCTTGTGCCAGCTATGCCGAAAATCTTTAATTTATTTTGGAATAATGCTATGGTTTTTTTTTTTTTTGGGTCTTTATACCCTTTGTTAGCAGTGCCGAGACGAAATATGTTGTGGTGATTCTGAGAATTTTGATCCAGAGATAGTCCTGCACTATATTAGTTCGGCCTTCTGTTACAGAGTGCTTGTTCCCATAGAACATTGAATCAGTTCTACAAAAGATTGCACTGATTATAATCAATCTGTTTTATTAAAGAGATCAAAGTGCGACTGCCCTTTCCGTTCGGACACTTTGGTTGATTTTGCTACCACAAATTTTCTTCTACCACTATTTTGCTAAAATATTTTGCACTTCCAGAGACATCCATCTCTCATACGTATACTCGTTGTTTGCAGGATGTCAGTAGCCTGACTAATCTTTTCCAGAGTTCTTTTGCCATAACGCCTGAAGAGAAGCAGCTCTCCATTAGTGGAAAGAACTGGGGCGAAGTTGATTTAAATGGTCAGTGATCATTAAATGTCTAGTCATTATATCTCCAGTTAACGTTGTATACTAGGCCCATCCACTGCCAGTACTTTGTGTCTTTTGTTCTTATATTTATGCTTACTTTTGCATATATATGGTTATTTTGTCGGGGTTGAAATATAGCTGTGGTTTTGATTGTGCTAAAGACATTCCTTGTAATCTAAGTGTGCATCTGAACATTCTTCCGCTCTAATTTGACTTTTATCAGGCAATACACTTGCTTTCCTGGTTGGTTCAAAGCAAGCATTTGAGGTGTCGTTAGCTGATGTTGCCCAAACACAGCTTCAAGGGAAGAACGACGTCCTCTTAGAGTTCCATGTGGATGATACGGCCGGGGCTAACGAGGTTTTTCTCTCTTGTATTTTCTATATGGATCCGGCCATCCTTAGCACAAGTTCTACTCTGTGCCGCTTTTTAGAAGCGCTCTCTTATGTCATCTCTCTTGACGTTATTGCTGCTTTGTTTTTTTTGGCATATCATGAATACAGAAAGATTCTTTGATGGAGATAAGCTTTCACATACCTAATTCAAACACACAGTTTGTTGGCGATGAAAACCGTCCTTCTGCTCAGGTAAGCCTTTTATTAATACAGATGATTATCTGGCACATAGGTTTATAGTGTTGTGCTTGTTTATCATTAGGTCTTCCGTGACAAAATTATGTCAATGGCGGATGTTGGATCGGGAGTTGAAGAAGCTGTTGTTACATATGAGGGGATTCACATTCTTACTCCAAGGTAGGTGTTACAGTTGTTGCCAGCATCATTGTTGTATTAAGTCGTTTCTTGATTTTTCACGTGATTGATTTCCTGTTGCAGAGGCCGATACAGTGTTGAACTTCACCTTTCATTTTTGCGACTCCAAGGGCAAGCCAATGATTTTAAGATTCAGTACAGCAGCGTTGTTCGTCTTTTCTTACTTCCAAAGGTGCTCTTTCTTCTGCACTTTTACGACAGTAGCATACTTGCCATCCTGTGATTATTATGACCTCAACAGATAAAGCAAACATTTATCTCAGTCAATTGACCACTGGTTTCTTAGAGATGGCTTTAGGCGTAAAATGAGTGAGATTCTTATGTTTTTTGCAGTCTACCTCTCCACATACTTTTGTAGTCATAACTCTTGATCCGCCAATCCGTAAAGGCCAAACGTTATACCCGCATATCGTGTTGCAGGTATTGTTACCATCATTGCACTGGTAGTCTTTATTTCAGCTTTCCTACAGTTAATTGTCCATGACAGGATTCACCTTTTTACACAGTTTGAAACAGAGCGTGTAGTAGAAAGTGAATTATCACTAGGTGAAGATCTTCTCAATACAAAGTACAAGGGCAAGTTGGAACCATCCTATAAGGTAATGCCTGAAATACTTATTAACTGAAGTGTTTGACCTACACAGTTATGTCCACTCATCAGTAAGCATTGGAAATTGAGAAATAAAATGTGTCAACTTTAGTAAATTGAATTACATCTGTCGTTGGTGCCAAATCCCGTATGCGCACTCTCTTGAGTTTGAAATCATCAACGAGCGTGCTACAGATAAGCCATTTGTCCTATTCCAGTGTACCAAGTGTTTTACACGCTGATCCTTACCAAACATAGCACACCGCATTCATTATCACTGATAGGTGTAACTAAAATAAGCAATAAATTCAATAAAGAAAATGTCAAGTAAACCAAAAAAATTTCCTACCGCTTGCTTGTTGATTGAATCGCTAGCTTCATGTTTGATGTTGATATACAGTTTGTTGAAGCTGCTCGACGATAAACTTAATCCTCCATAGATTAGAAGATTATAATGCATATTTTTCAAATTTTAAATGGATAATATCACCTCTGTCCCTGAGGTTTGGGGGTAATTACAGGTAAGGACATAGTTTGGACAAATTACATTTATGTCCATTGACCAAACGGAACCCTAAAAATCCTAACAGTTTTAACAAAATGGCTTTATTGCCCTTATGTTAGAAAGTTATTTTTTAAATGTCATTATCTCTTTTTAGAAAAGAAAAACCCTAATTTTGTTTTACTCTCTCTCTCTCTTCCCCCACCCTTTCCCCACCCACTTCGCTGCCACCCACACCCCCACCCTTCGCTGCCCCCCGACCCTCCCTCCCCCGGTCACCCCCCACCCACTTCGTCTGCCTCTGCCCTTCGCCGTCGCTACAATCACTGACCCCTTCCCCGTCACCGCAACACCCTCACTCTTCCCCGGCCACTGCACTCACCCTTCCCCGTCACCGCAACACCCTCACTCTTCCCCGACCACTACACCCACCCTTCCCCGTCACCCGCCCACCCCGTCATGCCCACAACCCATTCCCTGGCGTCGCACCCCGCCTACCTCCCCCTTCCCCTACGCAACCCGTCTTCCTCCTCCGTCACCGGCACTGCACCCCATCTTCCTTCTCCGTTACTGGCGCTGCATCCCATCTTCCTCCCTCATCACCGGCATTCTCTCTTCTTCCCGACCTAAAACAGCCACTATCTCTCTCCTTCCCATCCAGGTTTCCTCCCTCCCTTGCCAAGGGCTTACCGGCGTGGCGGGGCAAGTTTGCCAAATGGTGGGGTGAGGGGTAATGCCGGAGGCGTGGGTTTGCCAAGGCGCTTGCCGGAGGCTTCTCGGCAGCTTGGGTTTGCCAAGGGGCTTGCCAGTGTGGTGGGGTGAATCTGCCAGATGGTGGGGTGAGGGGGGCTACTGGCAGCGTAGGGCGGCTGAAGGGGCTGCCGGTGGTGACTTCAGATCTAGGGTTTAAATTGTGGAGAGAGAAAATTTGGATATCAAACCCTAATTTTAAAAAATTAGGGTTTAATATCCTAATTTGAAAATTATAAAAATTATTCACGATATACTGTACTTGGGTAGTATTGCCATTTAAAATTTACGTAATGACAAAAATTACATGTTTTGGACGGAATGCTGACAATTGGATAAAAGTGTTACTTTTTTAACGTTTTTGGTCACGTATGTTACATTTTGAAACTTAGTGTCCTTGACTGTAATTACCCCCTAACCTCAGGGACATAGGTGTAATTAGCCCAATTCTAGAGTAAAAGGGAATATGCATATACCTTTGTACTCTTTAACATACACACTCGTCACAATCAATGTGATGTCCTTCGCAACATTCTGAAACACTTTCCTCCCATCTACAGTTGCAAGCTCGCCCCAAAGAGTAAGTCTTACTGCAGTCATACTTTTTTTTTCAAGACAAACTTAGCTCAGGAGTTGTCAGAGAACTCTATGAAATTCATAAAATAAACATCTCAATAAAAAGTAGGAGGAGTTATTCAAGAATCGTGCCTCGGATCGATGAGCACAATATCTCTCTTTGGTGTATGATCGCTTTGTGTAATTTGACATTCCGTGTCAGATACGACCAAACCAATAACATCTACAAACGTAGACAGTTTTGTTAGTACCTTTGTTTTATATGGGATAATACAATGTAGCATTAAAAATTCATCGCGACGTACCTATCAATGTATAGTCATGCTTAATGAATTGACCTATGTCAGGTAATTTGACTAAGAAAAACTTGTGAAGCGGTATTGTATTGAGTGATCAATAATGCGCTCAACAACAGCGTCTGCATAAGATATAACTGATACTGATTGGACACCAAGTTGTACCTCGAATTAGCAGGATATATCTGAACCCCTTTCAGACAATAAATTTTGCCCTCATTAAGATGTTCATCAAAATAATCCACTTCACTTGTGGCTACCATCGCTTGCATAGCATCACCCTGATGAATTAAATGTGTAAGTACTATTATTAAAATAACTGTTAAATAATTTACTTTGATGGTATTCACCTGTTCATCAACAAACAATAGCTTGAAGTTCTTGTATGCCTTATTACGTCGATCGTGCCCACGAAGAATAATCATCCTGACCAGTCGAGCCTTTACGTTCCATCTTAATCCGAGTGGATTAAGGAATGCGAAAGGTGTATATCTAGTGAACTCTTCTCCTGTAATTTTGTTTTCCAAAATAATGAGAAGATTAAACATGACATTACTATTAGTATCAGTGAATATGAACACACAGGGATTATAAAATTAATAAAATAGTCAAACATGTCACACATAAGCTAAATAGTATGTTAAATTCAGCAAAATACAGCAAGAATCTTAGTTGATATATACATATATCACTAACTAAATTGGTAAAGAAAAAATAGATCACAAATTATTAAGATGAAATAGCATTAAGAACTTCATATTACACTAAGTTTTTTTTGTGTGATTCGACGAACATAATGAATAGAATAGTCAGACCTATGTCACATATAAGCTATGTATTACATTAAATTCAGCAAAATATAGTAAGAAGCTTAGTTGACATATACGTATATCCACCTACTAGAGGCCAAAGATGAATTGTGGAAGTACTCAACTACAAGTTATCAGATAATGAGAAGACCAATAGTGGAGTAGGACACCACCTCCACTGGACATGCTTGTACACAACAAACCTTATGTAACAGAGAACAACAAGGGGTAAATTGGATAAGAAAGCATAAAATGAATTAAATAGTCAAACACGTTACACTGAAGCCATAAATTACATTAAGTTCAATAAAATACAACAAGAAACTCAATTGACATATACATATATCACCGACCAATTGGTAAAGTAGAAAGAGATTACGAACGTCAAGATGAGATAGCATTAAGAACTTTATGGTACGCAATATTTTTTGTATGGTATGATGGCACGTCATCTTTGTTAACTATCAGCATCTTTAACCCTCCAGGCTCTGTCGCACGTGATACTGTCACATAAAATTGCCCATGAGAGAATACAGAGTTTGGAAGGTACACACCAACATTCTTCAACGTTTGTCCTTGACTTTTGTTTATAGTGATCGCAAATACCACTTTCAATGGAAATTGTCTTCTTCTCAGTGGCAGTGATGTTTGTTCAGTAGTAAGTGACAAAACAATACGCAAGATTAAAACAACATCGCCATAGTGTGAAACCTGTAATCACTTGCGCCTCGATGTCTCTATCCCCCATTTTTTCAATTATGAGACGCGTTCCATTACACAGATCTATGGACCGGTTGAGATTTCGCAAAAGTATAACTGGTGCACCTTCTTTGAGTTCTAAAGAATGGCTTGGCAGTCCTGGACAAGAGATTGTGTGCAAAACTTCTGGTGGATTTAGGTTTTGGTCTAAAACAGTGGTCTCGCTCTCTGATAATGTATCTGCACTTACATATGTTCTACTTTCTCCAGGAAGCATAGACAGTATTTTGTCATTCAATTCATCAACATCGGTATTCTTCTGTGTCAAGATACCACACTCTTTTAGATAGTCACAATTACCATACCGTGACCCAAAATCTGGATAAGTTACATCTATTAGCTGACGTATTGCATTTTGGCCATTTTGAATCAAGAACCTGTTGGGGATGCGTATCTAATTTGTCTCACCTCCATTGAGAAAAGAAGTCCCTGGTAATTTTCCATCACCTATTTTCATAACCCAATTGGTAAACTCGAATAGCTCATTCCTGGACTCATCGGAGCGTGCTTGTGCCATGACGCGCATATTTGTATGTAGATGCATTACACGACAATGGTTCCAAATTGTTAATTCGAGCAATGAAGTTGCCACTGTGGCTTGACGACCACCTTCTAGAACAATTGGCAGTGTTTGTCTAAAATCACCTCCTAGCACAACTAACTTTCCACCAAAAACACGCTCGCTCAAGCCTGACTCGCTTCCCTGTAGAATGTCTTTTAAAGTACGATCAACAGCCTCAAACCCATAGCGATGCATCATTGGTGCCTCATCCCATATGATCAATGATACTTCCCTTATTAAACCTGCAAGTTCACTTTGACGATTGATTGGACAACATGAGAATTCATCAAGAGATAATGGAACTTTGAAGAGGCCATGCCCAGTTTTCCCATTCGGTAGTAGAAGCGCAGTAATGCCAGATGATGCCAATGAGAGAACAACATTTTTCTCTTGCCTCATCTTTGCAATAAGCGTTCTCCACAAATGTGTTTCCCTGTTCCACCACTACCATGAACAAAGAATAAACCACCTGTCTTGTTTTCGTAAGCCTCCATTACTACATCAAAAATTGAGTGTTGCTCATTATTTAAAGTGGAAAACACCATCTTGAATAGTTGGCCTTCTTCCAGGCTACCGTAGTCCAGAGCTTCCCTGATAAGTATGTTCGTCGCTAAGTTAGAAGCTTGTGCATCAGGCAAAGGCATAGGTGGGAACTCTTTGGGGATCTACCGTTTCTGTTTAGTATGTACTCAATCTCCACCGGTCCCAAATTTTTTCTTTCTTCGTCTCCAACACGAATGTTGATGTCTCCCGTTTCACGCCTCATATTGTAGACCAAATCATCCGTTAAATATCTCCAATGACGCTCCCAAAGCTCTGCTGGGTTCGTAACTTGACAAAACATTAACATCGTACAATAGAAGTTACGAAGCTTTCTTGCAGATGCCCATATTGATGCCTCATATAATGCATCGTGCCACTCGTTGTCATCGTCTAGCAGCCCAATTTTTGCACCAGCTGATTTATACGTCGAATGCAGGACTTCATTAACAGTTGTGATGTCGTCCCAATCTTCGCAACTTCGAACCATGTGCAAAAGAATTCTGAGATAGTAGCGCTCACCAGAGTTTGGGTGTGTATAAGGTAGTCGACCAAGGCAATGTTTATTTTTTTTTATTTTTTCCCATCTTTTTCTATTGCCATCTGTTTCCATATCCACTCAAATGAGTAATCGACGTAAGTCAAAGCCCTTGCCTCTGGATATCTTCGGTTAGCTTCAAACCACTTTGTTAACATGGTATTATGTAAGTCCGGTCGATCAATGACTTGGTAAAGATGATCGTTATCATTAAATGTTATAAATTGTTGGTTTTAAAGATGGTATTGAGGGTATTGTTTATGCACCTATCAATCGAATCCTATATATATATATATATATATATATATATATATATATATATATATATAGAATTCCCTCATTGTTCTCAAACTTTCAACCTCTCCACTCCCTTGTTCATAATCACAAATCTGCTCAGTCAAGAAGATTTCCAGTGAAGTTTAAAGTTTTCAAGTAAGATTCTTTCTTTACTCTTATAGTTTAGCTATTCTGGGGTGAACACGCTCATGAGGTGAAAACCTCTCTATGAATTGAAAGGGAAACGTTTCTTTCAAAAATCCTAACATCTCAAAGACTAAAACATGATATAGGAGATAGGATTTTAGAGATCATATGGCATTTAGTGTAAATGATGAGCTCTGCCTTAAAAAAAAAAAAAAAGGGATTTTTCAAAAAAGGACAACCTAAGATTGGAAGGATAAACAAATTTCTAAATTTTCCAAAAATCAGCAGCTAAAACAACTTCTACTCACACCTCCTGTTTCTGGTATTCAAGAGACAGCTAGTCCTGTTCTACAGGTAACAGGTAAAGACTCCTCAAATCCTGTGATAGCTGGAGGTTTGCTCAAAATCTCTGAAAATCCCTCAAGCTCGGGAGAAAGAACTTCTAGTCCAGCACCACCGGCGGCTGGTAAAGACACCTCAAGTCCGGAGATCCCTTTCCGTTTGGGCAAAACGGAACTCAGAAGACAGAAGATCAGAGAAACAAAGGTCTTTGAGATGTTAGGATTTTTGAAAGAAACGTTTCCCTTTCAATTCATAGAGAGGTTTTCACCTCATGAGCGTGTTCACCCCAGAATAGCTAAACTATAAGAGTAAAGAAAGAATCTGGAGAAAATCCCATAAAAAGATGGGATTTAAATAAAATTTATTGCAGATTAGACATTATTAATCCTGATTATATAGTTAAAACTGCTAATATTGAAGCCAGTAGTTTAGATACAGAAGATTTCAAAATGCATATTAGCGAATTAACCAACTTAGGAGTAATAAGACCAAGCAATAGTCCGCATAGATCAGCGATAAAAACATAAATTCCACGTTGTCCTAGATCTTAGCAATGCCTCTACTTCCAAGTCTAAACCAGATACAATCTATTATGATAAAAACATAAATAGACGTTTAGAATATTTAGAACAAAAAATAATACAAATTGAAGAAAATATAGAACAACTAAAAGAAATTAACTTAGACATACCCATAGAAGAACCTAAAAAACAACTGATACAAGACTTTAATATTGATAAATTTTGTACTAAACCACGTTTTAGTAATCTAATAACTACACGAATACAAATTAAACATTACAAAAAACATGTGGAGACAAATGCAATCATCGATACAGGATGCACTATCACTGTTATCGATCCTTCTCTTATAAGTACACAACATTTAAAAATCCTAGATAAACCTATGACTGGAGTAGGATTTTCTAACACACCTATACAATATGATAAAATGATTTCAAACGCTTACATTACTTTCCTTACACCTTGTAATGTACAATCTCCTCCATACCATTTAAACCATGCATTTTGTACTCCAATACAACATGCTGAAGGCAAAATTATTCTAGGTATTAATTTTCTCCTCGCCAATAACAATACAATTACTCTATCCAAAGAACTTTTTCAAATCTCTCAAAATACAACACACACACCCATTAATATTGATACACCATCAGAGTACGCTCAGAAGCGTGGTGGGACATATATAGAAATAGAGGCAAAAACTTCACAAACATGTACTGATTGTCAAAAAGGTAAGACAAATTGTTGTTTAACTAACATAGACTCAACTTCTTTTGATGACAGCAGTTTAGAAACATTTAGTGAAGAGGTAGATAATGATCCATACAATATATATAGAGTCAGTTATAATTTGATACAACAGTTTACTAATAAGAATGATATTCTTAGAGCTGTTGAAACGTTACCCTTTTTAGGAGAAAATCCCATAAAAAGATGGGATTTAAATAAAATTTATTGCAGATTAGACATTATTAATCCTGATTATATAGTTAAAACTGCTAATATTGAAGCCAGTAGTTTAGATACAGAAGATTTCAAAATGCATATTAGCGAATTAACCAACTTAGGAGTAATAAGACCAAGCAATAGTCCGCATAGATCAGCGGCATTTATAGTTAGAAACCATGCAGAAGTAGTTAGAAACAAAAGTAGAATGGTAATTAATTACAAAAGGTTAAATGACAACATAAAAGATGACAGTTACAATATTCCAAATAAGACATTTCTTTTAAGTAAGATACAAGGTAAAAAACTTTTTAGTAAATTCGACTGTAAGTCAGGTTTTTATCAAATTAAAATGTGGCCAGAAGATATTAAATGGACTGCATTTACCACACCAGAAGGCCTATATGAATGGTTAGTTATGCCATTTGGCCTTAAGACAGCACCAAGTATCTTCCAGCGCAAAATGGATGATATTTTTAGACCTTATAATGATTTTGGTTAAATTTTTGTTTTAAACATTTTGTACAAGCTTCGGCATAACATAAAGAACATTTGCATCGTACTTTAATGGCAGGGTACCATTGACATATGTAGCAGGTATTAGTATATATTCCTTTTCCTATTTCCCATTGATGTATACAAGTTTCTTGTTTGATTAAATTGTGTTCTGATGGTTTGAACATAAAATTATAAATACTAGATTGTTTCAAGGAATTTATAAACATATCTAATTGATCAGTTGTTTCTACAGGAAGGTGATCTTCTTCTTCATCACTACTTAGAGAAATTGTATCTTCAACATATTCTTCAATGGATTTAATACTATAAATGCTTTCTGTATCACTTAGGGTTTCATCTACTTCAACTAAATCTTCATTTGTATTATTAACTATCATTGCTTTAAATGTATTGTTATTATGTTTTCTAGGACAACTAGAGCTTAAATGGTCTGGTTCGCCACATGCATAACAAGTTACTTTGTTTTTATAAATACGTTTATTATCATATTTTCGTACATGTCTTGGATTTAAGAAAGGTCTTCTAGCTCTACTCTTTCTTAAATAATAAGTTTTTCTAGGGTGTTTTTTATATTGTCTTATAGGTTTACGAGTATATTTAGGTCTAGGTTCTTCTTGACCATAATGTTGAGGTGTATATATTTCTTTACAAAAACTTGTTTCATTTTTAAGTTGTCGAGATATTTGTATATTAGTACATTTAGATACTAAAATTTCAATAACTTGTTCTAAAACACTTCCTAAGGCATAAGCAGGTTTTTTGTCTGGTGGTTGTTCATAGGCTTTCTTAATTGTATCAGTTATTTCTCTTCCTAATGCTCCTGGTAATTTATTTAGAAATTTGTTTATAACCGTTTCATTATAGATATTTCCGCTTTGAGAGGTGAAATAATAATATTCTTGCATAAAAGGTTTAATATTATGCCAATTGTATAAATGTACTTGTTCTAACCTTCTAGCGGCTTCATTTTGTAGAACACCGTCTCCTGTATTAGGATTTCTACCGGTTAAAATTAATTGTATAGTGTTTACAAAATTATATGGATTAGGCCCTAAATCGGCCATTTCTCGTAAATCATTAGGATAAGCTCTTTGCCATTCTTCAAAATTTGCTTTAGCTATGGGTCCTAAAAATTGTGTCATGTATCTTATCATTTCTTCGCCTGTTTCTAAGTTATCAGCTTGTTTTGTAATAAAATTAGCTACAACAGCATCTTTCCATACTTGTATATAATTTGTTCTTTGTTGTGGATCTACAGATGTAATATTTAAAATAAAAGGTTCTGCTGCCTTTTGTATTTTAAAATTTTGTTCTAAAGGATGTCTTTTTCCTTTAGGTCTATAATTAGGTTTATCATATGGTCTGTCTGATGCATCTATTTTAGCACTTTGTCTTGGTAAATTTCCATAAGTATATTGTGGTCTATAATTACCTCTGGTTGTATAAAACCTACTTTCTTCAGTTATGTTTGAATTTTCACCACTATCTTCCATAAATATGTAAGGGGTTTCATTCATCAAATTAAACTTTGTATTATTAGTTGTAATTTGAGTAGATATAGATTGTATATCATCGTCTAATAATTGATCAAAATCATTTTCTGTTATTGTATCTTTATCAAATTCATATCGTTGTTTATTTTTATCCTTATCAGTCATTAATTCTTCAAATTCTTCGATTAACTGTCTGTTAGAATTTTTTAATTCTTTGTGTTGTTTTACTCGAATAGCTTCTATTTCTTGTAGAGCATTATTAATTTTGTTATCTAATTCTATTTTGTAATTTATTTCAGGTTCTGAAGTTTCAAGAGAAGCTGCTGATTTAAACATTAATGTAGGGCTTAAATCTAAATCTTTTAGTTCATCAGGAATAGTTATTTTCTGAGGTTGTGTTATATCTTCAGATTCTTCAAATATATTTGGGCTATTTTCTTCCTTCTCTATCATTTGTATACATTCTTGATATTGAGACCAACTAAGTCCTTGACCAAAATAAGTAGTTCCTATTTTTTGATTTAATATAATTTTTGCTTTTATTTTATTCATTTTCCTCAGTTTCTTGGATGTCTGGATTATTAATAGCTTCAACATAATTTGTAAATCTAACTGACATTCTGCCAGATGTATTTCTATACCATAAGCTATCTGTTGGTACTATGCTAGTTGAAGAACTTGATCCTAAAATTCTATCTATTTGCCATTCTTGGCCTGAGTTGTCTAAAGCATCTACCTTATAAGGTGGTAATAATCTAATTCCACGATTAATTATAAATTTGGCAGTCTCTTCTATATTTAATTGGTATCCTACTTGACTATTTTGTGTAAGTTTTCCAATAAAAGTAGAACATATTAATAAATTCTTGCCTTGTTGAAATTCTTCATAACCTTTAGTCATAATTTTTATTTTAATATTTTTTGCAAAATCTCTTGTATTTAAGCAAAAGTCAGGTGCACAATAAAATATTCCTCCATTATTGTTCATATCTACTTCAATAGCTCCTAGAATTGCTTGTTCATTAGTAAACCTATCATCAATTATAGCTAAAAAGACTTTAGCTCCTGTATCTCTTCTGGTTAATCCTTTAATTCCTACAACAATTAAACCTATATGTGTAAGATTAAAATTGCCTCGAACTAATTCTTGTTCAGAATCTGGATGTATTAAATTTATACTAACTACATCATCTCCTATGCATCTATTTTGAGTTTCTCTATAGTGCATAAAGAGTCTTGTTTGACTTACTGGTGCATTATTTTGATAAAGAATTTGTGGGGAAATTAAATCTAATCGATTTTGTCTAAATTGTTCAATTTGTCTATCTATGTCTATTATTTGTTCTAAAGAAGCTATAGGTGCAGGTGGTTGTCTAAATAACCTAAGTACTCTATTGCCTACTGTATTTTCATTTCTACGTCTTGTTTCTGTGGCTAAGACTTCTGTTCTATTTCTATCTTCTGTATTACCTCTTCCTAAAATATTTCCCGTATTTCTTATCATTTTAAGAAATGAGTTTGTCTTTTTGTTTTCTGTGTTTATTGAGTTCTTCTATTCTTTGTTTATCATAGACTAAAAATTTCCAATCTTCTTTTGTTTTAGAAGGTTTCTTTTTATCAACTTGCATATTATCTAGTTTTTTACATAAATCTTCTATATCTTTTGTAGATGTTTGCTTAGGTTTTATTCTAATTTGTTCTTCTAACTCAGTTATTTGGTTTTGTAAATTTTCTATTTTTTCTAAACATGTTAATAATAATATAATTATTATATTATTTTGTTTTTTGTTTACTATCTCAGTAGGAGTCCCTACGTTGTTTCTAGTTAAACCTTCTCCGGGGCTTAAATATCGAATACTATTATTGTAAGCATTTAAATAATTTATGTTGGTTTCGTAGTCTTTAATCATTATACTCAATACCTTGTAATTGTATATAATGTTTTATATTATCTTCTAATTTTTTATGCCTTCTTTCTAAATATATTATTTTTTGCTTGCATCCTTTTATGTCATCTCTAATTTCATTTAATTGTGTAATTATTATTTCTAGTTTTGAATTATTTGTTTTTTCTATGCTATTTTGTAACGTATTTTTAATATAGTCTAAGTTTTCCCTAATTATTTTTAAACTATTATTATCTGTTTGTAAATTTTGAAAATCTATCACTTTAGTAGTCATTATATACCGTTTAACATATTGTCTAGATTAGCCAGGGCTTCATCATCCCATGGGTAATCATTGTCATTATCATAAAGGTCATGTACTAAATAATCATCAAAATATTCATCACTAAGTTCTTCATCACAATTTAAATTTAAAGTTGTATCAGTTTGATTTGTTAAAGTTTCTATTTCATTTTCAGTTTGTATATTATTTTCTTCTCTAATTTTTCTTAACATTTCATCCATATAAAGAGAATTATTGTCTTGATCTTTTAAATGAATATAACATCCTATTAAATGTTGAAAAAAGATGTCAAAATCATGTAAAAGAGTATCAAAATATAAGAAATATCTTATATATGTAGATAAAGGATTGTATACTAGATCTAACGTTTGGGTGTCTATAAAATTTCTAATTCGTTCATTAGCAAAATCTATATTGTTTAAAGCGACGAAAAACTTCTGACTTGTCTCTAAAAGGCCTGTTATCATATAAGGTTCCATATTAAAATTATTCATCATGTCTTCAAAATTAAAAGGTTCTTGGTGGTCGTTTGGGTCTAGAGTTCTAGACATTTTAATCAGGTAAAAGTAAAGTACTTTGTTTATTAGTGTTATCATTTTCTGTATCACTACTTTCACTACTATAAATGTCTTCTGCACTACTTTCAGAATTACGACGACTTATATGTAGGGTGTGTATATGATCAGTAATATTAGCTAAGGCTTCGTCTTGATGTGTCTCTGTTATTTGTCGAAATCTATCACTAGAAGGTGTTTGTACTAAAAGACGAATATATTCATTATGATAATAGCTATTGTTATCCATGTCTATTAGGCATATATAAAAATTTATTAAGTGCTTTAAATAAGGATTTAAATTTGTTATGATTTCAGGAAAATTAACAAGTATAGGCATATAATATTGTAAAGGGTTGTATCTTAACAGAAAGGTGCCTCCAGAAATATTAAATCTAACTCTATTATTAGTATTATCAATAACTGATAAAGCTGCAAAAAAGCGACGAAATTCACAGTAATAATTATCAAAAGCATAAAAAGGTGTTCCTTCTGATGTACTCATGTTTGATTTAGAGGGGCTACTTGCTCTGGGTTACTCACTTCTCTCCTTTACTTAGGAAACTTTTCTTTTATCAAAGAGGCTCTGATACCAAAATGGGGGGTTTGGCCGGAAATTTTTTGTCCCCGGTTAGACCAAAAACCATTGTTGGAAAAATGGTAACATTTCAGAAGAAAAAACAGCGCTATAGAGGATCGATTTAGAGAAGATATGGCTGAAAATTGAAGATGATGAGTTGCCTTGGTGACCTAAAATCAAACAAATTCTAAAAATAAGATAGATGGATTGTTCTAAAAGGATTTTCTAAGATGTTCCGGTTAGGCCAAAAAACTCAGGGCATGCGTTAGTCCGCGGGATTTACAATGCCATCACTCGGCTTACTACCCTATGACTCGCTCCCACTCTTGTTTAAAAACCTATCAAGTAGTCTTAGGTTGTCCTTTTTTGAAAAATCCCTTTTTTTTTTTTTTTTTTTTAAGGCAGAGCTCATCATTTACACTAAATGCCATATGATCTCTAAAATCCTATCTCCTATATCATGTTTTAGTCTTTGAGATGTTAGGATTTTTGAAAGAAACGTTTCCCTTTCAATTCATAGAGAGGTTTTCACCTCATGAGCGTGTTCACCCCAGAATAGCTAAACTATAAGAGTAAAGAAAGAATCTTACTTGAAAACTTTAAACTTCACTGGAAATCTTCTTGACTGAGCAGATTTGTGATTATGAACAAGGGAGTGGAGAGGTTGAAAGTTTGAGAACAATGAGGGAATTCTATTGATCTTGAGAATGCAGTATTTGCAGCGTGTCTACAAATGAAGAGTTCTAAGCCTTTTATAGGCAGAGAAAACCTAAACACTAATAATTACATGTAACAGCTGTCCTAAAAGGAGATGCGCACTACATCTATCTTTACAAAAGTAGATGCGCTCTTAAGTCAAAAAGGCGCACTAGAATTACATAGTCAAAAGTTATACAGGAATCTGTCTTCTATTGGAATAAACTTTTGTAAAAGTAACCGAAAGTAGAGGGACAGGTGTAGAAGCAATTTTGTTTTTTAATAATCTTTGTGGGTCCAAGAGTCCACTAAGATGCTTTGTCCTTTTCTGTATCTACTAGCTTTCCTTTGCCTTTGTTCCGTTTTTCTGATGTCTTCTGATGAGACTTGGCAGTATCTGGATCATCAGATGATGACGTCTTCAATACTTCATCCAGCTCATCGTCTAGTTGCTTGAAATCTGAACTAGTATACGGCTTCTGTGCAAAATCTTCACTATACTGGCTCTGAACGTAGTTTTTGTCAAAATCTGCGAAGATGCTATATATCATATCAGCAGTTTGTTTCTTGATTGTATCCGCCATTAACTTCTTCTTTGTTTCTCTGATCTTCTGTCTTCTGAGTTCCGTTTTGCCCAAACGGAAAGGGATCTCCGGACTTGAGGTGTCTTTACCAGCCGCCGGTGGTGCTGGACTAGAAGTTCTTTCTCCCGAGCTTGAGGGATTTTCAGAGATTTTGAGCAAACCTCCAGCTATCACAGGATTTGAGGAGTCTTTACCTGTTACCTGTAGAACAGGACTAGCTGTCTCTTGAATACCAGAAACAGGAGGTGTGAGTAGAAGTTGTTTTAGTTGCTGATTTTTGGAAAATTTAGAAATTTGTTTATCCTTCCAATCTGAGGCATTTAATTCAAAAATTTGTACTTTTGTTTTTAACTCAGAAATTTGAACTTCTAATTGTGTTTTGTCAAAAGCTAATTTGTCAGTGGCTTGTTTCAAATCACTATAATGTTTTATTAAAATATCACAATTTTTGCAAAATTGTGATCCAGGAGAAGAAGGAATGGGTCCTGAAGTAGAAGTAGCAAGTGAGGTGTCAGGATTAGTGCAAAAAGGACTTATAAAATAATTTAGACCATAATGATCTTGCATTAATTTTTGAGATTCTTCAAGTGTTTGAGTGCCCTTATACCAGGGTTTTTCATGGTTTCCCACACCATGATGCATTGCCTCTGGAAAATGTTTGTATATGCCGGGTTGTTTTCCCCTAAAAACACAATAGAATTGAAATCTACGAGTATCTCTAAGTTTGTGGAAATAAGAAGTTAAGCCATTCAAAGCATTGACAAACCAACTATTGTCTTTACGCATAAAGGACTGCCAAATGTTGTCTAAAAGGGTGACTTGGTCTAATGGAAGAGAAGTAATCTTAGGGTCTTTTATTTGAAACTTACTTCCTACATGAATAACGCCTAAATTGCTTCCATCAAAATTAATTCTTTGTCTTCCTGAATTATCGGTGTATGAAGGAAAAAGTGTAGGGAAAGGCGGATTTGTCTGAGACTGTGTATTTGGAAAATGGGCTTGGGAAGGAGGAGTATAAGGAGGTGTATTAGACATTGGTGGCGGTCTAGCTCGCCAAGGAGGTCTTCCTCCCGAAAAGGGATTCATTGTCCTGCAAAATATTAATCAAGACAAATAATGTAATATTTGTTAGTACTAAAAATTGTATAAAACTTGGTGTTAGGAGGATTGTATGAAAACTTATAGAATTCCTCCAAGCTAATTATTTAAGAAAACGATGATCTTGAAAAGGATTCATATTAAAATATTCTTTAAAAGAGTTACATCATTTATAAGGTCTGGAAAAAAGACTTTTACAAAGTCTAATGGCAGAAAACTGCTCCAAATAGATCTAGTTTATTTCTAATATGCTTTATATATTGTTGTGACTGGGCAACTGTCATTTTTCTGTATTCTTGTTCCCAAGGACAATCAGTTTCAGGTAAGCAAAGTATGTCTCTTATCCTATTCATCTCGCGAAGTATTAGTTGCTTATACCATCTGAGTTGCTGTTTTGCTTCAAAAGGAGTCATATCTGCAAAAAAAATTTTGTTAAGAGAATAATTTTCTAGATAATAAGTCTGCTAAAGTATTATCTTTTCCTTTTGTATGTTGCCATTCAATTTTGTCTAACCTATAATTGCTAAGTGTTGCTAAAAACTTTGCCCATCTATTTGTATATCTGGAGTCTTTGTTTTTATTATATCTAACAATTGCCTCACAATCTGTTCTTATGCAAAATTCATATTTACTTATTAAGAGTGCTTTGAAATGTTCAAGTGCATAAATTATAGCCAATAATTCGAAATCTAAACTTGTAAGATATTGATTGCTTTCTTTGTATTTACCGCTTGCATATCTACATAATCTTTCTTCTTTTTTATTACTGTATTTAGTAGGTTTGCAGTATAGGACAGCTCCCCATCCTTCTTTGCAACCGTCTGTTTGTACTATTAGATAGTCTGTATCTAAAGGTAAATAAAGATCAGGTAAATATTGTACTTTTTCTTTTATTGTTCTAACTAGATTAATATCCTCATTATTAAAGTGTCTCTGACCATTTTTTCTTGTTTTATTGTATAATGGTCCAATTAATTTATTAAGATCTTTAAAATACATCCGAGCTTGGTTTACGAGTCCTAAGAATGCTTGTATTTGTTTTAGTCATTCTAACTTGTCTGGAAAATCTAAAATTTTCTTAGATATATGTTCTTGTAACTTTATCTTGCCATTTCCTATTTCCATACCCAGAAATTTTATATTTGTTTTAAATAACTCTATTTTCTTCTTGCTAAGGATTAAACCGTGTTTTTCAAATAATTTAAAGGCTAAATCTAAATGGGATAAATGTTCTGTCTCGTTTTTACTACAAATAAGAATATCATCAATATATACTAAAATAAAATCATTATAAGGTCTAAACCCATAGCTAAAGCAAATTTTGAAGAATGGCAAAGAGCTTATCCTAATGATTTACGAGAAATGGCCGATTTAGGGCCTAATCCATATAATTTTGTAAACACTATACAATTAATTTTAACCGGTAGAAATCCTAATACAGGAGACGGTGTTCTACAAAATGAAGCCGCTAGAAGGTTAGAACAAGTACATTTATACAATTGGCATAATATTAAACCTTTTATGCAAGAATATTATTATTTCGCCTCTCAAAGCGGAAATATCTATAATGAAACGGTTATAAACAAATTTCCTAAATGGGATAAATGTTCTGTCTCGTTTTTACTACAAATAAGAATATCATCAATATATACTAAAATAAAATCATTATAAGGTCTAAAAATATCATCCATTTTGCGCTGGAAGATACTTGGTGCTGTCTTAAGGCCAAATGGCATAACTAACCATTCAAGTTGAGTCTATGTTAGTTAAACAACAATTTGTCTTACCTTTTTGACAATCAGTACATGTTTGTGAAGTTTTTGCCTCTATTTCTATATATGTCCCACCACGCTTCTGAGCGTACTCTGATGGTGTATCAATATTAATGGGTGTGTGTGTTGTATTTTGAGAGATTTGAAAAAGTTCTTTGGATAGAGTAATTGTATTGTTATTGGCGAGGAGAAAATTAATACCTAGAATAATTTTGCCTTCAGCATGTTGTATTGGAGTACAAAATGCATGGTTTAAATGGTATGGAGGAGATTGTACATTACAAGGTGTAAGGAAAGTAATGTAAGCGTTTGAAATCATTTTATCATATTGTATAGGTGTGTTAGAAAATCCTACTCCAGTCATAGGTTTATCTAGGATTTTTAAATGTTGTGTACTTATAAGAGAAGGATCGATAACAGTGATAGTGCATCCTGTATCGATGATTGCATTTGTCTCCAACCAGAGGTAATTATAGACCACAATATACTTATGAAAATTTACCAAGACAAAGTGCTAAAATAGATGCATCAGACAGACCATATGATAAACCTAATTATAGACCTAAAGGAAAAAGACATCCTTTAGAACAAAATTTTAAAATACAAAAGGCAGCAGAACCTTTTATTTTAAATATTACATCTGTAGATCCACAACAAAGAACAAATTATATACAAGTATGGAAAGATGCTGTTGTAGCTAATTTTATTACAAAACAAGCTGATAACTTAGAAACAGGCGAAGAAATGATAAGATACATGACACAATTTTTAGGACCCATAGCTAAAGCAAATTTTGAAGAATGGCAAAGAGCTTATCCTAATGATTTACGAGAAATATATATATATATATATATATATATATATATATATATATATATATATATATATATATATATATATATATATATATAGGGCTCATTAGCTTTGTTTAGTCACTACATGTCAAACTTTATTAGTTTTCACGCTCTTGCCGTGATTTCACCCCATAAAATTTTCTCATAGTAAGCGCATTTCACGGAACAAAATCCTAGAGGGAAGCTTTCCCACTCGAGCGAGCAGAGACTCCACGTGCTACGGATCACAAAACCTCTGTTGTCCCATGTCCACTGTCCACATTTCTCCGACTCATCTTCCCGAATGACCCTGAGAAAGTTCAAACATCACACACTCCCATGGAGCTCCTTCACTTCACTTCCCACTTGACGCACCCTCCTCACCTCACAACCCCCAACCCCCAATTCCACAATCCAACCAAAAAACAACTCCCAAGCAACGCCTTCACTGCGAGAAGCTCTTCCAGGATGAAGAGTTTGGTTGCGAGTGCGGGTGACGGAGGAGCGGCGGAGGCGGAGGCGGAGACGGCGGTGGTGGAGAAGCCCAAGCTGCGGAGGTTCGACGTGCTCGACGGCCGTCCCTTGCCGTTCGGCGCCACGGCCCAGGACGGCGGCGTGAATTTCGCCGTCGTCTCGAAGAACGCCGCGTCCGCCACGCTTTGCCTGATGAGTCTCGATGATTTGCAGGAGGTAAAACCCTATAATGCCGGTGCTAAATTGGGTTTTCTGATTGAATATTCGTTTATTCTGGACTTTATGCCAAGTTTTCGCTCCAGCGAGCCAAAGCATTTTAAAACAGCGGGTCCAACTGCTTTTCTCAGAAGCGTGTTAAAGGTTGGGATAGAAACTTGGGACGCCTGCTTTACATTTACTCCCCCGTTCTATTAAAGTCGCTTTTGCAAAATCCTAGGATAATTTGAAAGGGGCATTGAATTGATAATTTGATATCAAATCAATGTTACGGAGTATATATTATGGACCCATCGTTTGACAAGTGTACAAACAATGGGTAAAATAGATTCTGCAGATGCTAAACTATCCTAGGAATTCGCAATAAGTCAAATAATGAAAATGCAATGAAACAGAAGAAGCATAATGGATTCAGCTGCAGAAATTCTATGAATTTACTCAGAATGCGTTGGCACTATTTTAGATCAAGCTACTGAAATTTCAATGTGAACGAGGGCCGTATTGTTTGAGCCATTCACTTCCTCATGCTCTTTCTGTCGGTACAATAATCTAAGTTGTGGAACAAGTGAAATGACTTAAGCTGTAGTTTGAGCCTCGATAGCACTTTGGGATACTGAACTTAACTATCAGCAACTGCCAGATTTGATAGGGTAGAATGATTTGATGCCCTAAGATTCGGCCAAGGTTCAGTGGCTACCATGGTGTAGTTTATGACACGAAACCCATCTTGGTAATAGTTCTTGACGGTGAACTTCCTTTACATAGGGATGTTTAGTCGAACTGTTGCTTCTACCCACCCTCATCATGTAACTTTCTCTGCCGTTTGTCCTCCCCTTACTTGGCAACCTTTGCACTTTACCCTGGTTAGAGGAGTGATTAAAGGCTACACATCACCGAACTTCCCTGCTGTGTTTATTAAAAACGCAATCTCTGGGAGCTAAAATACTTAATGTTCCTTGGCATAGGAGAGCCTAGCATCTTATGGTCAGTATGGGGTAAGACAATAAAGCTGTATGGAACTTGGGAACTAGACAAGTAAGAAAGCAACTCCTCAGCTGGGTGCAAAGAAGATGGTGGGGAGATCTTAGTTGGTGGAGGATTAGCGTAAAATGTCATCCAGCTGTGTCTGCTGCGTAAAGAAAGCGTATACAGTTAATATATGGTCGGGCTGTTACTTCGTTGATCATAACTGTTTCATCTCCTAACTACGAGTAATGGTTGTATCGTACTGTCATGAATATGTTTGCAAATTGGAGGATGGTTAACATTCTAGATCAGTTATACTTGGGGGCAAGGCATCCACCAAATGCTACTCTATGTAGCATAATATTCTTCGACAATTGCAGAACATTTTGCCTGGTCACATTTGATGTTCAGGATAAAAAGATGTTTGTATTCCTCTTACAGTCAATAGGTAGACGTGCACATTCATTTTGTAAGGCAGCATATGGAGAGAATAGGACAAGCAAGGAACAGAGATCTTTCCATACATTACCTTAAAAATTCTTCTATCGGGATCATCGTGTCTGCTTCTTTCAGTTTGCTACTATGTAAGGGTCGTCTTCTAAGCATCTTTCCTTTGTTTTGATGGTTGATCCATTTCCTATAAAGTCTTTTCCAGCCAGTTATTGAGACAAGTATGGTGATGCAAATCCAAATTATGAAAAGATAAGAGATGGCTGCAGGAAATAACATTTTACTGAGAGATGCTTTGGAAGAAGTCTTAAAGGACATAGATGAAGTTAAGGAAAAAAAGGTCATTCGTATCAAGTCTATTTGTTCAGGTTTGATGCTTTTCAAAATACTTGGAAACATTTCTTACAACTAGAGAATAGAGATTAGCATATTCACCAACTTAACAGCTTTCTTGTGAATCTAGTTTGCATTTATACCGTTGATATTGAGTATAAAGAGTTTCTGAAATACAAGACTTGTCTAGCTTTCATACAGTGTTAGCATAATCAGTTATCTGCTGTAGAGATTTGATGCTCTTTATCCAGTTTATTCTCCAATATAAGGGATCCTCGTCTGATGCAGAACAGAGTGACTGAACAGATCCCTCTGGATCCACTGAGAAATAAGACTGGGGATGTCTGGCACGCATTTCTGAAGGGAAATGTCAAAGACATGCTTTACGGCTACAAATTTGATGGAAAGTTTTCTCCTGAACAAGGGCACTACTTTGATTCTTCTCAAATTTTGTTGGATCCTTATGCTAAAGTTAGTCATCTCTATCGTTACCTTTTTTGTTTGCTATGTGATATATCTTGTTCAGTTCTACCGTGGATATTTGTCCACTCCTTGCGTCTCAGCTGAACAATATATGCACTGCATTGAGTTTCGAGTGCAATAGGCACTGACTTTTCCTTTTGCTTATCCAGGCTATTGCAAGTCGAGGGGAGTTTGGCATTTTAGGACCGAAGGATGATTGTTGGCCCCAAATGGTCTGCGAGGTACCTTCTGCAGATGATGAGGTATTGTGAATATTTGTGATTAATCACTAGAGTTTCTGCAGTATGTATTACATATATTCCCTGGATAATCCTCGCTAAAAAGATTCCAATACTAGAGGTGAATGGAGATATCTCAAAGCTTTTACAACTCTGTGGTTCCTGATTTCCTTGTTATTCTCGAGGTCAAATACTATTCAGGCAATTTTAGCATCCATAACATCCTTATGGGAAAAGCTTATGTCCCTCACTCCTTGAGGTTATGTAGATATATGACACGTTATTGTATTATCTTTAATCCTCTAAGGTTCAAAATTATTTCTAGATGGCTACGAAAATGGTGTGCAACTAATCTTCTTTAGAATTGTACTTTTTCCTCATTAAGTATTGTCTTCTTGCCTTCCGAATTGAGTTCTTTTTCATCAGCTTGGTTCCATTATAGACAACTCTACCACCAATCCTTGTGACTTAAATGTTTAGTAATTGACAACTCTTATAAGCCTTTGTCTTATGGGCTTCAATACCAAGTTCAGTAGGCCTATTGTGAACTTATATAAGCGAGATCCATTATCTCGTGAAAATTAACAAAACTTGAGGGTTTAGACATATAATTTGGTGTAGGACAAGGGGAAGAGTTTTGGGACGTTGCTCCTTCTTTCTGTCTGTTTGGAGATTCGGATGGAGAGAATAGGAAGCCTTTTGAGGGTTTAGAAGTATTTAGTTTGGAGTGGATCTTAGAAGGATCTTATTTAGAGCATAGTACCTTTTCTGTATCGGCGAAGTTGGGTAAATAAATTCCTTCGGATGTTATATTTTCAGGGATGGGGGTCGAGGTGGAGGTGGGGATTGCTATGCTAGAGAGATTGGATCTTATAACTGTGCCTTAAGCCTTCTATAATTTACCTAATGGAAAAAATTCTCCGGGTTATCTTGCTGTTGCATGCTTGTGTCAAAGATCTGCTGCTACAATATCAAACTTTCTTACCATTGTGTTTTGCTTTTTTGGTTCCTATACCTTCTGTGATATCAAGAAGGTGTTTAGTTCCAATCCGGATGGGTTTCTGTACGTTCAGTTGTTGGTGATGTTCCACGTATTCTTTTTAGTCAACCTTGGGTTAAAGCAATTGATGCAGACCTTGATGCAACAACAAACACCCATTCCTCCATCCATGTTTACAAGCGTCTCATGCTAACACCTGCTGCACCCATACCCATGATACATGTTGAAGCAAAACCTGCAACTGAAGAGTCTAAATCATGCCAAATTGACAATCTTCCCTTCGAGGTTGAAGCTTCTGAATGCAAAGGTCAAGGTTGACATTGAGCTCCCATCTGTTGAACAAAAGACTTTGTCATACCAGACAATTTCCTCGTCCAAACTCCAAATAATGCCTAGAATCTTGATGTGCGTGCTTTTACCCAATATCACTATCAAAGTGCACCAACTTGATAAATTGAAGCTAAAGCTACAATGCACCGTCCCTCTATTATTCTGGTTTCTCATTCTTCCCTATTTTAAAATTCGGGGTCAAGTTTTTATAACTAGTGGGGAGAATGATGCAATAACCACCATATTATCGTTGAGAAAGATTAGAATCAAGCTGGGGGTTTGTTTTATGATAATTTATTGATTTCTCTATTCAGTTGTACATTTCCATTAATTAGTCAAAAGGGATTAATGTTGGAGGAAATTGCAACTCTACCATATTTAATTCGTGCTGTCTTTCTTGTTGTAAAGGAACTTTAAGGTTTTAGCTTTCTTGTAAATAGTAATTGAATTATATTGAGTTTTGGGCTGTGCGCTAACACGGATCCCTTGTGCAGGTATGCAGGGATATCTCTCTCTCTCTCTCTCTCTCTCTCTCTCCACTAAGCTTTGATGTGACTACTTAAGTGAACCTAAACAATCAAAAGTTAAGAGAGAATGACTATATATTAAAGACTAAACTTTAGTAAAAACAATTACACTAAATTGTTAAGATAGATGGAAGTTTGCAGGGTATTTGTTGGGATAAATTCGCTGGGGTTTCTCCACTTCTCGTCTGTGTATCAGTGTGATATGGTAGCGGTTTGGCTCCTAAAGTAGGAAACTATCATTGAGTGAAAGGTATTTTTTTCTAGTCATCCTTCATTTATTAGCTGCCATTTCTCTACTATCTTAATATATAATAAATGGTCTTGGTAGAGTTAAGTTGCCATGTGGTCCTTGTATTTTTAGTTCCCTTTTACCAGGGTTGCGGTCTAGGTCCCCGCTCCTCCCGTATTCTATATACTCTCGTACTTTGATGATCTAATAAGCTAACAACTCAAGGGTTTCCCCAAGGAGTAAAAGAATAATGAGAATATTGGGTAGTCTTTCATCCCTTTTTCAGTCTATTATCAACAAAAAATCTTGGCATTGCCAATAATTCTAACATATATTCATTAAACAATAACTTTGTAAGATACTAATAGTTTGGTGCTTCGATATATGGAATGCTTCCCCATGCTTATTATCAGTTATATCCATGGTAACCACTTGGTTTTTCAAACCAAGCTGATCTCGAAGTACATGCTCAGACTTGTGCAAGTGTTACCTTTTTTTTTGCTTAATTTCTCCTCGAAGAAGTTGATGTACATTTTTCTTGCGGAGTTCGAATTCGTTAGTAATTGCTCTTCAGTCCCGGAGCAATATGTTTGTTTCTTACTTGTTGGATTTGAAGAATAGAGTGAGCAATATGTTCTCGGTTTCTCTTTTTCTTTTTTTGTTCATTGCTTCTCTTTTATCTTTCACATTAATAGCTGACAGTGTGCAAGTATGCTCGCCCTCTGCTTCAAATTTACTTGGACTGCTGTTATGCTATAATTTCAGTTCGACTGGGAAGGAGATCTACCCTTGAAGTTCCTACAGAAAGATCTTGTAATTTACGAATTGCATGTTCGTGGATTCACAAGGCACGAGTCAAGCAGGACCGAATATCCTGGTACATACCTAGGTGTTGTGGAAAAGCTTGACCACTTGAAGGTATAATATACACCCTCTGCCCTGACAAATTTTGTTTATCAGAACTGTCTGAGTGCAACTAATACTAATTCCAGTAGCTTTCATTTCCTTAAATAGTGTGTTGCAATACTTTTGTGTAGCTAACAGCAATTAATGCTTATAAATAAGAGGATGCAATCATAAAATGACTTTAGTAAATGTTTGATTTCAAAGTGGAAAATAATTTTTGGACATTCAAAAATTCAAACGAGGATATGTTTCCTTGACAGAGGGAGTAACTAACTCTTGAACTTTCCAAGGAAGTACTAAATTCTTCTGTAGGCAAAAGGTTGTATAGCAATTCCCTCTGACCTGGAGGAATGATAAATGTGAAAAGGTCGCAACCCAAATACACTCGCAGAATACAGAAATACAGGTGCAAACTGACAAAATTTCCCAAAGCAGAAAAAGTTAGCATTTAAACACTGGGGGGGTAGGGGGTGGGGGAGCTTTCAGAAAGTCAGGCTCATACAACCCAAAAGTGACCAAAACAAAGTTACAGCTGCCTGACATCAGTTGCTGAGCTGACCCGGTGGAAGAGGTGACCCGGTGGAAGACACATGGGCACGTTGGTGTACAGCCCCTACCAGTCCAACTTCTCCACCCACACTCGAGCAGCAGCATGTGTGAAACACAACTTTTCGCAGGAGGACACAACTAGAAAACAAAACTTTCACCTGGTTTCATCACCCACAACAACCAATCACTGGTACAAATCCATTTGCACCACCAAATCTAGGACCGCAAATGCCTGCAGTAGAATACAATGGAGTGACAATGAGAACTAGAAGGAAAAGAAAGACACTGGCAAGGAGGAGAAGTACCTTTAGAGTGAGAGCAGGTGCTTCTGTCTCTTAAGCCTTTCCTTCCATTTTAGTCTGTCAGGTCTTCATCAGGGATCAACTTTATGCGATTGTCTATTCTGTTAGTAATGGATGAGCTTATCGAGACTGTCTGGGACGAGGTGTGGTGTTGTATGCCATTTTCGGACTTATAAGTTGAGTGGGGACATGATAGCATAGCACATATCAATGCTTTGTGACACGACGAAGAGGATTGACATGAAGTATATCCTTATGTTTCTCCAGAATATATCAGTGCTTTGTGACATGACGAAGAGGATTCAGATGAAGCATATCCTTATGTTTCTCAGGTACCTAAGAAGGATATCCTTGAGTATCTTGGGTAAGTAGAGCAGAAGAGCAGATTAGTTAAAGTTGGAACGTACTTTTGAGAGTTTTGATAGCAATATTTCTATCAAGTTGAAAGCATAATCTAGTTTGTACAGCTAGGTGGATGAGCGGTTGCACAAGGACCATATAAGTAATGGATATCTTTACAAGAAGGTGGGGGTAGCACCAATTGAGGAGAAAAATGAGGGATCATTGCTTGGGATGGTTTAGACATATTCAACTGAAGATATTAAGATGCCCAACGAAGCAAAAGTGACTGGTGTCAAGTTGCGGTAGACTGCAATTAACATGGTTAGAAGTGGTAAAAAAGGACTTGATTGTTAAGAATACACTGAGAATATGTGTTTGCATAGGAGAGAGTGGGAGGAAAGCGTTCATAGTTGAGTTAGTTGGCGAGTACAAGAAATTATGTGCTAGGGATAATAAACAAATAATCAGTCTCAAATTGGACTGGTGTTGTATAATTTGTAAACGACAATGTCTCTCCTCTCCTCTTGATGCTGATTAGATTAAAAGCATTAGTTGACACATATAACGTATACTTTTTAGGGTTAATGACAAAACTCTCCCCTATAAATTACACGTATTTGCAGGTCTCTTTTGCAATAATATCCCCTTTAATTTTAAAAAAGCGTTGCAAGTCAGTCCAAAAGCTGATGCCCGTCTATTTTTGGGCGTTAAGTGTGCACATGTGCAACATATAATTTTCTTCAGGGGCAAATTAGTACAATCACCACCACCAGCCTTACCAACCACTGCTGACCACCGCCAATTAAAACCACCTGGCCACAAAAACCCACCACCTGCAGCACAACTAGATACCATCACCTGGAACATCACCAGATCGATCACTGAGCCGCAATCTAAATGACAACCCCTCTACTATCGGCATCTTACGCAGATCTGAATATGGTGGAGATCGAGAATCTGAGCTTGGGGATGGAGATCAAAATAATTGTGCCGGATGGTAATCGAGAATGGGTGGTGATGGCTCGTGTTGGGTAGTGGCAGTATGTGGGTTGTGAGGTGGTGTGGTGGTAGTGGTAGTCGTGGGGTTTAATGGCAGGGTTCTGACCGTGGGAGATTGTGAGCAGTGAGGTTCAGGCGGTGGGGGATTGGTGTTGGCAGTGGGGTTTCGACGGGGCAACCACATGGTTGTGGGCTGGTGGTGGTGCGATGGTAGGCTGGCGGTGGTGCTTAGCAAGGGGAGAATGGGGGGGGGGGGGGCAATTCGCAGGTGGTGGTGGTCATTGGTGGTTGCAGTTGGTGGTGGTCAGCAGTTTTTGGTTGTGGTAGTATTTGCCCCTGAGAAAAGAGCATGTGAGTTAATGCCCCAAGTTGAATGGGTGTCAGCTTTTGGACTGATTTGCAACGATTTTTTGAATTACGAGGGATACGATTGCAAAAGTTGTAAATAGAGGGAGAGACCTGCAAAAGACGTGTAAATTACGGGGGACAGTTTTGTCATTAACCCTATTTGTTAAGTAAGTTCGAAGTTAGATCCAATTGTCGTTTTACCTTAAATAAGAAGCCATATAATATGTCGAGGTCCCCATCACATCGAAATAGGATGTCTAAGAATTGCTATCCTGATCCTCATAAGAGACACTTGGTGGCTTTGGTGATTGTACAAGTTATTAGCTGACACGTTAAAGACTAATTCATGTGGCATTCTCATGCTACCAAGTCATCAAGCTTTATGAAGGGACTCTCATTTTTAAGAGGACATGAAATCTGACACTTGAGAGCTCAGTGGGATAGTAACTATAACATAAATCTTTCCAGGAGAGAAATGCATGACGGTCCATAAGAATTTCGGATGTTTGGATGCCACATTTTCTTGCAACATTCGAATAAAAATAATGGGATACATCATATTGTATTGTGTTTGGCGTCTTTATTGTTAGAAGAGGAGAGCTAGCAATGTACTTTAAAGCTTTCCGAAACATCATATATTGAACAAATATTGGGGACTTTTGGCTCTAGAGATAACAAGTTGCGAGTATGTAGTCAAATTAACATAGTTGGAACTTGGACTTGAAATAAAACTTTCTTTAGTCTAGTTAAAGTCATAAAAGAAATAAAACTATAGATGAGATTTTGTTCAGTGTTGAATGTGGCATTTCATTGCACAAATTATTGCAGGTTATTATGGTGGTATACTTCAGGAATGTGAGCGATTATTTTTGTGAAAGTAATTTATAAGCTAATTGCAATTTGTATTGTAGTGTGACAATTTTAAGATGAGGGGCATGTGTATACATGGACCAAAATTTTGAAACATGTGACTACCAGCCAGAATTTGTTTCCTGTACACTTTTAAATGCAAACTGGGCAAGTGATATTATTAAATGGCTGCCAAGCAACTGCACCAACTGAAGTTGAGGCCTTGTGTACATGGTTGAGTTTTAGTGTATTGTTTGTTCACTTGTTGCATTCTCTTGATCATAAATTTCAGATCAGCAGCCTTCCTAAGTATAGCCAACAGTAACCAGTTTGCTTTAGACACTAATGATTCGAAAATCTAACGGCTTTGCTTTACTTCCCAATTAATTGTACCCTTCAAGATACATATTCAGAATTTATTATAATAAAAAACGAGTAACAGAAGTTTTGGGGCTGAAATGGTATCGGTGATGCTCCCTATCATGTTAGAATTTGATCACATGTTGCCATGCACAATAGTACACTTTCTTTTTTTTTTCTTCCCAATATGGTAAGTATCTTCTTTGCATTTAGCCTCATATAAATTCTGAAAGTAGTCCTTATTGTGCAGGAACTTGGGGTGAACTGTATAGAGTTGATGCCATGTCATGAGTTTAATGAGCTGGAGTACTACAGCTACAATTCGGTCTTGGGCGACTACAAGTAAACATATCCTAATCTTGTTATTCGTTTTCCCTTTTTCGGCGATTTGGGAGAAATGTAGTCGTTCAAATGGTGTAGGACAAGTTGCCTTTTAAAACCTAAAGCATTTTTGACTAACTGTGATGATCAGACCCTTATGAAATCATCTCGCTAACAAGTTCTTCGTTCTTTCAATATATTTCAGTTTCATGTTGTATTTTTAGGAAAAATGTACAAAACATTAGCCTTACAAAAACGTGTGGATTAGAACTGCTGTAGTGTTGTTCTCGTAAGCAGAATGCAGTAAGGAAGGAACTAAGCTGTTCAAATTAATCACATGCTTTTCCAGTTGAGTTAGCCGGTTTTCATGTTTTGTGAACAGCATACTGGGAATATTTAATTTCAGGGAAATCTGGAATTTATATCTATTAGTTGAACAGAAGTACCGCAGTGTGTGTGTCTGTGTGTAAGCATTTGATGCTTTCCAGCTTAGCGCAGAGATTAGCCTGATGAGTCTCTCTACGGGTCCATGACGAAAGAACAATCTTTTATCCAAGGATGGAGGAAAGTCTGATTGGTAGTTATAATATATGGATCCTTTTCCTTAGGTATTTAGGTTCACTTTAAAATCTTAGTGCGGCACTGTTTGAGGTAATCGTGGGCTTTGCTAAACTGAAATTTGGACAAATTAGGCTCACGTGCTGTTCATCGGCATTTTGGAGGAGAGTAAGGTCTTTCTTGAAAATCTGGGTCTGGCCAAAAAAAGATAACCAGACTGAGGTCTTTACAGTGGACTCCTAAAAACAACTAGGTTGAGTCAGGCACCCGTTCTTACCCTAGCCTTTTTGTGCGAGCACGTGAACTGGGGGGAGGGGAATGGGGGATTCAATCTGCTCTTTTCGCTCTCCTGGGCCCTGGACCCTTATACTGGTTCAGAACGTTGCCTCAAGGTGGTCAATTTTCTGCCCTGTACAAACTTTTTTCCCCGATTCATATCAAAAGTTTAACTCCATAAAGGAAGCCATAATCTAGAAAATTTAAATTTTGTGGATATCTCTTATCCTCAGTTTAGCCTTTTTGAAGACCTCCTCCATACAGATATTATCAGTGAAGATCTTATAGTGAATTATACTAAGAACATAATCTTAGGGATGTTCCACAAAGTGTTCTCTTCTGCAGATGGACCTAAAGAAAAGGTTCGATCTTCTGGAGAAACAAAGGATATAATTACTTCAAAAAATACAGCAGCACTCTAATGATCAATATTCCAATGGAAAAATTATCCCAAATTTGTTTGTTATCTTTGTCACCATAAGCAATCAAAAGTTCTATATCGGTGCTGAAGGTTATATCAGATTTCTTCTAAATAGCAACAATGATGTTTAGAAACCCAATTCCAAAGCGTACTACACTGGACTACCTTCAAAGTATGTTGATGTGATTAAGGACATGCATGAAGAAAAGGCAACTAGTATGAGACCACCTATGGGATGACTAGCGAATCAGCTTTATGCCTTATCTTTGCTTTGGTCATACGTGAGCTTACCTAGAATGTTCAGGACAAAGTCCGTGGTGCCTGTAATCTGCTGATTATATAGTTTTTTATTGATGATACTTATTATGACTAAATATTAAGAGTCATGCAGAAGCACTTCAGAATCCAAAGGCTAGGCTAACCGGGCAAAGATGGAGCATTGGAATGCATTATAAGTAAGACTAGGTGGAGGTCTGGAGGTGAGATGCCCAAGAGGATATCTTCAGGTTTCTTGAATTGATATTGCACAAAGGTTGGGTGGCGTGGAGGTGTGCTTCTAGTGCTATATAAAGGGAAAATTTCGTAGGAGCGGCAAGCGCTATTGTATGGTTCTGAGTGTTGGCAACTAAGAAAAATTGCACACATGTGATTAGTGAAGCTGATATGCGAATGCTTTGTTAGATGAGCAGCCACACAATAACTTATAATACCCGCAAGAAGGTGGGGGGTGGTACCAACCGAGCAAAAGATGGGGCAGCATCGCTTGAGATAGGTTCGTGGTATCAAAAGTAGGGCTTTGGTGCCCCAGTACAAATAGGCAATTTGTGCCAAGTTGCTGGGTAGGACTAGGTAGCGGTACACCAGGGATAACATGGGGAGAAGTAATGAGATTTGGATTCATTTCTTGGTATTTATCAGGGAGCATGTGCTTCTAGGGGAGAATGGGATAAAGGATTCATGTAGCTGACCCCAACAAGTTTCAGGCAAAGGCTTAGGCGATGGCGATGATGACACTTTTGTTGGCTTTGGTGGTGACACATGGCACAAACAGATGTGTTTGCGGTTATTGATAGTCCTAGTTTGCTGCCAGTGATTTTGGCACCTCTAGGTTGGTGCCAAGTTTAAAATTTTGACCTTCCATTATAGAGGTATTATAGAACGGACTTTTTTAAATAAGAAAGGTGTGATCATATTTCAAAACACACGGAAAAAAGAAGAAAAATAGGGAGAAGAGGTTTATACAATATCATGACCTCACAGAGATATAAGGCATACCAGGTGACGATTTCTCGTCTTTCTTTTCCAAGTTACAATTAGAAAATCATCCTGAATGCATCTCTGCTATAATTGTAGTCCATATTGTTTGTGCTTGACAAGGTTTGGCAACTTTCTCTTTCTCAGCATCTTACAATGGAAGTGGCCAATGCTTGCATGGCAACAAATTAGTTGCAACAAATTAAGCTGGGCTCATTATTGACCACCTTCTGCCCTACTAATACTCTTTATATGTAAATGAGACTCTTACTCATGTTGGGCCCTTCAGCATGTTTATTACTGTTACCATTTATGTACCATAGAACAATTTTGCTTCTCAGAATATTTTCTGAAGCTCATTCTGATTAGAACTTGTTGTTTGTTCTTACATGTTTCGTTAAACAATCTCTGACCCATTCTTGCCACTACAAGATTTACTATTTGTGAAAACTTTACTTTACTTAGTGCTCGTATCTTTAGGGGAAATTTGCTCTCATGAAAAACGTTGGCAATACGTTATCCTTCCTGGCCTTATGTTTATATTATTTTTTTTGTCTAGAGTGAACTTTTGGGGATATTCAACTGTCAATTTCTTTTCACCAATGGCAAGATATGCATCCACTGGTGTTTGTAATGGTGGCTTTGGTGCAAGAAATGCATTTAAGCATCTTGTCAGGGAAGCACATAAACGGGGAATTGAGGTGACAACTTGTTGCCGTGCATTAAGGTTTCTTCTTAAAGTTTGTTGGTGAGTTTTCTCTCTAACTTGACTTTAACAGGTGCTCATGGATGTTGTTTTCAATCACACTGCTGAAGGGAACGAGAATGGTCCCATTTTTTCATTTAGAGGGGTTGATAACAGTGTCTTTTATATGCTAGCACCTAAGGTATAGCTATGGATAACTTTATGGTAGTTTTAAATCTTGAATGGGAATGAAGTACATGATGTTGATTTCTTAGGTTCCACAGTTCCACTCTCCTAATGCTTCTTTAATTACAGTATTCAATGAAATTTTTTTCTTTCATGAAAAGTCTCACACTTCTACTGAATTTGGGGCTTGATACCAGTTTTCTAAGGTTCAAAGCAGAATTTTGGTTTACGCAAATCAAAGTTTTAGGTATTAACATCTTATCTAGTGTGAAACAATTTATGTTTAACCTTCCCATTGATCAAGGGCATTGATGCCCATAATATGGAGGTGAAGGCTTAAATGCTTTGGGCCATTACTCTGAAGTGGAACACAAAGTTCATCTGAAGAAAAACCTAAAGAAATTTTTTTTTTTTGCTGAGTGTATTTAATGTCATACAGCTGATGTGAACTATGGTACTACGACTCCTGAGAAGTTATAGTTATCTGTCATCAAATATTAGGCTACATTGCTACAGAATGTGTATGCATGTGCTTAGAATTATGTTAAGGTCTTCCCTCCCCCATTGTGATGAAACCTTTCATTCGGTTTTTCTTTCCAGTAGAGCTTCATATGTACAGCAAAAGAAAGCCATCTCTCAACTGCACCAACTAAAACTTCCTCTGTGCAAGAGGTATAGCCGGAATCTTTTTTTCACAAGATTCCCACTGAAATCTGGTATCATCAACTAGTCCAAATGCCTTATCATTTGACCAACCAAATATGATCTTCCAAAAGTATCACTACAGTACACTCTTTCATAGATATGCGTGTCTTTCATACATGGCACTCCTCACCTCGGCCCTCACGCGGACCGAAGTTTTATTTCTATCCTATTATCCTGCAGCTTAAGAAACTAGCCAGTTGTCTTAGATTGCAAGGTTTTAAACTTTCAGGTTATTCTGTTAAGTCCACTGCCATTCGTGCTGGCAAGGATTTTATTTTTTTTCTTTGAAGTGTTATACTTGGTGTAAAGATGTGCTGAGAAAAGGTTGCGACCCCTGTAAGACGGTATTGTTCAGAGAGTGACAAGAGTTGAAAAATGCTTACAAACAAAGCATTGAGTGAGCTAAGATATCAATATAATCCATTGCATTTTATATGTGCTGGGATCCAAAAACACTCGAACAGAAACCTTTTGATATTCAGGGCCACCAACAAACCTGCAGCACACCCCTTCTTCGTGAACGACCACGGCGATAGTGTAGTATGTGCCCTTCCCGAGTAAAGTACTCATGTATATCCCTGCAGACCCTACGCAACAAAAGCATATGGCGGGAAGTTCACAAAAACCTAGACCATCAAGGAGAAGGTGATCAGTAATTTCCTCAGCAAACTGGTAGGTGGGACAGGAATAACATTATCTTTCCCCTTTCACCACATATTTTGCATAATTTAAGGACCTATTCAGAAGCAGAAAGCAACTTAGGGAGCTGTTTTCTTAAGAGCCCATTGCACTGGATTCTAAACCCAATCGCAATTGGGGGTGTTGGCCTAAAAATGAAGCTTGTTTTGGCTTCGAAATTACCTGGATTTATCACGCTTGATCTAAATTGTTTGGTTTGGTCTCTGTATTCCTGACTTAGAACGTAGAAACTAGGATGTTGGTCTTTTGTAATTGAGACATAAGAAGCTCTATATTCTGTGGACCTTCTCCAGAAGTAATAATAATTTGAAGCAAATCCTGTTCATTGATTTCGCAGGGTGAGTTCTATAACTACTCGGGTTGTGGAAACACCTTCAATTGCAACCATCCCGTCGTACGTCAATTTATATTGGACTGCTTGAGGTAGATAAACCTGTATAGTAACTCTCACTCTTGTTCTCTCTGCTCCCCCCTCCCCCTTCTCACTTGTTGTTTCTATAAATCAATCTTGATATGATGTGAAGCAGATTTTACTAAGGGACTTAGTTTCCTGGACTTCGTGTTCTATCTACCATTTGATACGGCTTGGCTTCTTGTAAACCTCCCCCACCCCCAACCCACGCGCACACAAACACATGTGGCATTTTGCTAATAAAATTTGCACTCCATTCTTTCTGCTCAGTAATGCACCTTCACTTATCCCCGCACGTGCAATCAGGGAGATCTTAGAGCATATAATGTACTACCTCCGTCCCACTTTAATTTATCAGTTTTCCTTTATGGACTGTTGCAAAGATATTGCTCACTTTCACGATTAGGAAAGATTCTGTACGTTTTTCCATGTTTACCCCTTTTACACTTTTTTTCCCTATTTCTCTCTCCACATTTGACGATCCACTATCCCATTTTCTCTCTCCTGGCCCACTTCCTTCCCCTCTCTTTATGGGGGTATGATGGATAAAAAAAGACATACCCGTAATATGTGTGCCAAGTCAAAATAGAGCAATTAAATTGGGACGGAGGGAGACATTCTTGTCCATCCTCTAACAGCTTTTTCTCATAGTGCAACTGGTGATCTAAACAAGTAGTTCCCTCCATTTCATTCATTTGCAGGACCTGAATTCTATTTATCCTTATTGTGCCAACTTTTGCTATTTATCAATTTTTATTATCCCTGCAACAGATATTGGGTAATGGAAATGCATGTCGATGGCTTCCGCTTTGATCTTGCTTCTATCCTGACAAGGAGTAGCAGGTTTCTGCTGTAGCATTTTCCTGATATTGATCTTTGATAAAATTTTCTTCAACTTCTAATTTTCATTTCCCTTCTCCTCATTCTTGTGTTTTTAGTCTCTGGGATGCAGAAAATGTATATGGAAACTCAATGGATGGTGACATGCTGACAACAGGCACTCCTCTCAGCAGTCCACCTTTAGTTGATTTGATTAGCAATGACCCTATACTTCGTGGAGTTAAGGTTAAATCTGTAGATCCTTCCTTATCTTCATCGGAAGACCTTAATCTCAAGAAAGTAGGATAAAGACCTCAATATTAGTTGATACTCCCTCCCTCCCACATAAATTGATCATATTTTCTTTTTGGCCGTTCCACAAAAATTGCTCACTTTCGGAATTAAGAAGATTCTATAGGTGTTTTTCCATATCTACCATTCTTACACTTTTTTTATTCTATTTCTCTCTCCATATTTAACTCTTCACCAACTCATTTTCTCTCGCCTAGCCCACTTTCTAAAACTTTTTTATTCTATTTCTCTATTCATATTTAATACTCCGGCAACCAGTTTTCTCTCTTGGTCCACTTTCTTCCCCTCCTCTCTCTAAAGGGAAAATTTGGAAACACACAATATACGACTTGAAATTTTAATCTACGTGCAAGTCAAAGTTGATCAAATTATGTGGGACGGATGGAGTATAAAACTCCTACTTTTCTTTTTCCTTTATTAGAAATCGTTGATAAACCCACAGCTTAAAGATGTCCGTAATGGGCATGGTACACCCCTGCACGGACATGGTTGCGGTGGGCTGTAGCTAGGGCTGTAAATGAACTGAGTTGTTCATGAACTGCTCGTAGTTCGTTCCCCAAAGAACTCGTTCATGTTTGTTTTTATAATATACAAGCCGAACATGAACAAAAGATTAGAACTCGTTTATTAAACGAGCCGAGCATGAACATTCTAAAGTGTTCACGAATGTGTTCATGAACAACTCGTCTGGATAATAACTTAATTATAATATGTTTCAAACCCAAAAGTCATATAACTTCATTATAGTATAAATTAGTTTAAACTTGGAAGCCCTAAAATCCGGTAGACAATTGGATCAAGTAAGGTGTAGTTTTTGTTTGGAAATAATTGTTTTGAACGAGAACACGAGTTTTCAAGTTCAAATTCAGTTTGTATAAATAAACGAACGAACTTGAGCCGAACACGAGTTTTGTGAAACGAACCGTGAACAAGTTCGAACAAAATTTTAATGATTAAACGAACACGAATAAGGCCTGAAACTAAATAAAACGAGTTTGAACAATCCTTTGTTCGGCTCGAAATCGGTTTGTATACAGCCCTAGCTGTAGCAATATCCTCTGGCTCTAGGTTTATCGCTCCAAGGAATATGACTGGACTAAATACTCTTTGCAATTTTCACAGCTTATAGCAGAAGCATGGGATTGTGGAGGTCTTTACCAAGTTGGCATGTTTCCCCACTGGGGTATCTGGTCAGAATGGAATGGGAAGGTCAGTTTACATCAACATCCCAATGTTATCAACTTATTAGCTGTTTTCCTTTCTCGTTTCTTCCATGCCATAGTAAATGACAACCTTTGAAACATGACTTGTGAGTAAGTTCAGTTACATTCTTTATCATCTCAAGTGCTATCAGCTTATTATGATTAGAGATGGTTACATGGCAATTCAAGCTGCTCGAGTTAACCTCAATGTTAATTCCTCATAGTTTAGTTGTTTTTCCTAATCTCATTTCCCTGAAATATGATCCAAGGGATATTTTGATCCAATTAAACATAATCTATGGGTACTCTAATCTTGCATTCTCCTGTATATTGCTTTCTCTAACAGTGTCGGATGGGCTCAAAGAAGAGAATGAAAAAGGTTTGAGGACATGTGTCTCACATGTTAGTACTCAATGACTAAAGTCTCTGGAATTTAGAGAAGTACGTCAATATCTAATTGCCACGGGAAGGTAATTCTTTTAGGAATGGGACTAGACAGCCTATTAAGAAACTTGTATAGTCTAATATATGCTGAAAAGTAAAACGTTGTAGATGTATATGAAACCTCAACTCTCTATGCAAACCGCTACTACAAATAGTCCTAGATGCCTTATCTAATAACACACTTGATTGTGAATATCGATTGCTTATTGAACCCGGCAAATTGCGCATCCTTTACTTCTAGTAACATTTGCAACTTTGAGAGCAATAAGAAGTCTGAAGGACTGTGAAGTAGGCAAAGATGGTGCCTGGCTTAGGATGAATCGCATAGATAGCTGAATAGTTCCGTTGACTCTTATCTGGGCTATGTCTCCCCAGTCATTTGAGCCCTATAACTGCGTGTGTACCCATCGTCTGGCAATGTCGATTTGCAGTAATAGTTTTGGAAAGTTCCGAGCTAAACAAAGGTAATGAAATTCTATGGTGCAAGTGGTTGAGCGAATCTGCCTTTTAAAAATGAAGAGATTGCTTGCGAAAGACATCCATTATCCAGAATCAAAACTGATCATTCTTTGCTATTAATTCTCTAAAAATCTTCTGGTCATAAAAAAAATAAATATGATAGTGTCTTTCTTAAGTTACAAATATCGTGTGGAAAAGAAACACCGAATTATGAACAATTATCCTAATATCCTTGTAGATCCTAGGTTGTAGATTGATCACGAGCGAATTTGTTGTTGTACCCGTGAAGTATGATAGTGTCAAACATTGGGAACTACCCAGGGAAGAGTTAGGAACAGGAACAAGGAGAAGTGAGAACCTCTTCAATGGAGGAATATGTTGTACTTCGTTCTTCGTCCCATAATAGCTGTGGATCAAAAAGGCGCTTCTGGTTCTTTCAGTGCATGAAAGAACTTTCTCTTCTCCATATTACTATATCTCTAGAGTCGATAGTTTTAGGTGTGGAACAAATTTTAATCGTGTCAATATTCTTTTTAGCACATCCTCTTATCATCAGCATGTAGAAAACCTTAACCTCAAATTTTATATTGTGAAAGGGTGACTAAACATAGGAATGGATAACTTGATAAATGATATTCGATAGCTGCTCTTCCAGATTCCTTACTATGTCACGGTACGTTTTCTACATGAAAGTTAAACAAGCATTTGGGGCTGTCGCGTGCAGCCATGAGATCATGTGTTTCTCTCGTCTTATATATTTCTTTCCTCTTTTGCCTTATTTGCACTATATTTGCCACCGCTGTTCTTATTTCAGTTAATTTTGTCTATATCAGTACCGTGATATAGTACGGCAGTTCATCAAGGGTACAGACGGTTTCTCTGGAGCTTTTGCTGAGTGCCTTTGTGGGAGCCCTAATTTATACCAGGTACCCTGTTATTTGATCTCTGTCTTGCTTCATTTCCTTAATACTATATCTAACATCTGTATTAGAGAATTTGTGAGCTAAACTGTTTCTTTTCCGCCTTTTTTGTTTTGTGAACCAGGAAGGGGGTAGGAAACCCTGGAATAGTATCAATTTTGTATGCGCTCATGATGGATTTACTTTGGCCGATTTAGTGACTTATAATGACAAGCATAACCTGGCAAATGGGGAAGACAACAAAGATGGAGAAAATCATAATAATAGCTGGAACTGCGGCGAGGTAGAATATTCAGTAACGACTAATCATTACTTCTAAATCTTAATCTTGGCTTTGATGAGTGCTTGTTGCAGCTACGCTGTTAGATCACTGAAACTGAGACCCTATTAACTTATCAGACATTGGTTGAAGGTTTCTGAACCTCAAAAAACCTGAGATGCCACAGAAACATGTAATGGAGTTAATCATGCACTCATATGCATCAATATCTGTTGACTGCATAAAGGAAGACAGCCACGTTGTTTCCCTGAATCTGCTCCACCATCTATGTTTCATTTTGCTTCGAAGTATGCTGTGTTTATCGTCTTCGTGCTGATTTGCTTTGGTAAATGGGTGCTTATGTTGTTTTCTAGTTGTCTTCATCACACAAGAATGCTTACAAACCCGGTAGTGGACGAATAATCTTAACCTATACTCATCTGTGCCTTTGTCATTGCTTAAAACCATTGAAAGACCAAACAAGAATGATCATGAACATATTAGTAGTGCCTTTCTCAGCCAATATTCATCTTGCTACTTGTTGTCCTTGGTTAAAATAATTATGAACGAGCTCATACTGATCTCTGCCTTTAACCAGCCTAACACAATCTTGGATAAAGAAACAGGCCATTATGCGGTTGGGGTGGTGGTGGTGGGTGAGGTATGGGGAGGTGGATGCATGTTTCTCATGATGAAGCTGAACACTTGGAGGAACAGACCTGAAGAAAAGAGTTTCACCTGAAAGAATCATAATAGACCATAGTATTTTGAAGCTGATGAGCTGCATTCCATAAACCAAAAAGTTACGTTGTTAGGATTATTAAAATTTGAGTTTTCCACCAAGTATCACGTGGTGAACTCTTCAAATATGTTTCTTGTTTATTTTCTCTACCAAGAAGCTCTCTTAGGTTTATCAAAAGCATTGATGCTTGCACCTTAAGGATATTCCCTGTACTTTCAGTGGAAAAAGGAACCATGGAAGTGGCTTCTCTCAATATTCAAGTATAGAGTTGCATGGATCATAATGACATTAAGCTTGTTGTATTTGGTGAGCTTCTGATATAACTCGAGAAAATGTGGCCGCAGAATAAGTAGAAATAAGAAGTTGGAAGACAGTATCAAGCCCATATCAAGCTTCAACTGTGAAGACTTAAAGTTCAAGCCTATATGTTAAGAAATCTTGATATAGGCTATCTCCAATTGAAGTTTTTAGCAGAAAGTCTTTTGCATTCTTGAATCTTGATTACTGATAATTCAAAGTTAATAGTCTATGAGAGAATGCGCTTTACTTATTTCATAAGAAAGGGAAGATGAAACTATTTCGAGAAAGCTGCAGCTCTGGCTAATTGACCCGCATGATGATGTTAAGAACATTGTGTGTCTTTTTATTTTCTAGATACTTGTGGGTCCTTTTTCTAAAAGACTTTTTCATTTTTGTTTTCTTTCTTTCTCTCTACTTTTACCATCTTGAATGCCTATTTACACGGACCTAAATTGCAAATAAAAAGGAACTGGTCTTTAAATTGTAATGACCTTAATAAATGTCGATGACATGGATTTCGTAATTTGAGCAGATGAATTACCATAAATTGAAAGAGGTATATTTGGAGCACTTTCCCTTGTACCTTTGCTAAGATGATTGTTTCTGTTATTTACAAGATTTGGTCAGGTGATAGCACTTTCTCATTTCTGTACAATTTGAAAACATACCTGATGGGTATGTTTATGGTGAGCTTTTCAATATAGTGAAGGGACCACAATTACATAATTAGAATATTTATATGTCGCTTACCTATTTTGAAGTGAATCTTACTCTTTGAAATCTGAGCCGACGAAGATCAAAAGTCACAAGGGTCATTCATGCTGGATTGAATGCCACAAGGGTCATTAATGCTGGATTGAATAGCTATTCTCGATTGTAAGGCTTTCCTTTTACAGTGAGATCTGAGCAGTGTGGGGGATTTAGTAGAGAGATAATCTTCAATTTAACGTTTAAGACCTGCTGAAGTAATTTCGAATTAGCGCCATCTGGTCGTATGTATTATTTTAGAGTGTAATTTTTCAACTGGTACCTGTAGCTACCATACGGTGGTATGTATGTGAAGTGTCGTCACTTAGTTCCCTTTCTAATTCATTCTTTGTGGTATTTAGGAGGGGGAGTTCGCAAGCATATCTGTGAAGAAATTGAGAAAAAGACAAATGAGAAACTTTTTCCTGTGTCTCATGGTTTCCCAGGTAAAGATTTTTCTCTATACTTCTCTTTTGTATCTGGAATCACACCACAATAACTATCTGCTCAAGGGGGTTTCTGCTGAACTCTGTGTGCGTGTGTGTATTTTTATCTTTATTTCTAACTCTAATCTTATTTTGGCAGGGTGTCCCTATGGTTTACATGGGTGACGAATACGGTCACACAAAAGGGGGGAACAACAATGCATATTGCCTCGATAACTATGTCATTGTCTACTCATGATGCTCTGTACTACTATTAGTTGGAACCCATTTTCTTTTTGTTTGATATAGTGCTCCCCCAACTGCAGATTAACTACTTCCGCTGGGATAAGAAAGAAGAGTCCTCATCTGATTTCTACAGATTTTGCTGCTTTATGACCAAGTTCCGCCGGTAAGTGCCTCAATTGTCAATTCTAACTGGATTCTTGATGGAAGTTGGGTAGGTTCCTCATGTTAGTGGCAAAATTTGCAGTGAATGTGAGTCACTTGGCTTATATGACTTCCCCACTGCGGAAAGGTTGCAGTGGCATGGTCATGCTCCTGGGATGCCAGATTGGTCTGAGATAAGCCGATTTGTCGCGTTTTCATTGGTATGTAATGTTATGCTTCTTCCATGGCTCGCTCGTAATCACAACCCAGTGGCAGTCATATAGGCTTTCTTGTGATATTAGGACTTAGCAGTAAAAACAAAGTGCTAGTCTTGTCTTGTGATGCCAACTTAAGTGTTATCCAGATAATTGTAACGACATGATTCACGGCCCTATAATGCTTGCCTTAAAAGGGCTAGCCAAGGAGGTACCAACGAGTCCTTTGGCAGGGTCTTTTCAAGTCCAGTCACATACTGTCCAACATGGAGGAATATCACAATCGTAGTATATGATTGGCCTAAAAAAGACCCTGCCAAAGAACTCATTATTACCTACTTGACTAGCCCTTTTGAGGGAGATATCACCCTGTGGTGGGGCCATGGATCTGGTTGTTATAGACAGTATTACAAGGGACTTTTGAAAGCTTAGGCTGGGCTATCCAATAGGGTTGCCGGCTATGTTACATTGACTCTTCAGAATGGTGAAGTGCCCCTATCGAATACTCGACACTTGGACATGGGTATAGAATATGCCACTAAAACACTATCTTAAAGGGTTACTTTTAATTCGTAATTGCTTTGAGATGAGATAAGATTTTGATTAAAACAATGTGCATTACATAAAACACCATGTCACTTGAGGAGTAACTAAAGAGTACTAATACAGAGAAACATTTTACCGTGTCTTGGGTTGTAAAAATTAGACGAATCCGACAATTGGACGCATATTCGACTCGGACACTCGTACCAAGTCTATGTAACATAGGTTGCTGGAGGTTGGGCACGATTACAGACTCGAATCGGGCTGATCTGATTGGGTTGTCAATATTATCCAACAACGGCTATAGAGGACGGTTATCAGCTACGTGTGACTAAGGTTCACATTGGCTCTAAGCAAGGACACTAAGGCATATGGAGGGCAGAATGTGGGATCCCACATAAGACGTGGGATAGCATCCGATTGGCCTTAAATAGACCATGTCGAGGAACTCATTAGTACCTACTTTGCTTGTCCTTTGGTGGGAGGCATCGTCCCGTGGTGGGGTGGCTGCGGAGCGGGTCGTGACATTAATACATAATGTGACAATGGGTTTTATTTCCTAATTGCTTTGGAGTTTTATCGGCTCCATCTCTTCATATATGTTGATGGCATTTTCCTTACGTGTAAGCAATTTGATAGTCATGTGACTCGCTCACCACACATTGTTGGACTAGTTTTCCTACTTAACGCCATGAACATCGTAAAATTAACTTATATTGGTGCACTAGCGGCACACTTAAAACAACCAGCACATCACTTCTATTTTATTGGGTCCTCTACTATAGCCCTTAGATCAAATTCTATCCTCCATTGCTGTAATAATTTCGTCTAAACTCATCCTTTAGCAAATCTAGCTTTGACTTACCGGGATGAAAGGGGGAGATCGCAAGAACCTCTTACCAAGCAAACTTATTATTTCTATTTGGTTTTCTTAACACATTTGTTAATTAGGTCATTTTGGGCTTTCAAATAGCAAGTCTTAGGGGGTTTTCTTCAAGTAGTCCACTACGTTCACACCACTGTTTGGCAAATTTTTTGGGAGTGATCCTGTTTAATTCGTAGCGTAAAATACTAGGTAGCACGGACACGGACACGGTGTCGGACACCGCAATTTTCAAAAAATCAGATTTTGGACACCGCAGGACACCACTATTTTTTAATATATTTTTATTTTATATATATATCAAATATATTTCACAATCTAAAATAATAACTAAGTCAAAAAATATTTCTGAAATGTTCTGGATAAAATAACTAAGTAAAAAGAAAAAAAAAACAAAAAAGAAAGAGAGACTTTCTTCACTTAATAGTAGTACTAATGCAAGAAACAGAGGGAGAAAAAATAAAAAGAAAGAAAGAAAGAAATGAGTCAAATGACTATTGACGGAGGAGAAAAAAAGAAGAAAGAAATGAGTCAAATGACTCTTCACTGAAGAGTTCACACTTCACAGAGAGAAACGACGGGGAATAGAAGAAAAAGGAGAAGGGATGAGGAAGAAGGATCTGTGGGTCAGCGACGGCGGCGGAGGACCTCCGGCAACGATCAAGTGAGCTCCGGCGATGGCGACAGCTGCTTCGGTATCTGGCGACGGCGACTGGATCTGTCGGCCTCGACTTCTCCGGCGACTGGATCTGTTGGCGACTGAGCTCCAGCGACAGCTCCGAGTCGGTAATGGCTCAGAAGGGCACCTGTGAGGTGAGGGAGAAGGAATCGGCCGTGAGGTAAGAGAAGCAAATGGTCCGACACTGCGCTACGCCGTGTCGGACACTCCTCGGTGAAGTGTCCGACACAGTGTCGGAAAATTAAAAAAAATAAAAAATTCCCGACACCGATTGGCGATGTCCGACACGTGTCGGGCGGTGTCCGGAGGGTGTCGAGGTGTCCGTCCGTGTGGGACACCAAACTTCCACCTAGGAGAGGTGTCCGTGCTTCAGAGGTAAAATACTAATAGCACGTCAGTTTTCTACTACTCTTTCCGTCCCTAAAAGCTGATTATATTTCTTTTTTGGGCCGTCCCACAAAAATTGAGCACTTCCAAATTAGAAAAGATTCTGTAGGTATTTTTTACATATTTACCCTTTTTATACTTTTTTTATTCTATTTCTCTCACCACATTTAATTCTCTGCCAACTCATTTTTTTCTCTCTTGGCCCACCACTTTACACTTTTTTATTATATTTCTTTCTACATTTAACATTGTACCAACCAATTCTCTCTCATGGGTTACTCTCTTCCCCCCTCTCTATAAAAGGTAAAATGGGAAACACAGTATATAACATAAATCCTTAATATACGTGTAAAGTCAAATGGATCAATCTTTTAGGGACGGAGGGAGTATAAATTAAGAGGATAGTCCAAACTTCCGCACCACAAGGGGGATTCTAGTTTTATTGTGAAGTTGGCTATTGAGGAGTTCGGTGCGAAGGAACCTTTGCTGAAGCTATTTGCGCTTCCTGCAGGCTTTTTTTTATCAAGGGCTAGTAAGCAACTCAGATTACTTCTGTCTGATCACTTCTTTCCCGGAACGTGTGTCCTCCAGATGGTTGACCCGAGGCAAGCTTCTTTAGGGAATCAGTAAAGGCGGATGTCCATTACATTATTTCTTTTCCACAAATTCCATTTTACCTATTTCAGAGTGATGTTAGAACAAAAGGTGGGGATAACTCGTCTAAGAGTAGAGACACGTTACATGTTTCTAGGAAGTACCACAAACACACACGGTGTACAACGCCAAAAATCTGCATAATGGTTGCGACTATTATGCTTTGTTAGAAGATCAGCAGTAGTGTTTCCCTCAATACAAAAAGAAAGATAGGGAGCCTCAAATTTCAAACTTCAAAGAAGCGACCTTGTATGATGTGTCACAATTAATGCAGATTAAAGGGCCATGTAAGTGCCCAGTCTTTCAAAAGTCAAATAACCTTAAAAATGGAGACTGAGGCTACTGTTACTGCTGCGAACAGATCTGTTGAAAATAAGTTGTTTACCAGAATTAGGTGTGAGCTCTGATGCAAGTTACACCTATTTGTCGAATCTATGTACAAGCTGAAACCCACCCATTGTATGCATGCAAACCCTATGAGTTTCTGTAAATTATCTCGAGATGCCGCTGCCTCTAAACTCAATCTAAACCAGAGGCTCCTATTCTGGAATCCCTGCTATGCTAAGGGACCATCACTTCTCTCTCTCTCCCTCCCTCCCTTCCCTCCCACCTCCCATGGCTGGCTACATTGAAAGTGAAGATGGGCTGCTGGAAAGAGAATTAGAAAAGAAACATAGGATGCTGACCATTACTGGCAGTGTATTTTCATGCAAAATGCGTGCAATTGTTATTGACTGTTAGCTCTACACTATCGTCAAACTACTCATGTTCGTTGTGACACGGGTAGTAAGGTTGTTCAATCTAGTAGTTGCTTTAAGAGAATGGCTTTGGCTAACCTATTGTTTGGTACTTAACAATGGTTGGAGAGGGAAATTAATGGTGTTAACAAAGTCATGATCACAATTGAATACTGCTTTTCCTTTAGGTTTCCTTTTTGGACGAGGGTGGGGTCTAGGGAAATACCCTGGAATTGGGCATAAATGGTTGTGGATGAACTTAGAGGTGTCAAATGGGCCGGGCTTGGGCCGGCCCAGCCCAAGCCCATTGGGCCTCCAGCAAATCGGGCCGGGGGCGGGCCAAGGGGGCTGCCAACCGGGCTGGGCCAGGCCTAATTCTGGGGATATCTGGGCCCGGTCCAAGCCCAGGCCCTAGGCCCAACATTTAGGGCCCGGGGCCGGGCCCAATTTTTTTTTTTTTGGGCATTTTCTTGTTATTCAAGGTAAGGGTTTTAACTATGGTAATTTGTTGTTATTGTTTAAGCAAATTGTACTCTAGGCATGTCCAATATTCACAATTTAACGAACATAATCTTTATCCTTTTATTTCATTTTAAATCATATACATTGAAGATAAATGTGTTTATAGGCCCCTCCTCCTTTTATCCAGGCTTAGGACCGACTGCTTGTAAACAAACAGGCGAAGTTACCTATTTTTTTTTTACATATACGGAAAAATATTTATCTTGCTTGTAAATATATTTATATATATATATATATATATATATGTATGAAAAAAATTATATTTTGTGAGAAATTTTATTCTTAAAACTTAAGAGAAGGAATTGGTTGTGGTGGTGCTTGGATTGGTGTTTGTAATGGCCGTGGTGCTGGCGCTCGTGCTGGTGGTGGTGTTTGTGATGATGATGATGTTTTTCGTGATGATGATCTACACTTCAGTTTCTTCAATAATCCAGTCATATTTGACGCTAAACTTTTTTACTAGATTGAAAAATAAAATTAGTAAGAGTAACTAAATACACAAGTATAAGAGTAGTAATTAGTAATTAGAAATAACAATTAAAAGAATTAAAGAGTAACAAATGAATCACTGAGGGTAATTCAAAATTGGAGAGAGTTAGTAATTAAAAAAAATTAGTAATAGTAATTGATAAATATAAAAATTCACTAATTACTAATTACTAGACAAAAGAATTAGAGAGTAACAAATTAATAAGAGGAGTGATTAATAATTAAAATTTAGCAAAAGTAGTAATTAGTAAACAAGAGTAATAATATGCAAGAGTACTAATTAGTAAATAAGAGTAGTAATTAGCAAGAGTAGTAATTAGCAAGAGTAGCAAAGCTTGTAGAAATGTAGAATGTTTATATAAGAGAGAGTAAGAAGATTGGTGTGAAAAATTAGAGAGAAATGATGTGAATTTATAGATTTTTAAACTTCACAAAAGACCAAAATACTCCTAAAACTATCCGTTTATAGTTGTTGGGGAGGATAAGAGTGTAAAAACCTTAAAAGAGTTGAAAAAATAAACTTGGACCAAAATACCCCCCAAACTAGCCGTTATTTTGCTGTTGGGGGGGTAAAAGTGGAATTTTAGGAGGAAAGGGGAATAAATCCGTTGGGGGGAAAGTGGAATTTCAAAAGTAAAGAGGGGGGCCTGAACCGGGGCCGGGCCAAAACCGGGCTTTTTTCGGGCCATGGATCGGGTTAGGCCAAACCCAGGCTTTTTCAGGCCGGGCCTGACCCGGGCTTTTTCCTGGGAAATGTAGACCTAGGCCCTAAGACCTAAAAGGCCGAGCTAGCACTGTTCAAGAACGGGGCTGGGCGGCCCAGGCCGAGTCGGGCCAGCCCGCGGGCCGCCCGGCCCATTTGACAACTCTAGATGAACTGTACCTAGGAATTTGATTTCAATCTACATTATGATTTCTCAATGTAATTGTTCTGGTTAGGTTTTGATAGAAAAGAACATCAGCTTGATGATTGCATGATTTTCTTTAGCAACTTGTTAATAAACTACTGAGCGGGTGAAAGCATTCCTGGAGGCATTCATCCTCTCATAGTTTGGGTCGATCCTAAAATTCGAGGAATTTGATTACCCTGATAAGTTGGATGATCTCAAAAACTCTTGTGATAATCTCATTCTCGAAGGGGTGAGACAAAATTGTTCAAAATTGGTGTTCCCACTTCGAACTTTCTTTTTCCTGCCGATCAAGGATGACCTTTAATAATATCCTGGCTCAAAGGTCTACCATATTAGTCACGTGTTCGTGTTCCACACCCCTTCTGACTCTTAGTCATATCACTTTGTCTTCATTCATCTTTCGTTTTGTTTACTTTTGTTTATATATCGTCTCTCATATAGTAGTGATTAAAAACAGATCGACTCGGTGAAGGGAGAATTGTATGTAGCCTTCAACTCTAGTCATCTACCTGCCACCATTACATTGCCGGAGCGGCCTGGTTACAGGTGGGAGCCTTTGGTGGATACAAGCAAGCAGGCACCGTACGACTTCCTCTCTGAAGATCTCACTGATAGAGATGTGGCTATCAAACAGTATGCACAATTTCTTGACGCTAATCTCTACCCTATGCTCAGCTATTCTTCTATTATTCTAACACTATGTCCTGATAGTAATGTTTAGTTCAGTTCAGTTCATGCCTGATGACCCACTAATAGGTTTTAGTTTCGAATGAGTTCCCGATACCATGTGCAAGCAGTGTACAGCATAAGTATGTACTTGTAAATGATGTGGAGAAGAGTGCAAATTATCTACTTGTACAGATCCATGTTTGAAGTAGGAAATATAAAAGCTGGATATTTGGGTCAGAATTGTTGAAACATGGCAGTAATCTTGCTGTTCATCCTCTCTTAGTGTAAAGAAATCTGTTCCCAGTCTTAATTGCATAGAATTGCGTTGGCTTCAGCAAAGCCAGCATTCTGTTTTTGTTGCTGTGTCTTACTATTACGTGTTCATTTTACTTGTCTTGTTTTGTCCTTCCATCACATAGTTTCGGATCATCCACAGGCCAACCAGGAATAGGACATTTGTGATTGGGTGATAGGAACAATTCTGGAAAAAGGAAAGAACAAGAGGGGATATTTGTTTTGGTGGAGAGAGGTGCTCCGAAGAAACAATGGTGAGAGTCAAGAGAGAAGAAAAATCATGAGGGATGAGCCAGAAACCTTACGCTCGCTCTAACCAAAACAGTCCCAAGGGGCCTGAATAATATACGCATCAGCCCTAGATCTCCAAAAAGCCTGTATCCACGAAGCAGTTCAGTCCATGAACCCTGGAATACGACTCCGTCCCCTTGAGCCTTCTGCCAAAACATGCTTACTGCTCCGGATATAGAACAACATTGGGCGGCATCTAACTCGTAGAACAAATCAAAAAGAGCTGGAGAGCCGGATGTAACCAAATCAGTAGTCTCAGACGTCTATGCCAACAAGGAACCATCATTAGTAAATAATAATAATAAGGGACAATTACAATAGTGTTCTTGAGGTTAGGGTGATATTGCATGCGTGTTCATTAGTTTGGACAAATTAACGGTTTTAAGAAAATGACATTGTTACTCTTAAATTAGAAGATTATTTATTTTCAAATGTCATTACTTCATCTTAAAAAAAAAAGAAAATTTGACTTTTCTGTTTACTCCCCCCCCCCCCCCCCCCCCCCAACAATTACAATGGCCGGTGCTCAGGGAAATATCTTTGGCGGCCAACGACAACCCAACCGCCTGCAGCGCTGGGCGTCGACGTCCATAAAGATCAGCCTGTCGAGGGACTGAAACGTTGCGATACCGCTCTTGTCGCTGGTGTCGCCCAACCGGACGGCCGAGAACAGATCTGGCAAGGATGAGAGCAAGATGGAGCACCCCATTTTTGTCTCTCTAACTCCCCCAACCGTTGCACCCCTTCACCGCCCCCCACCCTCCCCCCCCCCCTCAGTGTCACCCGCTCACCCTGTCTGCCTTCTCCTTCCCCGTCGCCGCAACCACCCTCCCCTTTCCCCGTCACCCATGGCAAGATCTATGCTGAAATTGGTCTATTCATTTCACTACTTGCCCTGATCCTAGCATCCACTCAGATTCATCATCTTAATCATCTATAAATTTAACCTTGGTAATTCTAAGACATTACCATTGATGTACCAGAGGGGTTAGGCGAGGCAGAGTAGGAGTAGGGCGGCTGGGTGGGGGGGGGGGGGGAGGGGGCTGTGAATAGTGTTCAAAAATTAGGGTTTTGGAACCCTAATTTGAAAAATTAGAGTTCTAATAAATCCTAATTTTTAAAATCTTAATTTGAATTTTTTAAAAATTATTCGGTATATACAATATAAGGGCATTATTGTCATTTTAAAAATACGTAGTAATGAAATCATAAAAAAATTTACTTTTTGGACGGAATCCTAGCAGGTAGACATAAATGTTACATTTTTAACATTTTTTGTCATGATATATTATATTTTAAAATTTAATGTCCTTAAGTGTAATATCACTCTAATAGTAATAATAATTTGATATTAACAAATTGTGCAAGCAAGAGTCAACGGATGCAAGCGAACAATTAATACAACAGACTGAACGCGCTGGCGAACCCACGTGCAGCCCAGCCTCATTAACTGCTCCCACACATAAAACAGCACCAGCTTGCCCTGAAGGCTGAAACCCAAACAACACTGGACCGAGAATAGCCTCACCTGGCCGAGCAACCCCTTCAGCAGGATTACAGGCTTGCAAAATTATTTGGGTATCCCTAACTGCTGCTTTCATTTGACGAATCGGCATCAGGCCTCCTACGAAAGGCACAGAGATTTAAGTGCATAAGACGTCGCACACAAGATGGGGCGTATGACAGTAAACCGCCACTGGGTTTGCAAAACTAAACGTCTAGCAAGCGAAATGCGCCAGTGTGCAAGCGCAGGCAAGTGTCAGTAGTGCGCAACGCTTTTAAAAGCCACACTACTGACCAACCTGGGAGGGAGGAGTGCGGTGAATCAAAACGTAGGCCAACAAGCCCACCAAATCAGACTGGTCGAACAGCCTCAAATTGCAGGAAAAGATGGGAGGTCGTTTCACCTTGCTCAACACGTAAGCGACAATAAGTAGTAAACAGATGAATTGTGGAAGCCGTAACTACAAGAGAAGTTGCCAAGTAGCATATGGAATACGAGGAAATGTAGTTGCTACACGGTCTTCTGTCCCGAGAAGATGATTCGTAAAACTCTCATTAAATTTTCCCACGTGGTTTCCTGTATATTTACACAAAACTCCATTCCATTCCGTTAAGCATCCATGAATAAAAGTTCAGTCACCACATAATATTTTCGTGATATACTGAAATCGTCCTTCAAGTTGTCTTCCCTTCTTCAGCCACCGCCGTCGTCCCCCTCTCCAAATACCACTGCACCTCTCTCTCTCTCTCTCTCTCACACACACACACCCACGCACACAAACACACTGTCCACAAGATACTTACTACCACCACCAACAACAGATCAAGCACCACCACAATGTTACCCACCTCCAAACACAACACACACAGACAAACCCACCACCTGGCCGCCTTCTTCCCCCATTTTCCCAGCACATCCTTCCCTGAATCCACCGTATCTAATTACAACAACAAAAACTCAATCACCAAATTAATACCATTCAACAGAAACCACAAAAGTAACAAATTGCCAATATAGTCAAAAGTTATATCGAATCAATCAGATCAATTGACGGCCATGTGGAATTAAACCCTGAGCACTCACTTTTGGTTGAAGAAGTCGGCACTGGCACTGGAGACTCCGTAACGGATTGGACTCCGCCGACATGGTGGTGGCGATCAAAGCGGAGCCTTCAGGCGTGGCCGAGGATCTGGATGTGACAGCTGGCTGCTCCGGTGGAAACGATGGGACGCGATCGGTCGCCGGAGTGTGTTGCCAGGTGGTGGGGTTGCCAGCGGTATCGCCGGAGTGTGTTGTCAGGTGGTGGGTGGTGGTTGCTACAGTGGTGGCCTGTCAGTAAGGTGAAGGGATGGGGTTGTTGGCGGGTGGCCGTTGGTGGGTCTCGATTGGTCACCGGAGGGTGTTGCCAACGTAGCCTTCGGGGTTGGCAGCAATGTTGTTGGTGGCGCGCGCGTGCGCGTGAGAGAGATAAATTTATTTCCTTAAGAAGGGTATCACAGTATTTTTATTTATTTTATTAACTATGTTAACTAAAAAATAAAAATGTGTAACTTAGGGGGTGTGTTTGATAATGCAATTAAACACTTAAAATTTAAAGTTTTCAATAATTTTTAATTAAGTTTGTTTGATAACGCTTGAACTTGTATCACTTAAAAAATTAAGTCCTACAAAAATAGACTAAAATTTTAAGTCATGGTGAACTTACTTAATGCGAATATTTAATTCGCTACCACCACATTTACCAACATGATGTCTTGACGCACCACTACTGCCGCCATTCACACTTTTTCGCCTTTGCCGCCACCGCCACCGCCACCGCCATGATTACTTCATCGCCACTGTCACCAACACCACCAACCGTCGGCGCCGACGCTGCCACCACCACCATTAATTACTTCCATCCTCACTACCACCAACGCAGCCGCCGTCGTCACTGCCACCACGAACACCACCACCAATACCACAACGCCCATGTCCTTCAAAATCATTTAAATATTCACCACACAACAACCACTGTCATGTCATTACCTATTGATATCAACACAATTACCAACACAACGTCTTCCCATGCCACTACTGCCACAATTAATACCTTTTCGCCGCAACCACCACCACCATTATTACTACACACTGCCGCCACCACGACCAACACGATTTTGACACCAAAAAAAAGTTTTAAAGTACATAAATAAATACATAATTTTGGAAAAATAGATAAGTTTGTAAAATGGAACGATTTTCAGACATTTGTTTTTGATTTGCCAGACAAATTAACTTACTTTTCAGTAAAAATTTAATTGCTTAAAGTTTTCAATTTTACAAATTTAGCGCTTAACTTTTTCAGTACTTAAATTTCAGTTTTATCAAACAGCCCCTTAGTATAATAAAAATATTTAGTAGGAGCGGTGTATAGTTTATGGCAAATCTCAAGAGTCTCGTATGTAATTTACCCGATGGTAAAATGTGAGCACCCGGTTTTATAAGTAAAATGACACGTGGCATGCTCTTATGAGGCGCTTGTTTTTTGTTTGGGTTCACCAGCGGTGAAACTTTCCTAATCTCATCCTTAAAGGAAAACACAAATTATTTATGTCGAACTGTAGCTATAATTTGAAAGGGCCATTTAATCAAGTGAACTTTTGGGTGTGGATTTGGGGCTTATCATAGTTGAAGTATGACCATACTCAGATGTAGGGCTATATATGGATTGAATTTGAGCTGAATAAGGGTATGTTCTAACTCGGTTCATATATTTTTATGTATGTTTGAGCTCAGCTCATGTTCGTTACGTGTCGAATCTTCATGTTTGAACTCGGCTCGAGTTCGTCACCACAAAACTTGGTAGTTTTTTACATGGCATGCTTAGAGTGTGGACTTAGGTTTTGATATATATCCCATGGCCTCTATGTTTATAAGTGGAGTGGGCTTGGGCTATTTAATTTTAGGGTCTCCAGGTTTAAACTTTAATTTATATGATTTATATAAATGTTTATTATTTAAATATCTTATTGTTAATGTATTATCTAGACGAGCTGTTTGCGAGCATGTTCGTAAAAATTTTAGAATGTTCAGGTTTAACTCGTTTAATAAACGAGTTCTAAAAATTTGTTCATGTTGGGTACATATATTTTAATGCAAACAAGTTCTATGGGGAACGAACCATGATTCGTTCATAAACAACTCAATTCATTTACAATCCTAGTTAGATAGGCTAAATGGTGATTTGCAAACAATATTTTTTTTAAATGCTCCTTTCCAATTATGACTTATGTGCTGAAAATTTGCTTGATCCAAATAGGTTGTAACCAACTATGTAACAATTGGTCCCAAAGAACTTAGGCTTGATAATTTTAGGGGGAGCATCATCACAAAGTGAGAATTTGATAACACTACTTTGGAAATTTGGAATCTCAATCGTCGCAGAATTGAGATACTTGGAAGGAAGGGATGCAACCTGATAATACGAAGTAGGGACAACAAGCCAACTCATCCAAAGACGATGTAATAAGTGTTAGGTTTTGGACATTGTCTTAAGGGTTAATTGTATAAATATACCTTCACATATGGCACGTTTGCAAGGTAATAGTCAGGCCTGTCAAAATAGCATTTTTCTTACACCTAACTATGGCACAATTCTGGTGCGCAACCCTTTTAGTTTTTCCTTAAGTGAGAGGGTATTTTGGTCGATTCATTTTTTCATGGTATAAAAATGTAACCCTAAAAAAATATTAGGGGATAATTTTGCAGTAGAGACATGTTTACCCAGATAAAGGGGAAAGTGAATCTTTCCCCTCCCCACCCCTCCCCCCCTCTCTCTCTCTCTCTCTCTCTCTCTCTCTCTCTCACAATGTCTACCCTAAAACACCTTGCACCTCAATAATATCGAAACGACTCCACTAATTCATCCATGCCCACCACCTACTAATGTGGGCAAAAAAACCCCTTTGACCATGTCATGGATCAAGAATAACCTCAGTAGAAGATATTTGTGATGTGCTCATTACAAGATAACTACCTACACTTCTAATATTTGTTCATCATATGGAATTTTGAACTTAACTAAGGTAGGATTCTTTGTATGGATGTAGGATGACAACAAATATAAGATCTTCAAGTGGTTTGATCCTATTGTATATATGTGGTTATGGAATGGTATTTGAGAGGTTGGCATTGAAAAAATTAGAAGAGGGGCATGTAAAACATGATGAAATGTATAATAGGACTACATTTTTGCAGTTGAAGAACCAAGAATTGGAGATGATGAAGTCTGAGTTGGAGGAGCATGGAGCTGCTCATAAAAAACTCAAGCTTGAATAAATGGATTGTGAAGTTATGTGCAGTTGTACTTCTATTGCTAGGGTTCAGGGTTGGGGAAAAAAGGTATGGAAACATTGGAAAGTTATTATATTTGCACTAGTTGTATGCAGCCTAGTGTATTTGCACTAGATATTGGATATGTACCACCTGTTTTTTTTAACCTAAACATCCATTTCTTAACAACTCTACGATCATTTAATCAAATGTAATAATATTTATTAAAATACTAAGCAGCCAACACGTATGACAAAAGATTCATTAACATTCGATCTTAATCATCCTTTCGGTACAAAAGTACCAAAATTACATAATTGGTGAAGAAGAACGATAAGCAAAAATATAGACAGTGGCCCTAAAAACCTGGCTAAATGCTACCATATACACAAAAAAATGGCCTTTTATTTGTGCTATATTCACCATATACCCTAATATCTATACAAAAGTTTTAAAACTGGCCAAATGTTAATCATGTACTCCACTGTATCTGCACCAAATATAGCCCTCTTAGCTGGCCAAAATTTACCATGCACCCTATTGTATTTGCACAAAAAAGTGGCCCTTTAAACGGGCCCTATGTTTCCCATGTATCCCCAAACTTTCTGCACAAAAAATGGCCCTTTACAACTAGCCATATATGCCAAACTACATAGACAAAAGCACACCTACAACTACTTATTTATGCAAAAACTATTAACCTACCAACCTATATCACTTCCATACCTTTCTCTCGTTCTCACTCCCCTTACCCTTGCCTCTCACTGTTTTCTTTCCACTAACAGATTCCTGCCTTTGCCCCTTACTTTGATTGGATTTTCTTTTCTCAATTACAGCAACTTGCAAAGATGAGGTGGTTAAGAAGCAAGGTTCAAAGAGTGTTGAGAAGCAATCTCAAATTTTGGTTCTATTGAGGTGTAACAATGGTTGTTTTAGGGCAGATGTTATTCGTGTTCTGTATGTATGTGCGCGCACGCGTGCGTGTGTGGGCGTTTCGAATTTGGAAAAAAGTTCATTTTTTCCCTTATTTACGAAAAAGATTTGTTTTCAATTTGCTGCAAAATTATCCCCTAATATTTTGGTTAGTTTGCATTTTTATACCTTGCGATTTGACCAATTTGCCATAGATTGGTGTAAAAAAAGCTATTTTGGTAAGTCTGAGTATCACTTTGCAAGCATGTCTTATGTTGGAGATATAGTTATGTGATTAACCTTATTAATTTAATCAGATCAAGTCAATAACATTTTTGTTAGCCCTATGGTTGGATAACCTAGACTGACATCTTATTTTGATGAGAACTACACATCGATTATGTTCTAATGTGTGGTTTGAGTAGATTCTTAGTAAGTATATACATACACACTCATGAAGACACATTTGAGAAGTTGGATATATGATTTAAAGTCAAAGAAGCTTAAAGTTATAATGGACATGCTATGAAAACTTTATCAAGCAAAAAATACATAGACAAAGTTACTATCAATTATGGTTGATCTCTACTATTATGTAACTAGTAATGATTTGATACTTGAATTGATGACTATGGCCTAAAATGACCTTAAGATACCTTGTGCATTGCATGCAAGTTTATAACCTTTCACAGAAGTATATTTTTTGAAAATGAGTGAACTTTGGAGCTTACTCAGATTTTCTCAAAAATATTTTTGGAGCTAATCTTTTCATATTTTGAAAAAAACTTTTCATTAGCTTTCCAATGCAAAAAACGCGCCTCAATCCGATTTTTCTAGAGAAAGTTATGCTCAGAGTAAGAAAGAGGGTTTCATGAGGCAGTCGAGTAATGGGTATTAAGGTAATGTAGTCGACTATATTGGGAATGCAATGACTTTATTAACCGTTAGTTGAAAAATAACATATAGTTTTGCCCAAAATCATGTTAGATCTTCCAATAATGGTAACATTTTATATACAGCCTATAAAAATATTTTGGGACTTCATCATGGACTATGAAACCCACATTTTAAGCCTTCATTCATTAGAAAAACATCAAGGCTCTTAGATTAAACTTTTCTCTTTTTATCTTCTTGATTTTTCATCATTAAAAAGAGCATATTTGTGAGCAATTCTTTAAATAAGAGTGAGTATTTTTTAAGTCATCAATTCTCTCATCTTTCTATTGTACTAGAGCTTCATATGCACTCAATTCCTTCCAAGAGGGTTTCTTTGTACACATTTGATCTTTGTAAAAAGATTGTGATTAAGGCTTGGGTTTGCCAAGTCTTGGGTGAGCTTTGTAGATTCAAGACTTGTGCTTGGTGTGCGGATATCACCAAGTGTTATAAGGGTTTTGATCTTGATCCGAAAGAAGATTGTTACTAGTGGATTCTAGTGCTCTTGCAAGTAACTTCCTTAAAGAGATGGATGTAGGCTTGAAGGTAATTCAAGCCGAACTATTTAAATCTCCTTGTCAAGTATCTCTAACTCAATCTCTTTACTTATTACTCTATGATTGTTTGAGATTGTTTAGTTAGCATCTTCATTGAAATATTGATTTGTTTGATTAAAATTCATTATTGTGTTTAATTTATATTCTCCATTAATATTCAAAAACCCTATTCATAATCCCCTCTCCCCTCTAGGGTTGTTTTATTGGTTTCAATATCTATGGTCGAAAGTTGAAATAGATGTTGTAAATAAATTTTGGAAGAAGAAGGTGTAATACTCAATGATAACTAGAACATCTTTGAGTTGAAACATTAATCAAGGGGCAACCTACAACCTAGTGGCTATGGAGGAACCATTTGAGATGAAAGAGGCTATTGGATAGAAGGATTCTACATAAGCACTGGGAAGATAAAGCTTGAGTGCTTCCATTTGGGTTTCTACCAAGGTTTGGCCATTGCTAAAGACAAGAAGTGAATAGTAATACTCCCACTGAGATAAATTAAAAATCACCCAAGGAGAGCTCGAGTCAAAGACTACAAGGTAAATCCCATAACGGGGCTAGAAAAGTTGTTTGAGGTACGCATTTTATACAAAAATAAAGATAAAACTTTCCTGACGGGCACTTTTATTCAAATAAAAATAAAGATAGCAATGGAATTGTTAAAAAATAAAGTACTCTCTCATCTTATTCTACGTTTGCCACCTTGTTTTTCCGCTTTATATTGCACAGTTACATCAAATATTTATCTTTTAGCGACGAAAGTGGCGTGAATAGGCACGTAAATGTATGAGATAGAAACTCCCTAACAACACTCTCATTTGCTTATCCACCCCTCTTTTTGGATATGTCAATGTATGCATAAGACAAAAAAATTATTCCTACTTCCTAAAATCGATATACCATTGGAGGCATTGGACAAAACAAAAGGAAAAAAGGATCAAAAGTCCCAGGGTCATAAAATCGCCTCCAAATATGGAGAACTCTCGATTCCATTACCTGTCCATTAATGCTCAATCAAGGAAGCCCGTATGGAGCCATCGTCGCTCTGTATGGCTTCTTTTAAGGCAATAGCTCCATATGAGAACCCCGAATCCGAACTAGGGATCCAATCAACCTAAAGCAATATAACCCCTTAGATGACTGCTTTATACAATTTGGACAGACGAGATGTTACGCCCCAAAAATTATTTATTCGCGGAGGAGCGTAAACGGTCGAATAATCGGAATTTAGAGGAAACCTTAAAGTTATCAGAAGTATCCCAAACAAAATCAGAAAACCTTAAAATATCAGAAAAAACGGAGTCAAAAAAACCTTAAATTTTATTATAAATCTCCCAAACGGTCAATCGGAACATATACTAATAATTCTCAAAATACATCAATATTTGACATAGAAGGCCAAAGCTTTTATACAATCCAAAATTTCTCCAACACAGTTTCAAAACGAAACCTAAGTAACACTAACTTGTCTTAGTTGTTACACTTAAATGTCAATACTAACTCTGAAATGAGACAGCTAACTCTTGGTCACACAGCTAGCCCTTCGAATCCAAAATCTCACATACTAATCACCTGAAAGGAAAAATCATAAGGGAATGAGCCAAATGCTCAGTAAGGTCGCTCAAAGGACCAATCAAATAAAACAAGAAACAAAATTTCGGAAGCACAAAATGTTTCAACGGACCGGATAATCAAACTAGATTTTAAATGTCAAACTATATCTTAATACAAAAATAGACACAAAAGTTTTCAATGGAGTTGATAATCAAACCAGATTTCGAATGTCAAAACATATATGAATAACAAAATTTCAAAGGCACACCAATTTCGACTGACAGAGATCAGACTAAATATCAAATACCAATATATATCTGAATATGGAGACAGATAGTAGAGAGGTCAGACCAAATATCAAATGCCAAAATATATCTGAGTATGGAGACAGACAGTAGAGATGTTAGACCAAATATCAAATGCCAAAATATATCTAAGTACGGAAATAGACACTAGAGCCATTCAGAAAGTGATCACATACGTCATTCCTGACATATGAGGCCAGTTCAGAAAGTAAGATCGCGATCTCTAGCTCAACTCCCCTGAGCTAGCCCACGTGGATAAGTCGGAAATAAGTTACATATACTGTGACATGCCTCATAAAGTCATCAAAACAAAATATCAAAATTACCGTTATCAAATATCGGACATGTCAAACCATATTCAAATGTTTCAAAATAACATTATCAAATTATGGACTTGTCGAACAATAAGTAGAGTTTACGAAATAATTACAATCATAAATCACTAAAACGAGCGATATCAATATGTCAAATTCTGAGGTCAAACAAATTCGACGGAATTTGATTTTCACAAATCATAGAATTAACAACAAGTCATTCTTAACAAAGTTCAAAACAAAAAGGAGAGGAAGAATCACTTATCTCCATTTGAAGAGGTTCGAATTTCAAAAGAATCTAAAGACTTACCTGAGCAATTGGTCCATCGCTGATTTGAACTTTGAAGATTATACCCTTACCTTAATCAAGACTTTAAGAAATACCAATCCATAAGCTCCACCATAGAGTTCCCGAACTTCCCAAGGCTTCTCTCTTTCTCTCTCTTCACCGCAAAGGGAAAAGGAATAGAGAACCCAAAAAAGGCTAGAAAAGGAAAAAGAAAGTTATTTATAGGAGACAAAATTTTTAAGTTTCTATTCGACCGAAATAGTTTTCAGTCGACCGAAAATAGTTTTCAGTCGATCGAATCCAACAGCGGTAAAAATGGTTCAATTTTTTTTTTTTGCATTCGACGAAAACTAGTTTTCAATCGAATTAAAACTTTAATTCGACCAAAAACTTCAGTAGCTCATTTTACACACAAAAATCTTTTCATTCGAAGCGAAACTCATTTTCATTCGAAAGCCAAACTATTTGCATCCGACCGAAACACCTTTAATTCGACAGAAAATACTTTTTAGTCGGCTGAAAACTTCAAAAATTCCAAAACGCCATTTCCCTTCATTTTGATTTGAATGAAACCACTTTCATTCGACCAAAAATTTCAAAAACAAGCCCAATTCATTTTCTTAATTTTAACAAAAGACCACAAACTTATTTATTTAAAAATAATAATTTCACACAAGAAAAAGAAAATTTTCAGGGTGTTACACGAGATGTGTTAAGAAATCATCTAAATGTAAAGAAAACGTTTGGTGGAATTGTGGATGAGTTCTTTCCTTCAACAGTTTCGACACTTTTCTTCTTGTGGGGGACGACAGGCGAGTGCATATGCCCAATTGTGCCACCTTTCGAGTAAATCATCAAGTGAATCGGCCGCGTATTGAGAATGCCATGAGAGAATGCAGCGACTACCTCGCCAAATTAAGAGCAAGCCACAATAAATATTGCGCATACCATAACAAAATCCCTCTAGAGATGAACAGTCTAATCTTGGCTGATATGTGCAAAGTTGCCTTTGAAAGGCACTCTGAAAAGTCTATTTTTCTTTCCTTGCCACCAACCAAAAAAAAAAAATTAAAACGACCATTGTCACTCGCTTGGCCACATTTCATCATCTTATTGAATATATCTATTCTATTTTATCCAAATAAGTACAAGTACAACTATGTACTATTCGCTTCATAATTTTTCAATAAATATTTTGTGGAATCCTAAGATACTACAACGGGCGCTCAGCCAATCTAATTCAATGAATGTTCTAATGTGAATGATTCGCTATTTACTTGGTGATATGGGTATGGGTAAAAAAACACCATAGAGGAGATGATGACACGTGTCATCATCTGAGAGTATCAAAATTGCCCCTTAACTTGTGGAGAAGAGGGAAGTGGCCCACACTCCCACTATTCCACTTCTCCCATTATGGCTAATAACAGCCCATTAAGTGATATTAACTATCCACTAATAAGAGATAGCCTCCCACTCACCTGGGAGGAGTAACTAACTCATTAATAGGAACTCTATATAAAGAAAGGTCGAGAAGGGAGAAAGGTAAGTTCTGATTATCTAATATTGTCAGATATTCACTCAAAGACATTCTCTAACTAAAGTATCGGAGTTTTTTCCACCATAAATACTTATAGCAAGTTATCGGTGTTGTTTGTGTTGTGCATGTCTATTCACGAGTTGACTAAAGTTCGTCACGAATCTCATCCACAATACTCGGTTAGCCAAGAATCCAGTTGAGAAAATGGCCGCTTACTTTTTCTTTTTTTCTTTTTTTTTGGGGGGGAGATATATATATATATATATATGGATCGTGATCCATTTTGGGGGGGAGATATATATATATGGATCGTGATCCATTGCTAGCGCTAGCACTGTTGCTAGCGCTGTTTTCCCGTCCGCTACATAATGTAGCGGACGATAACTTACCGTCCGCTACATTATATAGCGAACGGTGCTAGCGCTGCTAGCGCTAGCAATGGATCACGATCCTATATATATATATCCTGATTTAAAACTACTACATCTAGATGTCCTAACTGAATACAAAACCAGTTGACAAGCCAATCCAACATTTGCATGCTACAAAGCTAGATAAAGAAGAAAATAACACGGGGGAAACTCCAACAACGGCAGACCAAGACAAGCAAGCAGCAGAACATCCTATACATGATCTATATATGCCTGCCGAAAACTATCACCAGATCTAGATGCAAAAGAAGCCAACGCAGATGCAAGGTTCAAAATACATTCTTTTCCTCGGACAATATGTACAGAATCGAATCTTGTGCAACTAGCTGACAAAACTACAAAACGCTTGAAGTATGTTCGACCCTCAAAGACCAACCTGTCACCTGTGATAGAAAATCAGAGTGAGGCACTAATAAGATGCAGATAGGACAGGGTATGCAACCAATTAAGGCCGAAGATTGCAATAGCAATATCATCAACTTAAAATCTCTCTATACAAGCATGCAGCAACTTCCAATTGAAATTAAAAACAACCAATCCGATGCTAAATTCAGATGAACAGCTGGCTTGAGTCACGTATACTGCACAAAATACCAAAGATGAAGGTACTGTGCAGGTACAGTGAAAAATGAAGCGGATATTAAGGAGGAAAGAAGTGTGCAAAGCCAATATGCAGGTCATGTTTATCATACTTGTCCTGTTGCCACACTTTCTTCACAATTCGTTTAAACAAACAAGTATCTCGAGTATGATTGAAATTCAAACACATCTTGGACTGAAGCATGGCTAGAGAGAAAGGCTTGTGTCTAAAGAGTAAATCATTTATCCCACACCATGTGTGCCAAAGCACGACTAAAATCCATACCATACATAGTATAGCATCAACATTACTGAAGATTGGCAGAACTAGTCAATGTTCAATCCATTATGGAATTGTTAAGTTCAAGACAGTAGGAATGCTCATTCTTACCAAGGATGATTTTCAGATCTCCTTATGATGAGAGCATTCCCGGAGAAAGGTGTTGATGTGTCTCAGATTCAACTAAACACAAGAAACACTGATCAATTACAGGGCACTTCCTTTTCAGCATTTTTGAACCCAGAGCTAGCTGTTAATGTACTATTTTCCATAAGAAAAACTTGATTTTCTCTGCATTGGTAATTTTCACAATTTCTTGTAAGAGTTAGGAAACATACAATGCCTTTTTGGTGCAGTATGTAATCATAAGCAAGCTTCACTGAGAATGTACCCACCAAACTAGTGGGCCAGTAAGGTTCATCTCTCCTTCGTCAGGGTAACAATTTGACTTCAAAATATGTGCAACATTGTCAATTAGAAAAAGGTTCAGAATCAGATTCACGTTCCAGATATAGGCATTCATGATAAATAAGTCTCCTGCACACCAATTTGCATTTTCACTAGTAACATAAGTTCTTAACTTTTCCAGATGGACATTTGGTAGCCATCCATCCATCCAAACCGAAATCGACCGTCCATCTCCCATGTGCCACTGAGTACCTTGTTTCCGAACTCGGTGTCCCACTAGTAAGCTGCGCCAAACCCATGAACTTGACCGAGGACGTCTAATGTGAAGGAAATCGCGTTTCTAAGACTTGTACAGTTAAGGTGTGTGGCATGGACCATATTTTTCAGGCATGTTTTACTAGTAAGGCCTCATTAAAAGAGTGAAAACTACGAATAACCCAGCCCTCCAGAACTTTTAGGAAGACAGAGTAGGCTAACCAATTCAATGAATAAATTTTTGAGCCGCATCTCCAGACCACCAAAACCTAGCGAAGATTTGATCTAACTGTTACATGCCCAAGCCGAGAATATAAACACCGGCATGTAATGGATGAGAAGCGAAGATAAAACTGAATGGATAAGAATAGCACGTCGCGCCTTATTCTAAAACAACCTGACCCGATGAGCACACTTATCCTGCACTCTAAGAATGACTTCCCTAAAAATTTCTTTATTATTGTCCATAACATCCAATTGAACACTCAAATACTTGCCAAACCCCTTTTGGCTGTGAAAAACTTACTTTTTTTTTTCTATCGGCTCGTGAATAATTGATGAAACAATAGGACTAATCGTAAGGCTTGATTTCGACCAATTAATCTCTTGGCCCGACAAGGTACCGTGCATTGACCAAATATTCCGTGATTCACGAACATCGAGACTAATATTATTATTTTTTTGAGACCGAGGAACAGGTACGTACGTCAAATGGGAAACCGATGCAGAGGGTTTTCTCCCTTTAATTTCCTTTAATTTTCCTTGTGCCTCTGCTTGAACTAAAGCAGCAGATAATACCTCAGAGCAAAGTAGGAAAAGGAAAGGCGAAAGCGGATCCCCCCTTCCACCGGAAGCAAGCTCAAAGTGAGAACTGGGGCCTCCGTTTACTAAAACTGAGTATGACAATGTGGCTACACATTGCATCACCTGATTAATCCATTTATGAGGAAAACCAAACTGATCCTATATCTAATTTAAGGGCCAACAAAATGATATCCCCTTTCCATAGTATCAAATTTGGTATTCGGGAACTATTCGGTGTATGGCAATAATTCGGAATTCGGGAATTATTCGGAGAACTTCGTCATTGAATCGGTAATAATATGGTAGAATAACAAAATTCGTATAGTTTCAGTAATTGATCTTTCATGTTATAATGATTTTAACCATATGAAATGTTGTAAAGTAGGTAACTGAAATAAAAAAATATATATAAGAAATCTTCCATTCTTTAAGTGGTAAAGTGAGAGAGAATGTGCGGCTAGCGCTTTATAATTATGAGTGGCTTAGTAAAATATGTATTTTCTTTTACTAAATTAAACAACAATCCTGGGTTGGTATGATGACACAAGCAGTCTTGAATGCCTGAGTTCAAATCCCATCGAAGGAAGCCTTGCTTCTTTTATTTTTCAAGAAAAAGGAGGAGGAACTTCAGCACGCGATATATTCGGGAGATATCGCGATAAATTCATAAATTCGCGATTAAGACTTTCTAACAATTTATCACGATAAATTCGCGAATATCGTCAATATATCGCGATTTTTGTTGCTATGCGCCGAACACAATATGTCAGGTTTTGAGATAAGATAACATTGTCAAGAGAGAGATCTACCCGTAACAAAAACATTTTGGTAGGGAGAGATCAACCTTGCATTAGAGGTTTCATCTGATTCACTGGTACTTTAGCAATAATTTTGTAGAACACGGTACACCAAACTAATAGGACGAAGTCTGCTTCTACAATAGGCTAAGCAAATTTTGGAACCAGGGACATAAAAGACCTATTAACTTTAGAGTTGTCAAATGGGCCGGGCGGGCCGTGGGTTGGCCCGACCCTCTTGTGAACAGTGCATGCCTGAAAATAAAGGGCCTGAGCTTGGACCAGGCCAAGGTTTCACCAAAAATGGCCCAAGCCAGGCCCGGCCGTAAAAAAGCCCCAAAAAAGCCCGGCCTGAAATTGGCCAGAAATTGGGCCCGATTTTGGCCCTTTTGTGGGCTGGCCCATTTTTTTAAAAAAAATTTATTTTTCCTTACTTTTTCCCCCAATAAAACATGTAAGAGTGAAATAAAGAAAGGCTGAATGCTTGAGAACTATAGATCTGTTAAGAGAACTTTGACAAGAAAGTGTGCTCCAATTTCTCTTCCTTTTTCCTAATCTGGGTTTGGTGAGAATGAGATATGCTCAGTGCTCCTCTGATTTCTTTCTTCTTATTTTCTCGCGTGTTTTTTACATTCACCGGACAAGGGCATAGCTACATCAAGCCGAGAGAGAGACCGCGGTCACACCAAATTTTTTTAAAAAAAAAATTAACCTTTTTTTATAACAGATACTAACTTTGTTATAATAATGAAAATGTCACTATATTGGAACATTGTTAAATAGAGTTAACGGATACTAACTTTGTAATCGTCATTTTCTATTTACCAAACTTTCAAAAAATACTACTTATAAATTATAATATTAGTAGTCCAAAAAAGGCTTATCAATATTATATCAAATTAACATGCATCAATCTCAATCAATTAATTTGATGTATTCTTGTTGGCCATCGACGCAAATAAATAATAAGGAGTTGGGAACAAAAAAAAAATTGGGCCCGGGCCCTGCCCAAGCCTGGCCCTAAATATTGGGCCTTGGGCCCATATATCCAGATTTTAGGCCCGGGCCAAACCCGGCCCGTTTTTATGCACCAGGCCCGGCCCTGGCCAATTTTCGTTGGAGCCCGTTGGGCCGGGCCAAGCCCGGCCCATTTAACACCTCTAATTAACTTCCCTAAGCATCCTCCCAGAATTGAAAAGGGACAATACGTCTCGAATTACTAGCTGACCCATTATGTCCCAACATCTTTGAAAGACTAATGCCAATATACCATCAAGCCCCGGAACCTTAAAACGTCCAATTTAATAGCCTGTTTGCGAGTTTTTTTTAGGAGAGAAAAGAGAGGAAAAGAAAGGAAAGTGACTCATTTCTTTCCTTTTCTCTAGTTTGTGAGTTTTTTTAAGGAGAGAAAAGAAAAGAAAAGAAAAGGGAGCAAAGTTTTGGCCTCTTTTGTTGCTAAATCTTTCCTCCCAAAATTGGAAAGAAACAGAGAGAAAGGAAACTCTCATAAGTAATACTTTAATAACGCCTATATTACCCTTAAGATTATAATGACTCAATTTTTAATGACTTTTAACTTCTAGGGTATTTTACAAAAAATCTATCATACCATTTATTACAAACAAACAGAAGACCAATTTGTGTTTTTTCAATAGCTAGTTTGTGTGTTTTTTATTGCGGCACTAACCGGTGAAAACTTATCACGTTATTATGGTATAAACTTTCTGTTTTATCCTTGATGATCAGTTTTTTTTCCGTTTACATTATGTTCTTAGTTATGATCATACTTTAAAGTTTTTGTTTGGATTAACACACTATTGTATAAGGGTATGTATGTAATGTTGTATCATTTCTTTTCTTTTCTTCTGAACTCACAAACAAAGGAAATAAATGATGTTTTCCTCTCTCTCTTAAGCTCACAAACAAGTGGAAGGAAAACTGTATTCCCTTCTTTTCCTTTCTCTTCTCTTCTCTCCCCTTCCTTTCTTTTCTTTTCCCTCATTTCAAAACTCACAAGCAAGCTATAAAAGAGAGCTACCTTGATTTCCTCCCCCGTAAAGGTTTGTTCTAAATGTTGGGTCTGGAAGGATAGCAGAGATCTTAATGGAAGAGTGCCCATGGGAGTAACATCCAATTTTGGGTTTCCACCAGGGTAAAAATATTTTGAAAGTGAGAAACAATCAAATTACGTAGTCCAGTTCCTCTGTTAATAGAAGACCATGACCGTCTTTAAGAGAAATGATTTGGTTATGCCTTCTACAAATGACCGTTGAAGCATGAAAGAATTTTGTATTACGATCACTTAACTCACACCATAAAACTCTTAAAACGCTGAGCCCAAGATATCCCTTCGACTCCAAGCAAAATTCCAATAGACCTGCAATTAAGGTCCGAGAGTTGCATCCCATTTTGAAAGACTTGCAAAAGGATGTTTACCTTTCACTTCCTCATGAAAATAGCCAAAATGAAATTTGCTCCATCCAAGTAAAGTTGTGAGCATGATTTTCAGATGTCCCATCAACTGGAACAGAGATGATCCTTCCAAGAGATTGAATTAACGAGAAGCAGTCCGGATGAGAGAACCACGTAGCCTTGAATCTACGAGGTCGAGGGAAATGCTTATGCAGCGACAAAATGTCACACAGAATAGGTGCATGATCAGATCTTTGAATAGCAAGGTTGTTGGCAATAGCGTCCGGATAAAGCGTAATCAACCAGGAGTTGCCACCACCCGATCTAGTTTTTCATGGACAAAACCTAAGGCTAGAGAGCCAAGTAAACTATGACCCAACCCATCTAACGTCAGATAATCCGAAAGATTCTAAGAAATCATGCAAAAACTGAGAACCAGTTGTGTTCGCGGAATGACGCAAGAAAAGGGTCGTTGAATATTCATATCGACTGCCATTTGAGTATAAAATCATTGAATTTACACTCTGACCATCGTTTGACCACCTAATCGATGATCTATTTTGGATTTTCATGTTCAATCCTACAAATCTGCGGATCCGTCAGCAAAATCAAGCAAGTGAAACAAATATTATTCACCCCTATCTCTTCATGGCTGTCTTTTGCCTGGTAAAGAAACCAACAGCTGCTCTGCTTGGTTGAGTCGACATCTTTGTTCCAAAGTGAAGGAGAAAACTTAGGCACTCCCTTTCTCAGTCCAGAATATTAGCACCAGTGCGACGTACTAGCACCAGTGCAACGTACTAAAAAGGCCGGCTGATCAAGGATGGGCTTCCGGTCAGACAGTGAAAAGAATTAGGATCAAAAGAACACTGCAAAACAATTGCTGCCATATCGACATAATCATATGTAAGAATAGTCTTTAGTGATATTCGATTGGGAAAACAACACCCAATTTCCAACTAGATAATCGCAAAAATTAATCATGTCACGGGTATATATCCCTGCTTTCCTACGCATTTAGGCACATCACTAGTGAAAAGCTGCGACTTCTTCTTTGAAGTGCCTAAGCAGGTCCTCGATGCTCCTTACTGAATGTTCTTCCTTGTCTCTCACTCTAACGCTTACCTGGTGACATTTAAGGCATTAGGAACCGAGGAAAAAAAATTAAACAGAAAGCAGATCCTTTAACATTGGACTGCAATCATCAGGAAATTGACAATGTACAAATAATCAGGGCCACATTAGTCCAAGATTAGCTCCTAACAAGTAGTAAAAGGTAGAGACCAATACAAGACCAGTAACCTAGAGCGGAAGCGAGAGCGAGAGCGCAAAGTGGCAAATCTTAATAATATCTCAGAGAAACGCCTCCAGAGCCATGAAAAAAAAAACGTACATAAACGTAAATATGTGATTTGAATGTTAAAAATAAAGAGAGAAAATTCAGTAGGAAATAGTACTCAACAATCGAGACCAGGATAAAGGTTAAATTTAATCTACCAATACATTGCTTTCTAATCTGCAAACCAAACAGTAAGGAAGGGAAGGAGAAATTGACTGCCCACGGCCCCCACATTCAGAGATTGAGATCCCACACTAGCAGCAATGGACACATCAAATGCGAAGTCGAAAGTTTTCTTTGCAAGAATGACATAATGGAACCAAAAATGTACACCACCTTTTAGTTTCAACATGGAACAAGATAACATTAACACCATATATAAGGCAGAGGTATAACCTGTCCATTGTTGGCTTCCACCTCGCCAACAACCAGTATGTAGTTGTACTGTGCCAACTGAGCTTCTCGTACCTGCCAAGAGCCAAAAGTACCAGTAAACAAGTACCAAAAATTAGGCCATAGATAGAAAGGCAAATTTGCAAAATATGAGAATCTAGATGCTGATTCTATGGATGGCTTTGCAAAGGCAGAGTGAAGCCATTCAAACCACACATTAATACAAAAATCAGATTCTGACATCATATCCCAACTTTCATGGTAACAAAAGCAGGACAGAAGATGAAGTAATAAACAACGTCTGAAAGATTTCCCCAGGACTTTCTAATGGATCCATTTTAGTTCAGCGATTCTAAACTTCTCCATTTCCTTAAGATATCTTTTGTAGTAACATAATCCTATCTACCATTCCAAGCAACCTTGGATTTAAATCAGAAGAATGTGGTCTTCCCCGAATATTTGAGAGTTGAAGGGGCTCAGCAGTCGAAGCAATTGAGATAAAATGTAAACAGAAGTGTTCTAGCAATTGTTCATTCACAAGATAGTTTGGCTTTATTTCCATGTAAGTAATGGAAAGAAAATCTATTTGAGTCTTTGAATAATAAGTAGAGCATCATTCAGGAATCAGATAGAATTGCCTTCAGGATCCAACCAAGGGTAACTACATAGGATATAACTGAATCAAATAAATAAATTACACAATTACAGGCAAAAGGGAATTTGAAGTTGGATATTGAGGTTCGGAATAGAGTTTTAAGTGCACCTTTTTCTGGATTGTCCTATCAGATGTATCAACGTCAACATAATAACCAGCTTCATGAATCTGGTCCCGAACCTAACAAAGTTAACCAACAGCAAACTATTATCTCAACTCAAAATACAGGAAGCCAACAAGTAGACAAGGGAAGCTAAGTAGCAGTAAAGAAAGAGATGTCAGAAACACTAGTTAATGCATACTGAGATAGGAGAAATTATAGTGTATGATAGAATCAATTGGATAGTAAGTTCCGAAGCACGTCACTAAAAGCTCTTACGACAAATATACATCATATCATAAAGTCACAAAAGCTCTTAAAGGATAAAAGCTCTTAGAAAACAAGAAACACTCTTTTCACCATCAATAAAGGATAAAAGCTTATAAAGCTAACAACCTCAATAAAGGATAAAAGCTTATAAAGCTAACAACCTGTAGAGCGTACGATTGGGATTTGTCTGAAACAGGGCAAACAATTGCTTGACGTGGACTAAGCCAAAGGGGCCATTTCCCTTTATAGTGCTCGAGAAGTATAGCAAACATGCGTTCAACAGACCCCAGGATGGCTCTGTGTATCATAACAGGTCTCTCCCTCTTACTTTCATCTTCCGCTGAATATGATAGATTGAAACGAGAAGGGAGTTGGAAGTCGAGCTGCAATAATGAATTTTCATCTATTAGATGGCATTTCCCTGAACAGAATACGAGAGTAGCGTAGGTTCAACATTTTTTTTGCCAAAATGAAAAGCACGAAAAGTAAAACTAAGCAAAGAAAAATGGTTAATTAACCTGTAAGGTTGCACACTGGAATTTTCTTCTCATTGCATCAGAAACGCTTATATCAATCTTTGGCCCATAAAAAGCCCCATCACCTTCATTTATCTGACAAAATTGCTCTGAAAGTGAGTTAAACGCACTTTGTAGATGGTAGGATTTACTAGGACTGTGCAAGAGGCCATTGTTAGGGGGAAAAGATCAGCAATCATTACAGTAAAGCTAGTGCTATAAATAAACTACAAAAGGCGAAACAAGTTCACCCAAGTACAAATCACCTTAGCACATGCTTAGTCTGATTATACTGCATGAAATGTATGGATGCAGAGATTGGTAAAAAAGTTCCAAATGCAAAGTAAAAGTCCTTAACCTGCCATGGCTTCCCGAACTCATTCAGCGCCTCTGCAAGAGCAGATTCGGCCTTTTCCCATGTTGCTACGTCACCGAGAAATTTCTCTGGCCTCTATAATACAAAAAGGTGTGACAAATCTACATTGTTAATACATTTCAAGTAAGTAAACCATAATAAATAGATAACTCTACCACGACCACAGAGAGAGGGATTTATCAATATGCGTAATCCTAAAGAAATAAGCTCTTGCTTCTTTTTGGTAAAGCCTAACTGCATTACTTTGTCCACAATTTTGATGCCTTTGGTAAGTCCAACTTGTTGGGTTGCAGCATGTACAGGTAGCATGCAGGGCTCCTGTGATGACTAAGCCTTGGTCCAAGTCTAAAGGGTGTCGTGGTTGTTATGTTTGGGGGTGATGCAACTGGAATAGCTCAGGGTTTTTAATAAGTTATTATCATATTGGTCGAAGTCAGTTGTACGCAGGAAGAAACCTGGAATAATTAGGACGCTAGCTCTGCTATATAGGTTAGTACTTAGCTCCATATTAGGGTTATATCTGATATTTATTAAGCCTTTGGCCTGGACAGTATCCTGATAAATTTATAATCATGAATCCCCTCTAGTCTTTCTTCCTGCATCATGTTTTCTGGCCTTGGTCCATTATGGTTGGTGGTTTCCGGTGTAGTATGTGGCGTAAGATCCACCTGCACATGGCATGGGGCACTAGGCCCCCTTAGTTTTGAGGGAGGAGGATTACTACTAGTGAACATTAATGTGTAAGAAGGCAATAATAAGGAACCTTGACCTTCTTTCCCTTCAAAAGAAAATGGTATCACCTAAATTTGTATTGTGTTCATGAAGCAAATTTGTCTTAGTAATACAAGGTTAAGGTATAACTTTTAAAATATACTCCCTCTGTCCCAAAAAAACTGATCATATTTCTTTTTTGGGCTGTCCCAGAAAATGATCACTTTCCAAATTAAGAAAGATTCCGTAGGTGTTTTTCCATGTTTACCCTTACATTGTTTTTATTCTATTTCTCTCTCCACATGTAATCCTCCACCAATCCATGTTTCTCTCTCCTGGCCCACTTTCTTCCCTCCCTATCTCTTTCTCTCTTGGGTAGAATGGCAACTCATAAAATATGACTTGTATCCTAAATAAGCGGGCAAGTCAAACACGATCAATTAATTAAGGACGGAGGAAGTAATTTTCAAACTTAAGCTGAGTGCAATGATGTAAAAATGTAGCACCCTTCTATAAAAATTACGACCAAAAACTAATCTTAAGTTTTCTATGAGTAAACATGATGTTATATTAAGTTTCTTGCTCCAGTCAAACTGGTTGAGGCTGAAAACATAGTTCCATGTTCTCCAGCACACCTATCCACGAACTATAATCCATGTTAAAACTTTTAGCAATTATCACGCCCTATTTTGAAGAAACCAGCACACAACTTTTAGCAGGATCTAACACCACTTTGCAAATGTTTAAATCTATGTATACTACGGGCGCAGCGTATCAAATGCAAATTCACCTCGAGCACATTAAATTGTCAACAAGTCAATTAAGGCAGTAGATTCGAAGTACAAAGGTGGAGCAATTTCCATACCGTTGATAGCTTCAGCTCAAAGGTGAACCCAAATATATCATACGTGTAGTTGATGAATTCTAAAACACTCTTGACTTCATCTTTTATCTGGAATTTCAGCAGAAACAGTCAAACCAGTATTTGAAAGAAGTTTGAAAGGTATTAGCTCCATATCAAATAACTTCTTTTCACCTGGGACTCCCTGCAGAAGATATGAGCATCATCCTGTTACAAAATTGAAGTGTCAGAAAGACAGTATGTCCAACCAACCAAGGAACAGAACTCGTGTGATTACTCAAGTGTTCCACTAGAGGTGCTTGTGGCTCAATTACACCAACCAAATCCAAGCAGCAGATAGTAGCACAATGCACTTGATTCGTGCATTCTAAACTAATGTTTGCACCAAATTCAGCAATTGATTCTATTGTAAGACACTGGGACCAACACAAGGTCTTCCATAAAATGCAATTTATGCATCACAACTAAGAGGATACCTGCTGAAATCTTCTGACACGAGTTAATCCAGTAAGCGCACCACTGGCCTCATTCCGATGCAAGACTCCAAAATCGGCCAGGCGTAGAGGAAGCTCTGAAGATCAAACAAAAGCAGTAGGTAAATCTTCACAGTTCCACGGTAAATGGTTAACAGATATGCACAGAAGAACAAAGTGATGGTACACATATTATCTACATGATGCAGGTGATCATTGTTGGAAGAAATATAGAATGGAAAGTAACAGTTCCCAAAGTCAACAAAAATAAGTTATTTAAGTAGCCTAATCGGTAAAATCGTCTGTAATACAGGAAGTGTTGAGTAAAACCCAACCTTAATAAAGGTTGAAAGGGTCCAGATAGTCTTAAAAGTGGCCTTTGTGTAGCTCATCACCTTTGAATTGTAGGCGTAAAATACCAAGACCCTACAAACAATTATGTTTCACTTCAAGTATTGCACATCAAAAGATTGAGTTTAACTGTCTGGGGTACCTAGAGACATAATATAGACCCCCCTACATCAAAGAAGGGGATTTAAGGGAAAGCAAGGAAAACCCATTTTGCATTCAATGCCCAAGTCCCCTCAAAAAAAGAAAAAAGAAAAGAGTGCAATTTTTGTTTAGGGTCAAGTCAATTAAATTCTTCACTAAGGTGTAAGATAAAGTTATAAGCGTGGAACAACTTTTAATAATTAACTATAATATTAATAGCGTGAAAATGCTGTCAAGTATTGAAAACATAGGCAAGATTTAAAATGATCTCACCCCTATAAGAACGAACTCTATGGTCAAAAATTAGACAATGCCCTGGACAATTCATTGGCTTAAGTCCAAACTCCTGCTTTTCAATCTGTGCGGAAGTCAAATATCACCCCACCAATTAGCATACCTTGACAGTTAAGATGTCCAGACATAAACAAAGAAAGTAAAAAAAATTCTCTTCAAAAGTACGTGGTAGTTGGCCAAACATGCATGTGATAACAATCAGTAGTAATCAATACATTAGACAGATTCATGATACCAGAATCATATAAAGGAAAAAAAAGCTACGAGAATAGAAATATCACTGCAATTCATGTACATTATAGTAGACTGGGCTCCCAAGAGAAAAGTATGTGTTTCATGAGTCCAATTTAAAACTTTGAATAGGGACTATAGTAGATCGAAATCAACAAAGAAACGTGACAAATTTATCTGCAAAATACACTATAATTCGCCAAACATGCATGTGATAACAATCACCATTAATAACTACGTTAGAGACATTCTACAATACCAGAATTACGTGCAAGAACAAAGCTATGAGAATAGAAACATATCTGCAATATACGTTCAGTAATAGGGTAAGTAGAATGGGCTACTAAGGAAAAAATACGTTTCACAAGTCCAATAAAAATTTAAATAGGGACTCAGGATGCCGTATTGCAGTGGGGGCTAGATTAGTCCATTTATTTCTTCTTTGTTTTAAAACTAATAGTCATAAGGGTATAGTTGGAAGTTCAAAAAGGCTTCATCACGCACGCACGCCCGCGCACGTGCACACACACACACACATATATATGTATGCATGTATGTACTAAATTGCACAGCCGTTTCCCCAGATCGACCGTGACCCAGTGTTTAAAAGATCCTCTATCCATGAAATGTTTAAATATAGCTCCATATATAAACTTATGTTAAGTCCAAATCGCCCATTCGGACTGTAGAATGGTTAAAATGAAGGATAAAACAGTCAAATGGCTGTCTATTGTCATAAAACAAATTTAGTCCCCATCAACATCCATCTCAACGGAACTGCTGCTTCAATGGACCACAAGCTACAACCACCCAACTCCCAACCATAAACCCTCCTTTCCTTTCCCACAAGCTACTACTCCAATTGCTCAAAGGTATGAAAGACCATTCGTGTAATGTAAGGTCTAAGTATTGATTTTTTTACCCATTAGTTTGACCAACCAATGGTCCAAGTTGATGTTTTGGACTTCATTGTTAACACAAATGAGGATAGTGGACCTAAGAAGCACATACATGGGTGCAGATACGGATACGCTGATATAGCTTTTTTGGAAATTATCAGAAATAAGTGCGGCTAGGATACATAGGATATATATACTAAGTATTCTAATAAGTACGAGAAAAACTTTCCTAACTGAATGTCATCTCGTTTTCAATGGCAAATAAAATGCTGCAAAAATTAGATTTAACTGTGTTTTAAGTATATTTTTACTTCTTTGTTTTGAAGCACTTTTCATTTCAGCTACTACATGTGAAGCAGTTACTGTCATACAAGATGGGACTAATCCCAAATATGTACCCTGAAGTATAGATTGAATCCAGCTCAAGTACCTAATGTTTAAAATGTATCAAATTAGTACCCCAACGTATTTTCTCAACCCTACCTAGTCCAACATTAGAATAACCTCGCCGACGTCAAAATTCTCAGGGGCAAGATTGTCAACACAAAAAGCCCTCTAATCTCACATGTCCACTTCATCACCTTTACCTCACCCACTACGAATTCACCTCTTCTATTTCTTGAAAGGAATTAAACCACGGCACGCAACAAAACAATGCACCGCCACCAAGCTCATCACGGAGACCATATCCACCACAACCATATGTCAAAACTAACCTCATAGTCAAACCAAGGTTGCAACCAAACGAACCACGGTCACCACCACAGCCATATGTCAAAACCACCCTCACAGTCAAACCAAGGTTGCAACCAAAAGAACCACCATGTTTACCACAACCGACTAAAAAGTCATCTCATTCGTGAAAGGAATTAATTCCGACCACCACAGTAAAACACTGCACCACCACAAAGCTCACTATTGAAACCATATACGCCACCCCCACAGGTCATGGCCACTCCAAAAACCATCATTACAGCCAAACCCACCATTGCAGCCACCCAACGTTCCACCACCGTCATTTTCAGGTGCACGCCACCTTCGTGATGGGGCAGATTTTCTAAGCAAGGGTATTTTGCCCATATTAGCATAATTGGGGTAGATTAGATGTTTCTAAGTCCTTTTGTTATTAGGTTTAGTCTTTAGAAGTTACTATATTCTCAGAATCCTTTTGTTATAAGGTTTATGTTTAATTTAAGTAATCTCCAAGAAGGTCCTAGAATTTTAGGAGTCCTTCACTTAGTAGGAAAGGTCTCTTTTGTTTTTTCTATACAAAGCATCGTAGGAACTATTAAGGAGAACTGATGAATAGAATTTTTTGAAGCAATTTGCTTTCTCTTATTCAATGGTGAGACTCCGTTAAATTTTCTTCTAGGTGAAACTTCTAGAAGGCCTTAGTGGGACTTAAAAGGTTATCCTATCCTTTATTACATGCTTTTCCTATTTTATTATTTGATTTAAAAAATACTGTTCACGGGTACTCTTCACAGCACCCTAGCAGCCCCAAATCAGCCAATTAAACCCCAATTTGGCGTTTCTAAACCCTAATAACTCCAAGTCCTCCTAACCTAAGCCCTAGCTCACCACCCTCAATCGTAGGACAGCCTTAAACTTTCCTTATTAAGGTCTCTGTCCTACATCACTTCAACTGTTGCTACCACCTGCCGTTACCACATCAACTCACCACTACATTGCCGGCCACCTCCTCTACATACCGCACCACATCATGGTCAGCTTATCAGTCTCGGTCAAGCTCAACCTTGGAAACTCTGTTGCAATTTCAATTTTTTCCACCACCAGATAACAGCCTCCTCCATCTCCAAAGCAGTTCACCATCAAACATGTTCTCAATCTCACATATTCCAAACAGTCTGAAGCACCATCAAAAGATTGAAGAAATATACCAGTCACACACACACACAGAGAGAACTACCCACCGCACCAACCCAACAATTGAACAAGACAAGACCCAGATCTGAAATGGTAATGAGTAATCAAGGGAGGGGTAACAACATATATGGAGGGTTCCAGGGCATGGGCATAGGGTTCAGGTGCATGGTGGTGTTGGGCAAGTATGGTTGTGGTGTTGGAGGTGGCATCAGTGGTACAACCATTGGAGGTAGGTCGTGGCTGTTGGGTTTTTAGATAGAGATACAGGAGGGAAGAGAATCAATGAATTAAAGAAAAGAAACTCTTTTTTCATTGTTTAGGTAACTAAAACTTGTTCTTTTTTGCTCTCTTCCAGAATATGTTTGATTCTATGTCATCAATTGACCAAACAAATTAGAAGAGAAGGTAATAAAAAGTATCCACACAAATGGTATACCAGATTTGCCACTTAGTTTTTTAAAAATCACAAGACCTCGTCCTTGTTGACAAAGTAAGATCGCGAAAATAGTTGGGGTACTGATTTGATACGTTTGAAACATTCAGTACTTGAGCTGGATTTGGTGTATAATTTAGGGTAGAGATTTGGATTAGAACTAGAATACGAGAGGACAAAGCATTAGCCATATCTCAGGCCCATTGACCGTGTGCCAACTGTAAACAATCAGAAGCCATCTAAAACCACACCAGATACGTGCTTGAGCACGAGTCTGGCAAGCATCAGGTACGTGTATTATAAAAACAATCTAATGGCCACAATTTATCCTCTTCCTCCTCTCTCCAAGCAGCGTTTTCTTCCCCTAACCTCCATGAATTCTATAATACAGAAGCTCTTGAAGCATCTCCAACACAACTGAAGCTCTGTAAACATCTCATGTCAAAGCTCTAGCAACATTGTCTGTACTTACCTCATCTTATGCCCTGTTCTGGCCCGAGACCTGTTGTGTCGGTGTTGGATCGTGTCAACACGAGTATGAGGGAATACATGCCGAGTCTATGTAACATAGACTAGCCCCATAGAAAAGGACTATTTTGAAGTAAAAATTGACCTTTTTGCCCTTGGTTTGACCACCTAGCAATATAAATTGACAATTAAAGATAGTGGACTACATTGAAGCATTTCCTAGATAGAGAACCTTTTGAACACTACCCTGTTGATAAAAAGCCATTAGAGTAGTTTAAGAAAAGTGAAATATATAAAACATTTGGTTAACCCAATGAACAAGTGAACATGTTTTCCCTTCCTTTTTCAAGTCAGTATGGTAGGGATCAGGTTGTCAATGGAGAATAAGGGTAATATATAACCTAAACTAATCTGCTTAAGCGAAATATACGAACAAATACTAGATCCAAATAATATTTATTCCTTCCTAAAATGATCGTTCCAATTTTACAAAGGCTTTCCAGCATTTATGCTACTAACAAGAGCTTCAGATATCAATATATTTGCTAGTGTCATGAAAATCAATATATTTAAGAAAAGTATGATTTACAAGCATCGGTCATGTCTTACCTCGAAGACAAACATGTTCTCCTTGTAATTTGCTGCATGACCAGAAGTCTCCCATAATTGCATGTTAAACATATTGGGAGTCCAAACCTAACAAAAACCAAGTAACACAATCAAGTAGCACCAAACAACGATAAAGGACTATACTTTGGCAATACAACGGTGGATATAGACCATTCACCTCTTCGTAACCTCTCTTCCAATACTGATTCCGCATAAACTCCAGCAACTTGTTGCAAACTCGAGATCCATGGGGAAGAAAGAAACAACTTCCCGGGCTACAATTTAAGCGACACAGAAGTAAATATCATGGAGAAGATTAATTACTCAGAGCATTGTTGAATAACTTGCAATCATACCTAAGCGGATGAAAAAAGAAAAGCTCCTGCTTCTTAGTCAGCTCCCTGTGATCATACTTCTTTGCTTCTTCCAGAAAGGCAATATGTTCCTGCAAAAATCATGAGCAGGGGAATCATCATCCATCGAGATAACTAACTCGAAAAGACATGTCCTTCATATATCACCTTCACTCAACACGTTATGTTTACCGCTACACCAATGAATACTAGAATAAACATCATATTGTTACCAAGAGAACCTGGTTTTATAATTTAAAGCCTCAACTCATAGCCAAACTATTAGCAAGAATTGAGAATTCCTGAAGTTACTATCTCCCTCCTGCCTTTCTTCATTCTTTTTCAGGTAAATGTCCCTTAGTGGTGGAACTAAATTAATACTCCCAAAAAGAAAGCAGCTAAGACAGAAGCATCAAAGAAAAGTAAGACTTGGTCCATGTCGCTAGGAACAAAAAATGGGTACGTTCAGAGATGTGAACCGAATCTCTATGAGAACCCCTGTCTCCTTGCTGCCAAATGGAGATAAGTGCACAACCATAGTTGTCAGGACAGAACCAAATGTTGAAACTGGTCAAGATTTCAGTTCGATATTCAGTCGGTTCAACTGGCCCAACTGTAACTTTTAGTTTAAATTAAGGACAAAATATGTCAATTTGGTATATCGGGTACAATTTAAGAATTACCTGCCGTGAAAAGGTAAACACAATGATCAGTCACAGATAAAAAGGTGTGGCTGAATGTACAAGTCAGTAGATTTGAATTTCCACTCTTACATAGTTAATGCGTCATTCTTTAATATAACTAAGTACCAAAAATAGAAAAAGAGGGAACTCAGATCAAACAAAATTTATTCCTTAACATATCTATTCAAACACTACGTGTATTCTGTAATCCCCCCTAATAAAAAGTAATAAAACGTGCATAAACTAAATAGAGAGATGTTACTGACTAAGAAAGAACAACGAAGAGAAATATTATCTTCAGAAGAGATAACCTAACAAAAAAAATGCAGTCTTCAACAAATTCAAATTGAAGGACAAAACAAGTATACATAGAAAAAGCTAAAAAACATAATAACAAATAAAGTGCAAAAGTGCCCATACTTCTATAATTGGGTTAAGTCCAATCTAACAGGCTAAGCTTGGTGGTGGTTCAATTCAAGAACCAATAAGCCTGCACTTATTCATGGTGATTTGAAAAAAGTGTACAGAAAAAAGCCTCCAGACTTCTCTCTACCGTAAAGGCGTAGACTCATTGAGACATTGTATGGCTGAACCAAACTAGAGGGTATACTTCAACAGATTTTATAAACCATGTTGAGATTTGGCTAGAGTCGAGCAGGTAAACTAAGTTTTTAGATGAGTTAATGGTAAGACTATCACTCACAATATGTAGTCGTGCAAAGTGCTGATAACAAGATACCCACCCTTAAAGGTCATTTGAAAAGTTTCAGAGAGTAACAATTGGTCCTCTGACTCCTCTCCAGTAACTCCTGGAGGCTTCTTGGTAGATTGACTAATCTCTTACACACTAAGTTACACATTCCCTTCGACACGGGCGTTGTGAGTCAATTAAGGCATGAACCTGACCAGACATCTATAAATAGTTTCTAATCTGTTAACTGTAAACGTGTACTGGATCAAATTTCTGTATGCTGGAACTGCTGCACTCTCAGCAGCGTGCTTCTATTAGATGGAAGGCAATCAAAAGAAGGCCAAAGAAAGAGGTTTATAAGTCGTGACCAAGGTGGTAAAAAGCCCATGAGGAATATGACCCATAAAGCTTGGGTTTCACCAGAGAATTTGCTAATAAAGCTCCACAAAATAGTCATAGCTCTGTTGCTAAATTGAGGTCTTTGCAAGGTTGTCCTCCACTTAAAGCTTTACATGTATAACGTTTTACATAACAACATAGGATCATTATGTTGAAGAACAATGTTCAGGTATCATATGCAGTTCAGGGAAAAAGGGGGGTATTTAAAAATCAACACAGAAGAATGAAAACTACCTTTAAACGTTTTTGATCTGGATAGGATATCCCATAAACTCGTTGTAAGCTCTCACGGTCTTTATCTCCCCTCCAGTATGCAGATGAAGCCTGAGGAATGAAAAGCATATGTCACGTGTATCATACACCTACACATATGCAGCAAATTTTCTCAGTCGCTACCTAAGGAAATATCTCACCTTTAAACAAGTAAAAGCTTTTGCAAAAGAAGTATTTGGTATATGTGGCCCACGACATAGGTCAACCAAGGGACCACATCTGTAGACCGTAATAGTTTTGTCCCCGGGTAAGTCCTCAATGATTTCAATCTGAGGAAGCAACAAAAAATAAATCATTACACACACTTACAAGGTTCTATAAAAAGTAAAACGAACCTTAAATTTGTTGTCAGAAAACATCTCAAGAGCCTGTTCCTTTGAAACTTCGATGCGCTCAAAAGGCTGTTTCTCCTGCAAGAGAAACGGTGTCAAGTATCACATGTTGATGGAAAAGCACCCCTCCCAAAAGGGGAAAGCAGATTATCGAAAACAGACTACTGATATTGCACCTGTCAAATGAGAAGAAAAAAGGAAAATAATCCCACTTAATATTCCCACAATTTTGATATTAAATCTTTCCCAATTGTATCATATATCTTCATCATGCTTCAACAATTTTAAGACTGAAACCAGTGCACACCACATCTTGATCACGCTTCAACAACTTAAGACTAAAACCAGTACACACCGCTGAACTAAGAAACTGCATGGCCAGAAAAATAGGCAACAACGGCAACAAAAAAAGATAATGGCTACTGGAGCAAAATATAGTGAACACCTCAAACCAGGTCTCAAATTTGGATCAACACGCGCAACAAGAATTCTTGATCAGTGGTACAGCAAAAAAGTGTGACAATTACATCAAACTTATGTTTACAAGAGAAACTGTGTGATAACTTGAACCCCAGCAAGAAAGGAACTGCATGCCCCAAAGAATGGGCGACAACAACAACAAAAGTAAGAAAACATAAACTTGAGAAAAATGCAGTGAACACTACGAGCCGTGGTTCAAATTTGGATTAACAAGCACAACAAGATACTAATAAGATCATTTGTACAGCAAGAAAGCATGAGAATTACATCAAACTATTTGTTACCAATAGATACAAAAGAAGTCGACAAAATGAAATAACAACATATTTCTAACACAGAATAAGTACAAGTTCCACTATAGTAAGCAGTAGCAAATAAAATAATACCGCAACAGCCTTCTTCGCCCCCAGTGCAATCTGTTCAAAGTGATCCTCATTTAAGCCCAGTTCACCATAAAATGCATCATAATAGAAACCCTGAAATAACAGTAGGCCATCATAAGCATGCAAATCTACATTTTAGAACAAACATAACCGTGTGCCATAAAAGCAAAACTGACATAAAATTTCGAAGACCTTTAATATCAAATCGGGTAGCCAAGACAATTCATTACGTTTTAGAGTTGAGACCCAACAAGCAAACTCGCAACTTGGGTGCAAATTTCTGGTCTAACCATAAGTTAATGTCATTGTGTATATGTATATCTTGTTTATCTACTCCCATGTACATTATACATATGTGCGTGAAGTTTCAATTAGGGAGTAATCAAATTAATGGAGAGACTGCTATAATATACATACATATAGGATATCGGGACATGAATGTATCAAAGTAACAGCACCAGTTATTATCCTATAAATTTCTTTGGTGATATATGCTACTATACACGCAAAGTGTCTTGCTCTTCACAAGTTTGTGTATATCGCACAATTTCATGATTAGCAAAAGTTGCATTCCAGTTCTCAATTCAAATTCAATGGGAGTATCGACAACTAGAAAGGCAACAGAAAATCAAAATAGTCAAGTATTATAATGACATAATAGAGTCTAATGCAATTGCAAGTGCAAAACAAAAATTATGTACCTCTCCTCGTGTAGTACACGGGCCAATGCACAATTTGCATCCATATGTCATCTCAAGAGACTGAACAATGACAATAACAAGACCAATAAAAAAACCAAGTCAAATACACATTTACTCCAAACAACACAGAAAGCATAAAGAAGGACAATTGTCGTACCTGGCCAAGAATGTGAGCACTTGAGTGCCAGAAAGTGTCTCGACCCTCGTCACTGTCGAATGTGAATAACTTGAGCTCGCAATCACCTTCTAGTGGCCTCGACATGTCCCACAATGCTCCATTAACCTGAGAAATCAATGCGTTTGACGCCAAACTCTTAGATAACTCCTTGGCAATGTCGAACGGTGTTGATTCCCACTTCTTGCCTTCTCTCACCGTACCATCAGGTAAAGTTATCCTGACAACAACAAATCCAACAAAAACTATTACATACCACACTCCCTATTGCTAATGCCACCCCTTAATTTTCCAGTGGAACTTGTGCAAAACATTGATGCAAACTGTACCTCTTGATTAAATGATTTGACAAGGAATGCCATTAGCAAACTTTAGGTTTCCCCTATTCATGTAGGAATTATGCATATGGGTCTGTGTAAATGAGTGTGAGATACTGTGCTAGTAAGGCTTCTTTGTAAAGCACCATCAGGTAAAATGATCGTGAGAATAACTAATTAAAAGTCTATATGGCACCTTTCCTGATGGCACTCCATTGATTGCACCTGCTGCATAAATGATTTGACAAGTGATACATATAGAGAAAATAATGTGTATCATTTCAGTGCATGAGTGTTAGATAAATTTTTAAAAGCCACTTCTTGCCTTAATTTTAAAGTACTAGAATAACTAAATAGAAAACCATGCTGTATAAGGTTCCTTTTCTAATGGCACTCGCATGGCTGTACCTCTCATACAATGATCGGAAAAGTGATACACATAGAAGAGTGTTACTCAAGGTTATGAATGCCGCTTCTTGCCTTCTTTTATAGTACCCAAATAGCTGATAAAAAAATCATGATGTATACGATGCTATTGCTAGTGGGACTCCCATGGTTGTACCTTTTGCACAAATAATTGGACAAGTGATACATAAAATAGCGGATACAAGTATGTGCTCGTGAGTAAACTCATAGGGGAATGCCTATTTTCACAGTCTTATATGCTTGTCAACTCATTTGTTGTTACAAACAATAGTGAATTGTCTCTTATGCACTTTAGTAACAAATGAGAGTATGCAGTGGAAATAGACGCTCCCAAATTCATAATGCATATGGCACTATTGCTAATATCACTCCCACGTGGTTGTAGCTCAATTGGACAAGCATACGAAGATAATGCGTACAAGAGTGTGTGTGAGTGAGACTGTGTGTGGGGGGTGGCGTGGGGTGGGGTGGGGTTGGGTTGGGTTTTGTGGAGGAGTACTTGATGGGGTCGCCGGCGATGGACTGGCGACGGGCGAGCTGTTGGGCCTTGATGGACTCGAAGAGCCCAATTCGCTTGGGGACGACGGATTGGAGGTACGATTCGTCCTTGGAGATGGAGATCGCCGGCCCGGACTTGGGCGCGGCATTGGCAGCTTTGCCCATCGAGAACAGACGAGGGGGAGCTTTACACGGTGGAGAGCGGCGGCAGAAAGTCCAGAGGCGCCACCAAGAGGGAGTCAGCCGCCTGCAGAGAGCCACTTGGTTCTGCTAAGATTAGGGTTCCGGTTTTTGAGAGACGTTACGCAATGGACAGATGCGCCGTCAAGCCTCCTGTTCGTTGTGCGTGTAAGAGAGGTTTGATTCTTATACGGGAATTAGGAAATGTTCGTTAGTTCTGAGGGCACTCCTTGACCGGTTATTGATGCTCCTAGGTTCGGTTTGACATTACGAGTTACTTTATTTATGAGTGTTAATGTTAATTGTAATAAGTTCATTAGCGGAAATTCGCCATTGATGTGTTAAGCGGAAAATTGCGGTGATATAAAGAATTACTCTCGTGAGTTATAAATTCTCACGTGGTGCAAGATTTTATGTTTAAGCTGTCTCGAAAAAAATCATTAATTATTTGAAGTGATGGTAATTTGTCGGTAGATAAAAATTCGTAGTATCTTTTGTACGGTGAAAAATTTAGTTGCAACAAAATCCTTCCATTAGTTTGTTACCCGAAAAAATTTAATGTGTTTGTTTTAGAAGTATATGAGAGATTAGGTCAAGAGTTAGAAACAAAATCTAATATAAATGTCAATAAAATTAGAGAAAAGCCGAAAGATAAGTCAAATGAATGCATATATTCGGTCAAGACACGTTGTGTTGTCATTAATGTGAACCTTGTGCAATATAATTGTTTAGAATGAATCCATTCTCAAACCTCGTGATAACGTACATTAATATGTTTGTTCCTGGCATGGAAAACCTGATTTTGTACCAAACCAATAGCACTCTGACTGTCACCCTGGAACAAAACACCATGCTGCTTGAAGCCAAACTCCTCTACCGGTCCCTTCAACCATAACCCCTCATTCGGTGCCTCTGTCAATGCCGTGTACTCTGCCTCTGTAGTTGACAGTGCAGTAATAGACTGTAACATTGACTTCCAACATATAGGTCTTCCATAGAATATAAAAATATACCCAGTTGTGGACCTCCTAGAATCTAATTCCCAAGCATAATCATAATTTACAAAGTCACCATTAGGAGCAGACAGGATGCCAAAGTTGCTCGAACCTACTTGGTAATGGAAGATCCACTTCATCGCATTCTAAGGCTTCTTAACTAAATTTCTCATATACCAGTTGACTATACTAACTGCATGTGAAATAACAGGCCTAGTACACATCATGGCATACATAAGACAACTAACTGTATTTGCATATGGTACTTGAGACATATACTCAACATCTTCCTCTTTACTAGAAAAAAGTTGTGAAGATAACTAAAAATGAGCTCCTAATAGTGTACTAACTAGTTTAGCGTTGAGCATGCTAAACCTATCAAGTACTTTTTCAACATAAATTTTTTGAGTCACCCACAACTTTTATGCCTTTTGGTCTCTATAGATCTTCATACCAAGGATCTTCTTGGAAAAACCAGATCCCTCGTATCAAATTCTCTGTACAGCAATTTCTTCAAGTGTAGAATTTTAACAACAATCAACATATCATCCACATACAATGTAAGTAACAAAAGTGAACCATCATCAAAGATTTGAAAATACCCATAGGGTTACAATGAATGTATTGAATCGCTTGTAACACTGTCGGGGAGACTGTTTCAAACCATATAAGGACCTTTTCAGTTTGCACACATAGTTCTTCTTCCCATGCTCAATAAATTCCTCTAGCTGCTGCATGTAGATCATGTCCTCCAAATCACTACGGAGGAAAGTTGTCTTCACATCAAGCTGTTCCAACTCCATATCATGCGCTGCTATAATGGACAATATCAATCTGATATAAGTGAGCTTCACCACTGGCCAAAAAGTCTCATTATAATCAATTCCCTCTCTTTGAGAATACCATTTTGCCACCAGTCTTGCCTTGTACTTTTGAGCTTTTTTTTTCCTATAAATTCACTTGCATCTAATAGCCTTCACACCCATTGGAAGTTTAACTAATTCCCAAGTATGATTCTTCTGTAGAGATTCCATATCCTCGTTCATTGCTATCAACCACCAGTTACTATCATCTGCCTTGACGACCTCGTTGTAACTGGTAGGATCTCCACTTCCCACAATTAGTCCAAATAAGACGATGTCCTTAAAACAATACCTTTGAGTTGGTTTCTTTCTTGGCACGTAGCTAGATTCCAAGAATTACTAGGATGCTCCTCTAGATCCTCTAAAGGCTGCTCATCTGTAGATCCATCTATAGACTCGTCAGCTAATTTTGTCCTCTGCTCATGCAACTCTATCTCTACTTTGTGACCCTACCTCTCACTAGAGGTGTTGACTTATAGATTTTGATGATTCTAAATTAATTGTCTCTAACATTAATCTCACAACTGTGTTAAGATAAACATTTTAGGATTTTTCTTAATCAAACAAAGACAAGATCATGCCTTGGACAAAGCTTGAACTCAAACTTGGATTTTAAATTCAAAGACTCGGACTATATTGAAGATGCAAGGACCTGAAGTCTATTTTATCCATGTTAGCATTTCTAAGTCCTTCTTAAAAGATCTCACATAAATTCAAGTAAAGAACCAAAACTGAATGTTTCAGTCGAAGGCGAATAGTTTACAATCGACTCAATTGTGTAGTTCCTTTGTTCTAGTCTTAAAAATCATCTTTTAGTCGAAGTAAAACTTTTTAGTCGAAGCAAAACTTTTTTTAGTCGAAGCAAAAGTTTCTAGTTGAAGCAAAATTATTTTTGGTCGAAGCAAAAGTTTTTAGTCGAAGTCAAACGTTTTCAGTCGAATGAAGTGGGGTTTTTAGTCGACTAAATTCTTCAGTGTCTCTTCTCACTAAATTTTTAGTTGACCGATTTCTTAGAGTAATTGTTTCAGTCGACTCAAAACTTATGTTTCAGTCAAATCAATCTTCAGGCTTTCCCTTCACAACGGTTCATTGTCTTCGCTAGTATAAAAAGGGATCCTTGAGAGCATTTTATATACTTCTTGCTAATCTTTTTTAATATCTCTAACTCATCTAAAAACACTCTCTCATCTTGTTTTCTCATTCTGATCTATTCTCTATTGAGTGAGTTCACCTTTGAGATAGTTTATTATAAGCTTCTTAGTTTGATTCTTGAAAGAATATAGATCTTCCTACCTAAGAAGCCTTAGCCTAAGATTGTTCATTGTAACATCTACTCAAGAAGGAGTTTGTTTGTTGTATTCCAATTGTAATTCGCTTTTCATTTGTAAATTGTTGGAAACCTTGGAAGGGTTTTGGAAATTGGACTGCGGTTTGAGCTAGCACCCGAAGTAGCTGGTTTGTGAAAGGCTCGAGTAAGTCTCCCTTTTGTGGAGTGCTCAGGAACTGGACGTAGGCTGGTGAGGCCGAACCAGTATAAATCTCTATGTTGAATTATTATTGTTATATATGTCATTACTTTGTAATCTCGTTTTTTTTATACTCAAAGTTGTAAAACACCTATTCACCCCCCCCCCCTCCTCTAGGTGTATTTAGGGACTTACAAGAGGTTGCATCCATATTCAACATTTGTGCTTCATATAACCTGTATCCTTTACTCCTTCCTCATACCCAAGGAATATACATTCTTTTGACTTAAGTTCAAGTTTGGATCGTTTTACATTCTGAAGTGAGCAAATGCAAGATAATAAAAAATTCTCAATGTAGAAAAATTAATTGGTCCAGACCATACCTACTCATAAACTCAGTGATTAATGGCAGCTGATGGAGAACAGTTGATCAATAAAGTCGTATTCACAGCTTTAGCCCAAAACTCTTGGACAAATCTATATTCAACCTCATTCTAGCTCGCTCCAATAAGGTTCAATTCATCCTTTCGGCAAGCCCCATTCTGCTATAGAGTCCTCTTCACTAAAAAGTGTCTGATGATGCCCTCGTCTTCGCAGAACTACAGAAACTCCTCATCCCTGTATTCCATGCCATTATCTGATCTGAAATACTTAAGCTTCTTACCATTTGATTTTCAACTCTAACCTTCCATTGCTTAAACACGTTAAAAAACTTCAGACTTATGCTTCATAAAGTACACCCATAATTTCCTTGAGAAATCATCTATAAATGTAACAAAATAGTGAGCTCTCCTATTTAAGACATGCTTGATTGGTTCCCAAACATCTGAATGCACATAATTCAGAAACTCTTTACTAGTATTAGAAGTTGCTTCAAAACTAACTCCTTTCTACTTCCCAAATACACAAAATTTGCAGAAGAACACACAAAGTTTGCAGAAGTCCAGCTTGCATGATTTCACTCCCACAGTAATTTGAGCTTGTGAAGTTCCAGCATACCTCCTTCACTCAAGTGTCCCAGTCGTTTGTGCCATAACTCAGAGTTATCATTGCTAAAACCTGCATGAGTTGAAACTGAAACTTCACCTATAACTGTGTCCCCTACCAGTTTATACAAATTGCCAGTTATCTGACATTTCATTATCACCATGGCACCTTTGTTAACTTTCATGACTCCTCTTTTTATAGATATACTGCAATTTATAGAATCGAGTGTGCCTAAGAAAATCAAATTCTTCTTCAAATCAGGTATGTACCTCATATCACCTAGGGTTCTCACAATCCCATAAAACATTTTAATTTTAATGGTACATAGTCCCATGACTTTACAAACAACGTCATTACACATTAATACAGTACTGCCGTCACATGGAGTTAGACAATCAAACTATTCATTGTGTAAAAAAATATGAAACGAACATGCAGAGTCAAGAAACCATTCCGTAGAAAAACCGTTACCTCTAACTGATAAGAAATTATCTTCTTGTTGCTCAACAAAGGAAACCAAGTAGAGATCACCATCGCTACTTTTGTCATCTTTTTCAGCAACATTAGCATTGTTCGCATGTTTTTTTTCCATTCTTCTTATCCTTATTTTCTGGACACTTGCTTACAATATGACCAATCTTTTTGTATTACCAGCATTCAATACTGGATTGTCATGCTTTCCACGAGACTTAGACCTGTTCTTTTTATGTCCGGAATTTCTGCTTATAGCCACTTTCATGACCATTTTGTTTTTCAGACCTTACCACTAGATCTTCGTCTTGACTGCTTGAACTCATACATTAAATTTTCTCGAGTCCGTAAGAGCCGACATAACATCATCAGCATGCAAAGTCTCCTTCCCAATAAGCAATGGAGTCTTCGAGATCTCATATGATTTTGGAAGGGAAGATAACAACAAAATCGTCTGATCTTCCTTCCCGAGTTTAACATCTACACTTGATAATTGGGACATCAATCGGTTAAATTCTAATACATGGTCACCCAGATCTGAACCCTTATCTATCGGTAACTAGTTTCTTCAGATATAACCAATTTGACATATATATCTACTCTAGTTTCTGCCACAGAGCTGTTGGAGAAGTCTCTCTCAAAACCTAATACTTAACCTTAGGTGCTAGATTCAATCATATCTTAGATACAAGCTCCTCCTGTAATTCCTCCCAATTTATTATCCAGCAAAGGCTTAAGAAATCCTTACTACACGAGGATATCCTTCACTCTGCTCTGCCATATACCAAATTTCGTCTTCCCATCGAATTGTTCACAGACATACTTTGTGGTCGTGTTGGTCAACATATTTATTCTCTGAAATTGTTTCCAGTTTTGCCCAAAAAATAAATTTGAAACGCTTTGATACCACTTGTTACGAAATCGTTCTTGATAAATATGTATAGAACATAATAAGCGAACACAAGAACACACGAATTCATAGAGAACTCAAATTTATTTTGTACAAGTCAGATTTATAACGCTCTCTCACGTGTATCTCTCAATTGTCGGCCGTCCATTATACAAGAAAACATCTCGTATTTATAGCTATGTCCAACTGAAGAAAAACCTAATCATACTCATGTTGGGACACTCAAAAAATTCAGGATAAAAGGATAAATCCGATGGTCTAGTTGTCCTCCGCTCCGACAGTTGCTCGGCCAACACCTTTTTTTTCTTTAGTCATAATACAAGACATATATCAACAATTTGCACCACCCTTATGCACGAGTAGCACATGATACATCCAATTAATTAGCTTTTTTCTAGATTTATTGGCCTTTGAATGACTCGAGTCTAAGCCTGGCTCACGCATGCCTAAAGTAAAAGAGCCTTTAGGCCGCCAACACTCGCAAAGTGTACGGTGCACTGCACATGTGCGTATGCATGGCCATGCTTACTTTGTATTTCTAAATATAAAAGAATAAAGCGTGTCATATGACCACTTAGCTTTTTATTTCTCAAGCAATGTGGGAATTCACATTTATGACCATTTTCAAACCTTAATGAACTTAACTATTTCTTTTTGTATATTAAACCTTGAAGTGCAATGTTAAAAAGCGAAAGGTCCAATTATTGAAAAATTTTCAACAAAAAGCACGTCTTTGATAGCCAATGCTAGATGAACACTATGAAACAAGGATATTTATTACTACTATCCGAGTTATAGGAAGATTCTTACAATTTCTTGTATACCGATAATTAATGGTTGTAAAATATTTTTAGTAACGTTAAAAAAGTAGTGTTACTTGATGAGAAATGCACTGTGATAAATTTCCAACAAAAAGCACGCCTCTGATAAACTGTCAATGCCAAGTGAACACTGTGAAACAAATGCTTAGGAAGTACACGAATTATTTTTTTGGTTGGTTTTAAAAGTGTGATCAGGTTTTTTACATCTACGAGCCGGGTAGGACCACACGGATAACAAAAGCTTTCCTTATCAAGTTTTAACGCAACTGCATTCTCAGGACTCGAAATCGAAATCTCTGGTTAAGTTAAAATAATTCTTACCAACTGACTTATGCGCTTGGTGATAAAATACATTGATTATGTAAGCACTTGAAAGTGAGTTTTATGTTTGGAACTCATATCGGATGAGAAATGCACTTCACTTTTGTACTCTCTAGTAAGACTTTTGGTTATGCATCAGAGATCCTCGTGACACGACTAGAAGGCAAGTCGGCAAAAATAAACCTAACTATTGCCTATGACTGCATTCTTCACCATTTACCTCAGTCGACCTCATGCTTTCCGTCAGAGGATGTCATTTTTTTATATTTTTTTTAGCAACTCTTTTCCCATTTGGTACATTTTATTTCATATTTTACTAACCAACAGCATTTCTGGTTCTACTTTGAAAGTAATTTGTATAAAAGCGGACCACCGAACTGTGGTCTCTTAATAACAACAAAAGGGAACTAAGCCAAGCCTATGCCGATCAAATTTATTATGTCGTTAATCTTTAAAGCCTCACGTAATATAAAGCTCATAAATCGCTTTGAAATGCACGAATGTCCACCAATTTCCGCATAATCAGAGTTGAAGCTATTTTTGATTCCTTGTAGCCTTCAGTCTTGAGTTGTTTACTGTGTCTCATAAGACGTAAAGACAAATTTATAAAACCCATGTAGCAAACTATAACGATGGGCTTGGAGAGATTATACGTTTATAAAAAAAAATGATTAATTATATAAAGCAAAATCAAATAAAACAAAAGTTGTTTTTTATGTAGTTATTATATATATATATATAAGAAAAACTATCTACACCTTTGTCATGTTTAATCGTTTTTTTTTAAATTTATTACAACTGTTTTTATTTGTCTGGCGGTAGAAGGTAGTGAAGTTTGCAGTAAAGGTAATCTCTTGTTATTCGCTGTGATTCCATAGGGGTTAAATAACTCTCGACTTGTGCACCTCGCGGGTCTAGATATTGGTATGTTTCTTGAAATCCATGTTGGTTTGAACTGGTCACGTATTACTATTTTCGCAGACGTAAAAAATGCACAAACTTATAGGCTGATATGACAAAAATAGCCGAAATATTTATTGTATTTTGTCAATACGATCCTCTTATATCAACAAAAAGGAAGTCGAGTGAGTCATTTTTTAGAGAGCGGTGGCTGCATCACGGTAAGATGCATATTCTGGCCTATTGATGCAACCCACCCTTTTAGTGGCTAAGTAACGCCATGTTACCTAAAATGAATCTCCAAAATATTAGAATCAAGTTACAATAAGACGGTTTATATCACTCAAAAGTGGTGATTAGAAGCTAGGGTAAGCTGAGGGTTCCCTTGGGACGTCGCCTGGATCATAAGAGCAAGGCATTACAGATGGGTGGCCTGGTCTCCTCTCGGCTCTCGTTGACCCGACAATGGGTTCTCACTCAAGGAGATGAAAAATATGCGATAGACAGCTTTACATAATATAGAGGCAGAATTTGGAAACATGCACTCGATGGTTCTGCAGATCACATGGAATCCGAGGCCACAGTCATTTTGCACAAACAACATGAAACAATAACCACCTCAAAAGGATATTGCTGCATTTCTAATCTAATTCGCATCCTAAGCATCTGGCCACATTAAAGCCAGGCTTCGCGTCCAAGCAGCGATTTTCAGCGGCATCCAGATGCTTGGTAGCAAAAATTGCTGGCATATTATACCAACTTCCCCCCATCTACACCTACTTCAAAATGAGACAGGGTCCATATTAGTTGGTCACCTGAACCAAACAATTGGTGTATGTTGGGGAGGCTGTGGAATCATACAGTGTTGTTGCCACTGATGTAAACCTTCACTAACAGCCATCCCACCAAGCTCTTGATTCCCAGGCCTCTGCTCCATGCTGACGTAGTCATCTTCAACGTCCATTGCTGCAGCCTCTGTTTCTTCAGCCTCCATTGAGTCAGGTAAAACATTTTGGCTGTCCTCTGCTCCCGCTGCTGGAGGGAACTGAGAGGACACCCATGGAACAACAGCCAAGCACTCATTCGTCGTATCTCGCCCTTCTGCTTCATCCTCTGTTGCTTTCAAGAGATCCGACTTCCGAGGCCACAGTAATTGATCTGCATGGTACACAAGAATATTCTCTTGTTAAAATCTCTTCACACAAGATCAACTAAACCAATCCAGTCTGCTATATGTCAGCTTCACAACAATCAAAAGCAAATCCGTATACTGCCAAAGTCAAGACTTGGGCCCAACTAAAACTAGAAAAATGAAACAAGCTGTGCATGTTAAGCAGCATAAGTATGCCATTTGGTAAGTACAACAATTACTCGAAACACAGCAATCAAGTATCTTCCAAGCTACACAGTCCGAGGACACTGTTGTCTTACTCCTATATCTCCAACACCCAGACAGCAACTAGCTCCCGGAGTTCAGCACGAAGCGTTCGATGTGCAATACTCAGTTGAAGAAAATAAAAAACAAGAAAACATAACTCCCATAACCAAGCGGCCAAAGAATCAATTCCAGTTACTTGCCCAAACAAACATCGGTGCTTAGCCACTGAAAGTCTGAAAACATGGATAAAGCGTGGCTTACACTTCCTAACCAAACGCAAGCGTCGTTATGCAACTCTTAGATGGAGAGTTCTGCCGCACCATGTGAAACAAGGGTACTACCCTTTCCAAATTTCTATGGCAAAACAGTGAACGTTATTTTGAAAGACAGTACACCTACTACTTTCGACTATGTAACAATGTCAGCTCGTTTGGAAGTCAAAATTTGCAGTTAGAGTTGGGAACATAGAACACTTGGAAACTTTCATCAACTACAGCTCAAGCAATCACAAGCTGACCATCAAAGCAGACAAATTAACCTAGAGATACTTACTCTTAAACCCCGAAATCAGGTCGGGATTCACCGAGAACCCTGAAGGCGACTGCAAGAGAGACGCGTTCATCGGCTTGAACAGAACAATAGCCCTCTCTTCGGTCCCCGCCACCTCTTGAGGCAACTCCTCAATCACCACATTGCCCCCGACCTTGTCTTCAAACGCCACCGGCACATCCGTCTCGTCCTCCTCCATTATCGGCGGCAACTCCGCATCCTTCAAAACAACATCAAAAAACCGTAAGAACCCCAGTTAGGATAACGCAACCTTCCACCTTTTCACAAAATCCTAGAATTAAAACTCCAAATCGTACGACAATTTTGGTACACCGTACAACGCAACATTGAATTGAAGACAAATAACAATCAAGCTAGGGCACGGGCACAAAAAAAATTCACTGTGAATTTCCTCTCAAATTAGCACGATACACGCAATCAGGCGAATCGACCGAGTAATTAGGAAACGGGGTGAGGGGGCAAAAGGGTAAACGTACCAAACGGCGGATTTTTCGGGCGGGAGAGGAGAGGGAGAAATCGGAGAATTCGTCGTTGACCTCCTCGATCTCCTTCCTCTTCATCTTCAACGGCGTGGCGTACCCCTCCATATGTACAGACGAAACCCTAACAGCGCTAGGCAGATTGATCGGCTGTTGATAGGGGACTCCAATTCAGGGGCGTCGTGGATCGTTCTGAAGATGTGGGTAGTAAAAGGAGGAGGGTAAGACGAAGGCCACTCCGTTACATTTATGGGAAGGGAAAGAGTAGATATTAGAAGAAGCTTGGGGAGTGCTCTCTCCGGAGTTCTCCAGAAGGTGCAGGAAAGAACGCCCCTGACTTTTTTGTGTTGTCAAACAAATGGGTGGTGTGATCTGTAGAGTAAGTTGGTGCCTGATGTTGACACGTGTAATTGCTAGATTTGGTCACCTTTCGCTCCTTTCACTTGCTGCTGCTCTCAGCTCTTAGCTTGTCCTTTTTCCAGTGAGTACTATTCATAAATAAATAAACTTTTTATTATGTTTTTCTTTGTTATTTCCTCGGATCAGATCGGTTCGGTTTGGATCGAATCGGATCGTGTTTGTAGTTCAGTATTTTTGGGTGGACTTTTATATTATATATCTAGTGTGTAGGTCCTTTTTGGACCAAGTGCTAAGACAGTTCTCAATAAGGAAATGGTCGAAGTTTTGGAGAGTATGCCTTTCTGATTTTCTTTCAAAACGATCTAAATATCCCCAAACCTCTTCTCGTCTAAAGCTTTAAGACTTCCTAGTGCTGGTGTAGCGACTACTACTCCTACTTTTGTTACACCTGCTTTTAATTATACCAAATATATAAATACATTGAACACGGGTAATTTACATTCACTGTGTTCATAAAGATCAACTCTAGCAAGCTGTTAACGCTTTGAGAGTACAATAGCCTCAATTGAAAGATTGAATACTTTTTGATGACTGTTTAATGGAGTTAAAAAGTGATTTGATGCATCTACGATAAATCTATTTATTTAGGGTAATTGGAGGTGTGCTATTGAAAAGTAAGAGTTGGTTTTATGTGGTGCTGAAGAGGATTAAATGATACAACATTCATGGTTTTTATAATTGGGCTCCAATCATTAGCCTCAGGTCGATCTAATTTATAGCTGTCATGCATTCAAATGTGCATGCTTTTACATTCTCATTCACGTTAAGTTTTCTTAGTTTGATTTGACCTTGCCACGTTTTGAGTCTGGATAAGACCTCATTTTACCCTATTGCCTAAGTTTTTATCTAGTCTTTGCCATATTTGTTACATCTCTTTTCACGATGATACGTTGCACATGCCCTATGGGAGTGAGCCATGTGTCCTTCCTTTATTCGGAACAAGCTATATGTCAAATAGCCATCGTTGCTGTCACGCCCCCGACCCGGAGGCGGACCTACACATACTATTTTTAAATATTTCTTCTTAGGAGAAATAGATACCCAAAATATTTTACAAAAACATAACCTCAAGAGGTAATCAAAGCTCTAAACATATCCCAAATCATTAATATTTGCATTAACCATCAACGTCTAATAAATACAGCGAAAATCCTCATAACAATAATTATTGCCCCGGAACTGGATTTCAAAAAGTTACTTAATCAAACTATTACAAAATCCTTATTCTCAAGTGACTAAAGAGAGCCTAAAAATTAAGAACAAATTCAAGCTCATGCATAAAGCTACCTCCTCTACCGTTGTCTTAGCTCAATTACCTGAAATGGGAGGAGAAGGGGGGGGGGGGCACAAAGCCCAGTAAAGATCACACACACACACCCACGGAGTACAAGGTTGGTATTTAATAACGTGTAGTTGAGTCCAAACGAAATATATAGAAACGAAAGTGTAAAGATGATATGTAATCTTGGCACGATAGATAATCTCATTTTGAGATATTCAACTTATCAAACATAAAATCAAAGTCTAAGTCAAAGTCAAATAACACATTTGAATAATTAAACGAATAATCAAATACGATACAATCACATAATACTTGACTGTAAAGCACGTTAACCTAAGCACGCGAAGGTTCTAAGTTTAAAGTTACATACCGATAGCAATTGTCATTTCATGTCATGGCATCACGTTAACCTAAACACATAAAGGTTCTAGACATTAGTTCAATTCAAAGGATCCAATGGATTACAAAATATCTCAAACGCATAAGAACCGAAAAATATTAAAATTTTGTATTTCAAGTAGTAGGGTAACTTAACGAGAGGCTCGAATAGAAGTTAACAAAAAGACAATTTTAATAGAAGTTGAATTATTTAAATTGGAATTTGTACGAGTCCAGAAACCATCTACACTACAAGAAACAGTGCCTTTAGCGACCGTGCCTGGCGGTCGCTAAAGGTGACAACGCGGTCGCTAAAGGGTTTTAGCGACCGCGTTAGGGCGGTCGCTAAAACGATCGCTATAGCCCAGGTCGTTAAATTTTAGCGACCGCATTTAAAATTCGGTCGCTAAATTTAGCAACCGCGTTGACTATATTTAGTGACTGCATAAGGCGGTCGCTAAATTTTTTTTAATTTAAAATTTTTTCTTTTTTTAATATTTTTTATTAAATTATATTATATATTTAGAGACCGAAATAGCGACCGCGATATTTAGCGACCGAATTAGCGACCGCAACTGGCGGTCGTTAAATAATTAAAATATTTTTTTAAATTTTTTATTATTATTTTTAAAAAAATAATAAAAATATTTAGTGACCGCACTTATTTAATTTAGCGACCGCAAATGTCGATCGCTAAATAATTTAAATTTTTTTAAAATATTAAAATTAGCTACCGCTTTGTTTTATTTAGCGACCGTATATCGCGGTCGCAAAACCTGGCTTTGCAAAAAAAAAAAATTGCAGGTCAAATAACCTGTCCAAAACCTGTCGCAGAACTAATATCAATTCACATCCAATCCAATCGATCCAAAAACCGATTTAATCTCAGTTAAAACGATTTTGAATGAATGCGTTGAAAAACTGTTTTAACCCCCTGTCCCGCATTCATTCAAACAACTGCTCGCATTCATCAAAGTATAAAAAATTGTTAACATATGCATTAAAATAATAGAATTCATACAGTTAAGTATCGACGATCAATTCAAAACAAGAGCATAACATTCATTGCATAAACCAAACCAAACCCCTATCTAAATCACTCGTCGGCAGAACAACCAGCCCCATCATCATATTCTTCATTCCTCGATGGCACGTTCGATCCAACAACATCTTCATCCCCCTGGGAGTCACCGGCACTAGGATCATCGGTATCGCCTTGCACGAAGCCATACAAATGATTCAACATCATATATCAAATCAAGATCACATATAGAGCACAAAATACATAAGTAATTGAAAAAAATTGTATTACATGTAGTTTGGGGTCCTTCATAATTACGTAACCGTCACCCAGCAGCATCCGTATGCGCGCATCAAACATTGTGTTGAAGCGCTCTACCAACGTCGCAGCTGCCGCTTTTGCCTGAGAACCAGTACAACTGGTCTTGCCTGTCGATTGAGATATGCCGGCTAGCAACGCTCGTGCGGACTGACGAGGGTGGCCGAGTATACGGTCCTTCCTAGGACCCCTAGTAGTGTCTGACCACAACGAGAACTCGTCCACTGTCTGGCTACCGTCTGGCTGGGAGTTGGCCTGAACTCTCTCTTTAAATAAACTCTGTATAAGAAAACAACAAAAATGTTAGAGAAATCTATTGGACATAATCGCAAAAAATGCAATATGAATACAAAAGTAATACATGAGTTACGTGCTCACCGCAAATTGCTCGGCGCTTTCAGACACCCACTTCCCATCACTATTCTGGTGTGTGCGCTCAAAATGGCGGAGCCTTGTAGGGGGCCTCCTGTCAGGGTCCTCCTCCATCAACTTCAGCTCGTGCACAGTAAATGGACGGGAACCAGCACTGTGCTTCATCTTCTCGCTACGAGACATCTCCGTGCCTCGCTCACTCAGCTTCGCCCAGTCTGGAGTACTCCAATGCGACACCAGCTGCCCCCACATGGTTCTGGAGAAGTACTCGGGATTGTGGTCTCTGGTCATAGATATATCTGTCGTACCCGCCCGAGCTAGCGCCCACCTCCTCGCATTCAGCATCCATTTCTTATAGTTCTCGGCACAATGCCACTCCCATGCCTGCCTCTCGAGTTCTCGCTCTCCGTCCGACTCAAATTTGAAATAGTCTTGAACATAATTCAACACAATTGAAAAACACAGTTAGCAAGAAAAATTCAGCGATAATGTATTTCTAAAACCACAAAAGTAAAGCACATAAAAAATACTGCGCTCCTTACCAAAAACTTCCCCCAAACAAGCTCTTTGTCTGATTCCGTCCACGATCCCCACGTCGCATAAGGCTGTGGGAGGTGAGCCTTGAGAATAGGACTAATCTTGGTCCTAACACAATCCTCAACAAAACTAATTACAAGAAATCACAGAGATATATCAATCCCAATATAAGTGCATATTACAATAGAATTGTGCTTTGCAAATTAAAGACATACTAATTGTTTCGGACATGAGCAGTAACCTCTGCTCCGGGGTGGCTGGAAGAGGTATTCCGTGGGTGATACCTCGCGGTACAGATGAACTAGACGCTGCAGATGATGAAAAAGGAAATTATTATATTTATATTTATATATATTTCAAGTAATTGCTTTCAATCCGACACAAAACTAATATCGTCTCACATGTTCTGAAGCAACTGATGACGATGACGGCTGCTCAGTAGTAGTCGCATCACCAATCCTAGGGAGGGGGGCTGACTGTGCCGAAGTAGCTCCGCGATGGCCACCTCCACGACCTCGGGGTGCACTGGATCTCGGCATATCTACAATGTAGTTCGCCCGAATAATAAACAACTTAAGTGCAGAACTAAGTATGCTAACAATGTGGCACTGCCGACTATAAAAGACAACCCAAATTAAATAGTCAACCGCCATCAATTAATAACTAATTCAATTTAAATAATAAACAGGCATGTCTAAAAGTACATTGACAAGAATTTTTTTACTCCAAGCAGTCAATCACTATCACTAATAGACAACGAAACGTCTTCCTCCTCGTCGTCATCTTCGTCCCCTTTATCTTCATCGTCTTCTTCTTTGTCGTCAACGTCTTCCTCAGTATCGTCGTCATCGTCATCACCATTATCATCACGGAGGGCTTCGGCATCGACCTCTTCTCCAGCATGGCCTAAATCGCAAAGAGACTCATCAACAACATCGTTATTTTCTTGAAGCGGTATCACTGTGGGAGCATCGTCCTCTTGGTACATCTCAACGAACACATCATCATCAACAAAGCCTCTTTTGGTCTTGATTACAGTATGCCAATTTGGATCCTTCCTTGTCACACCCTTTGCATAGAAGACCTGCGTTGCATGAGCTGCAAATACAAATGGTTCGTAGGATCCGAGCCTCGACCTCATATTAACGTCTACAATCCCATGTTGACTAACTCGAATACCAGCTGTAATGTCAAACCATTTGCACCTGAACATTACCAGTCGATTACCGCTGCCATAATAGTCTAGTTCAACAACCTCCTCCAACTGCCCATAAAAATCATGTTCGCTATCATTATAACAGTCACTTTTGATCAAAACTCCACTATTTTGGGTTTGTTTAGTAAGGTCAACTTCCATCGTGTTAAACCTAAACCCGTTGACAATGTACCCTTTATGACACGATACTAGTCTACTTGGGCCAGCAGCAAGCAACTTGAGATGGACATCAACTCCATCATAGACGGTCTACAACAACAAACAATTTGCACAAAGTATTAGCTTATCACATGCGGTCTATATTAGAAATAAACAGTAGGTTTTAGAACTTACGCGCCGTCGGAACCACTCAGGGAACGCGTTGTTTCGCATTTTTTCAAGTTGTCCATCTGATATCACAGGGTTTGCTAATAACACTTCCTCATCGTATTCACTGCATGTTATATGGCATTGTCGTTATATTATGTGAGTAAATACTATGAGAATGAAGGTATGTACGCAACTACTTACACTATGAATGGTGCAACTTCAGTGCAATTCATGAGAGCGTACAATGTTGCGGGAATATACTCCTCTTTGGATAGATATCGACTGCTACTTGCTCCAAGTGCACAACCAAGATGCTTGAATATGGAAAAACGCTCATCGAATTCTGTGTCGACACTATTGTCATTGCAACCAAGTCGATTCATGTTTGTATCAACATTAGTCTCAAAGTAAAGGGAACAGAAGTTGGTAAGCTCCTCAAGGATGTAAGCCTCTGCAATTGAACCTTCAACCCGGGCTTTGTTTCGCACCTTTTTCTTAAGGTCAAACATATACCTATGTAAGAAATAAGGATTGATTTCAGTAATCAACGCATGTTTGCAAGTATGAAATACAATTTAAAGATGGATGGGCGACATCACCTCTCGAATGGATACATCCATCGATACTGCACAGGTCCGCCCACTCTAGCCTCATATGCTAAGTGAATGGTCAAATGCTCCATCGAGTCAAAGAAGGACGGGGGAAAGATTTTCTCTAACTTGCACACTGTCTCAACAATGTTTTTCTCAAGAATCTTAATATCACTCTCTCGGAGCACCTTTGAGCACAAATCCCTGAAGAAATGACTAAGTTCAGTCAATGCTTCATTTACTGGTTTCGGCAAGAGGTCACGAAAGACAGTTGGTATAAATCTTTCCATGAATACATGACAATCGTGACTCTTTAGACCATAAAATTGACAATCTGCAAGGTTGCAACAGCGTGATATATTAGATGCATAGCCATCTGGCAGCTTCAACAGTTTAACCCACTTGCACACCTGTTGTATCTGCTTTTTATCCAATGTATATATTGCTTTGGGCAAAACCAGCTTACCATTAACCATTCGTGGATGCAATTCATGTCGTATACCCATCACCTGCATATCTCTGCATGCTTTTAAGTGATCCTTTGATTTGCCCTTGACATTCATGACTGTATTAAACACTTTTTGAAAACATTTTCTCAATGTGCATAACATCGAGATTGTTGCGTAGAAGGAGGGTCGGCCACTAAGGTAGCTCCCAAAAGATGCACATTTTCTTCCAGTTGTGTTTTTTTCCAAAGCCAGGAAGTTTTAGACTAGCACCACACTTTCCAAATGGTACCGCATCCATGTCAAGGTCCTTTACGCACATGTACACTTCCTCGCCAGACAATCTGTCACGTGTTTCAAGGCGACGCTCCACAGTTTTATCAAACTTATCTTTTTGCCTTCGAAATGGGTGATTAGGCGGTAAGAATTGTCTGTGACACCCCCAAAAGGAAGCCTTCCCTCCGTGCTTTAAGGTGAAAGCCTTACTCATTTTCATACAATAAGGACATGCCAACCTACCGTGTGTACTCCACCCACACAACATACTGTATGCAGGGAAGTCATTGATAGTCCACATGACTGCTGCCCTCAAGTTGAAGTTCTGTTTAAGAGATGCATCAAATGTTGGGGCTTCAACTTCCCACAGATTTTTTAACTCATTGATCAACGGCCGCAAGTACACGTCTATATTTCTACCTGGGCTCGTAGGTCCAGGAATGAGTAATGATAAAAACATGAATTGTTTCTTCATACACATGTCCGGAGGAAGGTTATACGGGACAATGATCACAGGCCACGTAGAGTAGGGTGTGCTAGAGTGCCCAAAAGGATTAAACCCATCGGTAGCGAGTCCAAGTCGTACATTTCGAACTTCTGCAGCAAAAGATGGGTGTCGATAATCAAATTCCTTCCATGCCTCTCCATCGGCAGGGTGTCTTAATAAATCGGAAACTTTACTGCAAACGTGGCTATGCCATCTCATGTGCTCTGCAGTTTTAGAAGAGTAGTACAACCTTTGAAGCCTTGGTGTCAGTGGGAAGTACCGCAATATCTTCCATGCTATCTTTCTTTTATTCCCACTGGTCGGTTTATATCTTGCGTGTCCACAAACCGGACACTCGCTCAAGTCACTGTTCTCCTTCCAAAATAAGACACAATCATTATTGCAAGCATCTATCTTCTGGTACCCCAAACCAAGTTTCATCATCATTTTCTTAGCACTATAGTACGTGTCAGGCAACTTCTCGTCCTCTGGCAACATTTCTTTATTAAGCTTCAAAACCCCTATCACTTAGACCATGCTCAGATTTTAAGTGTAGCATCCTTGTCACTGCAGATAACTTGGTGTGCTTTGTACTTCCATTCCATATTGGCTCCTTAGAGTCTTGTAACAATTTATAAAATTTCTGTGCGCTCAGGTTTGGCTCTTCTTCCACATTAGGGTTACCATCGTTAAAATAGTTATCCCAATTAATGCCACTAGGCCCAGCTTCCATTACCATATGTTGATACTGGAAAAATCCTGGATCTCTAGGACTGTACAGTCTGAACTCAGCGGTGACCTCAGTGGGCACCCTCAGAATTGGTTCCCCGTGCTGAGTCCAATTCGTATAGGTACTCATAAAACCTCTACGGAACAAATCAAAAGTTACTTTGTCGGGGGTTTTCCAACTTAACAGCTGACAACCGTTGCACGGACATTTAATCGTGCCATCATCCACAAACTCCCGTTGATTCAGAGAAAATAGAATAAACCCATTCACTCCCTGTCTAAACTCTTCTGATACCCCAATCCCACTTGGAGCAATCCTCCTTCGCATCCAACTTCTATCCACTGACATGATATATATCTCTCACTGCCTGTTAAACCTATACAAGTCGAGTTCAAAATTAACCTTCAATTTGAAAAAAATATATTGAGTAGTCACTTACAAGTGAGTGTTAATCAGTGTTGATTAGTGCTAATCTTGGTAGCACTGACACGTACACTGTGTCCAACACCGACATCGATCGGGACATCGCAGAGAGGTGTCGGACACGTGTCTGAAGGTGCCGGTGAGGTGTCGGTAGTTGTCGGACACCATACCTAGACTCATATAAAGTGTCGACGCTGCGTAGGTGCTAATTAGGGATAATCAGCGCTAATTAGTGCAAATTAGGGCTATTTAGAGCTCATTAGGGCTGAGTAGTGCTAATTATGCCTAATTAGGGGTTCTAAGTGTCGGACATTGTTGATTAGGGTTAAGTAGGGCTGATTAGTGCTAATTAGGGTTATTTAGTGTCCATTAGTGTTATTTAGGGCTAATCAGTGCAAATTAGTCCTAATTAGGGCTATTAGTGTTAATTAGAGCTGATTACTGCTAATTAGGGCTATTTAGTGTCCGTCAGTGTTAATTAGGGCCAATTAGGGCTGATTATTGCTAATCATGGTCAATTAGAGATAATTAGGGCTGATTAGCCTAATTAGTGTTGACTAGTGCTAATCAGCCCTAATTAGGTGTAATCAGTGTTAAGTGGGACTGATTAGCATAATTATTGTCAATTAGCCCTAATCAGGAATAATTAGGGCTAATTAGGGATGATAAGCATAATCAGTGTTAATTAGTGCTAATCATGGTAGCACTGACACGTACACTGTGTCCGACACCGACATCGATTGGGACATCCCATAGAGGTGTCGGACACGTGTTCGAAGGTGCCGGTGAGGTGTCAGTAGTTGTCGGACACCATACTTAGACTCATATAAAGTGTCGGTGCTGCGTAGGTGCTAATTAGGGATAGTCACCGCTGATTAGTGCAAATTATGGCTATTTAGAGCTAATTAGGGCTCGGACACGTGTCCGGAGTATTACTCAGTGTTAATCAGGGTTAATTAGTGATAATGAGGGTCGATTAGCCTAATCAGTGTTGACCAGTGCTAGTCAGTGTTGATTAGGACTAATCGGTGGCGGAACCAGAATTTCACCCCATGGAAGATGATTCTTATTAACCTAAGTATCCTATGAAAGATGAATCCAATTAACCTAATTTCAACCTATCATGTCATGTTTCATAAGCGCGTTAACCTAATTTCAACCCACCATTCAACTAAATCACATATTTGATCGCCTCAATCCAATTGGGTCCCATCCTCCATCAAGATCTCAATTCTCAAATGCTCAATGCATAATTAACAACCTAAAATTAAAAATCAAATAATCAATGCTCAAATGGGAAAAAAGCTGTTCAAAATGCACGTATCCGATATTTCAATCCAATTGGGTCCCATCCTCCTTCAACAATCTCAATTCTCAAATAAACAAGTATGCTTTTAAAAACTATCAAACGAACAAGTATGCTTTTTAAAATCCTAAGACAGCTAATCCAACATGCACTAGTAACAACCATCTGAAATACTATGTCATCTTGAAATTACGAGACCTTCTAAAGACAACTAACAAAGGAATGTAAAGCAAAACACATTATGCATCCAACATATCCATAAGAACAAAGAAACTACAATGCGAAACATAAGATAAAGACTGCATGCTTTACACATACTACATGCTTACCTAATGAATTAAAACGATGTTCTCTGCCCGCCACATTAAAACCATTAAAATCAAAAGTAAGTAGCAAAAATACATACCCCTTGGATTCTCTTCCCAGTAACAGCACACTTAAGTCCAAAAGAACAGACTTTAAGCTATCAATACTCTAAACTGAAGAAGAAAAGAGAATTAAACTCTCAGTATTCCCAAAAGCAAAATAAACTGACACGTGTGTTATTTCACTTCTTTTGGAGCAATCGGTAACCTAACATGATATTTAATTTCTTTGACCGCGCAATTTAATGACATGTTTAGTGACCGCGCAATTTCTTGTAGTTCTCGGCACAATGCCACTCCCAGCACCCACCCCCACATGGTTCTGGAGAAGTACAGATTTCGGTTTTTTAACTTGTTGCACTTGTGATGTGTCATCACTCTGCTTCAAAGTTGTTGAGTTGCTGCCATAATCATGTAGAGTTGGTTTAGGTGGTCATTCTTAACAAAATCTAGGCCTTCGCCACTTCTTATTTTGTCATTCTCATCATTTACTCATGATTTACATGCAGCTGATGGCAAATTCATTTACAATCGTGGTATTGATATTGCCATAGGACAGTTGTGCTTCTTAAGCTGCAGCCGAATCAAATGTTTGCCTGTGTAAGTTATAATCCATGTGCAATTCCTTCAATAGTTTTTACTACCTGCATGCCTATATGAAAGTTCTAAGTTTCCATTTGCTTGCCAATTATTACATAAGAATTTTGTGTTTGTGGATATTTGCTTTCTGCTCAAGTCGTAGTAATTCTGTGTTTATTGGTATGGTCTTGCAGCGTAACCTCTTAAGCTGAAATTCTTGCACCCAAAATTGGCAGCCTACTCAATTGCTTTGAATTTCCTTCGTTATTTGTCGACTCAAATTTTCTTATCAGTTGAGAGAACTATGATATGCATAAATAAAATGTTTGGGGTTGATTATATTGCCATAAACATAAACATTTATTAAACATAAACATTAACCCATCAATCATGCTTTGTGTACATACAGGCAATTGAGATTAAAGATCAACTTCCTTTGACCATAGAGAGTTGTCAACTCTCCATATTCTCTGCTATTTACAAAATTGAACATGTATTTGAACTGTTAAGAGTTAGTAGCACAGGCACAGAAGCATGATAGCATTGTTGGCTTGCAACTTCATGAAACTATACCAACCCGGCTTTAGTTCTGACAGCAAAACCAGATTAGGCACCTCTTGACCTTTTTTACTTGATCCTCAGACATCCTAGTCTTACTGAAAGTTTCACACTTATGGCTCTGCCTTAGCAAGTCGGTCCTGCTTGACCTAAAGCCCTTAGTTCTTCTCCACAACTCCAACTTGGCACTAGCCTTTGTTCAAGTCACATCAAGTAATAGTATATCATTCAAAGCTAATGATACCGGAGAATTTGACCCGAGCGTTCCTAATAAGCTCATCTATAAAACAAGACATAACAGAAAGACTCAAAGCTGATATTTGGTTGAGCCTGGTCATATGTGGCTTTCAAGCTCTTGAGACTAGACTTGATGGTGGAACCTTTCCATTGGAGTGTCCACAAGTTTACGCATGGGTCGCACTTAACGCTAACAAAATTTACACGCTCGGTACTTTTCTTCTTCTTCTCTTTACTTTCTCTCCAAACCAAAACACACTCACCAGCTAATGGTTACTGTTCACGCAGCTTCCCTTGCTCCCCATTTTCATCTCATAGCCATCACTTGCTCACACATGAAACACCACTCATAACACACACTATATACACACGTATATACATTATGCACTCATGTAACACACACAACCCATTACCTCCACAACACATCCACAAATATATAAATACATACATCCACCATGCCCACTGCCGTGAGGCAGTGGGTCTCCCTCTCCCCTTCTGCTCTCTTTTTTTCTTTTCTTTTTTTGCTTTGTTCCACTTAAGCATTACACATACTCATACACACACACACACCCTAGAGCACTCAATTCACACACACACACACATCAGCACCCAGCTCAAAATGAGCTGCCTTTTGGCAGCATCATCATGCGCAGACACACACTTTGCACATCTTCTCCCAGCTCAATTTATTCTCTCATTTACAATTACAACCCACACCCATTACGCCCAACACAAACTGCCGTAACCCACATACCCAATCCCAAAATAATTTTAACGAAGCCTTATATATGAAAGGCATACAAACAATGCATAATCCTAATGATTTGCGGATCAACTAAGAATTAGAGAGGGAAAAACCATGGAAGAAACAATCAGACCCCTCTCGTTTGGAACGCTTTTGCTACAGAAATGATGCAATAGAAGAACAAAAAGCTACACGCCAAAATAAGAACAAACCTGCCGCTGTCGCTCCTCTTCGCCTGAAGTCACCGACAAATCGGTTGCCTAACGTCGCTGGTAAATCGGTGGCTCAGAGCAGTCGCAGCTGCTCCTTTTCTCACTCGCCCAGATTTGTCCCGTTTGTACTTGGCGGTAGCTGCGACGGGCCACAGTTCAAGACTAAATTCAATTTAGGGTTTGTTTGGACTAAATGTTGACCAAAAATTTAGGGACCGCAAATTTCAGTCGCCAAATCAATCGCTAATTTAGCGACGGCAACGACAGTCACAAAATTCGGTCACTAAAGCTAAGTTTTCGTTGATCAGGAATATTTAGCGATCGCAAAATATAGCAGTCGCTAAATCGGTCGCTAAAGTATCTATTAGCGACCGCATATTTTTGTGGTCGCAAAATACGGTCGTTAAAACCCCTGTTTCTTGTAGTGCTAGAAAATAAAACTATAAAGCTTAAAGAATATCAAAAGACAAGGACCCATGATGAGTAAAGGACACATGGTGTGCCACGTAAGCACAAATGCAAGGCTAAGTGGTGGCTTTGAAAGAAAAGATGGATTTTTCACTCTTTCCTAGGCATAAGAACATTGGAAACATGATTTCTTATTATTGGAACTAACTGCCCATGAACCCGAAGGCTATATCACGTTATGGTACAAAGAAGAAAAGGAATAATCATGACGGATTGTCAGTATCAACGAAGAAAAGCAAATATTTGTACCTAACGGTACAAATATTGACAGAATGTCAACAATGACCACTGTAAGCTATTATTACATTCTGATGTTCAAAGCCCAATCAAAGCAAGAAAATCAACGTCTAAGAAACAAGATTCAATTAAACATGTAGGGTTATAAAATTGAATCAGAAGGGATGTAATGCGTACTACCCTTACCTCGAATTTACTCAATAATCTTCACTAAATTGCGATCGCTTCCAAAAATTTCAAAATCTAAATATTATAATTAGCCCACTTATGTTAAAATCTTAGCACACACGATTCTAATATGATCTAATTCATCCTCAAAATCAAAAGTGGGTTCAAGATTCTTATCAATTGTGCGTAGAAAATTACAATCCCTCCAAAATCCTAGTTTTTCCCTTCTGCTATTTCTCTCTAAGGCAAAACTGAATTTGTCAATAAACAGACTTGACTAGCCCTTAAAAGTCTCTAAATTTGATAAATAATTAAAAGACCCCTAAATATTCATTATTTATTTCAAAATACCCCAAAAATAATAAAATTTGCAAAGACGCCCTAAACATAATAATAATTTAATTACTAATTATTTGGGGGTCTTACAATTGCTTCTGATTTGACAATTTTGATAACAGTCACCAACTTGCCTTATGACGGATATGCCTTGAGTATCCTTTCCTCTCAGACCGCTCTATTTATAATGTCTTGTCTGTAGGTCTCTAAATATACTGAAAAGGTGGTGGGAACAAGTGTTTCTAGATCTATGTACAAATTTAAAACTGAAGAAAAAGATAATCAATAAATAGAGAATATGCTATAAATTATACAGTTTCGGCCCTACTTGCTTACATCCATTCACGGAGCACTCCATACAAGTGAGACATACTCGAACCTTTGAGTATTTAGGTAGTTTCGCGTACAAGCTCAAACATGAGTGCAACTCAAAACGTATCCAAGGTTCCAAACAATAACCATTGATTAAAGGGATTACAACTGAAACTATTACCTAGCTTACAGACGAGTAGATGTAACAATAAAATACAAGGTAGGCTAAGCATTTTGAGGTGGGAATATCTTAATCGCAAAGTAACTTAACTTAGAGAATAACTCAACAAATCTTTTTAGAGAATCTCACTCAGTAGAATAAATACTCTCAAGTATCCCTTTTATGGGTAAGAGAATAATAAGACCGTTGAAAGTCAAAGAAGGGAACGATCCAACTAAAGAATCAGCTCGTATAAGACCAATTCGATTAACTGATATTGTTTTAGAAAGATTGTTTTGAAAACTTACACGAATCAACTGAGCTGATTCTGGATTGAGGTGACTGAATATAAATTTAGTTGGTCGATTTCAAATCAGTTGCATGATTTCACTTTTAGTAAAAACAATTTTGCTTACTATGCTCACATTAGTTGAGCTCAAAAGAAGGATTCAGTTGACTGATTCACATGTGATGGAATATTCTGCAACACTACACAATTTAGTTGAGCTGATTGAAAAACATTGGAGCAAACCGAAAGAATCAACTGAGCTGATTCACAATTAGCCGAGCTGATTTAATTAAAGCGCCTGCTGTCTTTCAACATCCTCGCCAAAGGACGGTTCAAGGGGATGCTTCTCCGGAAGCCTATAAGCCAAGGATATTGCCCCTATCATCGCATCCTCAATTCATGTTGTGAAATCAAGAGAGAAATTAGAAGTGAGAAAGCATTTTTCAGAGCACGACAGTATATATTGAGGATGTTGATATGTTAAGAGTTTTAGCTTTTATTTTGGTAAACAGAAGAGGCGAATCAAATAGTTTAAGGTGGGATAGCACAAAGATGTAGTATCCAGAGGAGGAAGGCCATATACTGCATAGTCCCGACTATTTAGAACCGTTTGACGAGAGAGCTCATATAGGAGGATGAGCTCAGCAATGCAAAAAGGTTATTATCTATATTATTATCAAAGGTTAGTGTCTAAACTATTATTAGGGGAGAGCTATTATTAAGGGAGAATACCCTTATGATGAAGTTTTTTTGAACTTTCAACTATATTCCTATGTTGTACTAAGTTTAAGTCAAAGAAAAGTTAATCAAGGTCATTGCTAAAAGTCTCTTAAGACTTAATGTATAACAGCCCCATCCTAGTACAATTACAGCTACTTCTTCATCCCAATTATTCCAACCACTCTACCCAAATTACCGACTATCATCATTTTTACTCTGTATCTACCGCTCCTTCCCTCTCGGTCTCCATTTTCACAAGTCTCATTTCCTTTTTGTGTACAATTTATTATTTATATCGGTTAGATTCTCATATATTCTCTTCAGTTGCACACACATCGCGTTGTCGTCTGTTGACGACCCCAATGTTATATCTTCAATATAGTCTTAGATGATTGATCTCAGTGATCCTAGACCACCCAATACTTTCTACAGCGGGATACTATATCTGGTGTTTGGACCGTTTGGTACAAGCCCAGATTACAAGCATCTTCTCAAAAGAATTTAGAAGCAGTATAACAATATCTGTCTGCAATTGACTTTCCCCCCCCTAAGTTTTCACTTTCTCAATAGGCTTCCCCAAATGTTGTTTGAAATGTGTAGGATATTATGCACGAAAATTGGAATGCCCCAGAGAACTCAATAGTAAGATGTCTCCACTTCATTAGTCTAGAAGGCAATTCCAACACTAGTATACAACTTACAATGAACAAAAATCTAGTCCACTGGAAAATATAAATCCACTTCATTAGTCTAGAAGGCAATTCCAACACTAGTATACAACTTACAATGAACAAAAATCTAGTCCACTGGAAAATATAAATCCACTTCACGTGTGTGTAAGGAAACATCATTCCTTTGTGCATTTAGCTTCTCAATATTCGCGACACAGCAGAGGTTAGCAATTCACTGGGAATATGTACTTGTACTACAAAGTGCAGGATTACAACCAACTACAGTTGAAAATGCTATACCAAAGTTTCTGACTATGGTTTACCTCTACACCTTTTTCTTTGTTCATCTACTTCCAAAAATAAAAAGTACAGGGCTTGATATCTCATAAGTAGCAAAAGGGAGCTTCCATGACGGCAAAAAGTTGAGACCAAGGCACCATAGAGAAGTCGATGCTTTTTTCTCAATCCCCAGAAACATATTTCTTCTCTGTGTAATATTTGTTCTCACTAGCTTGCTTCTTGGCGTTGCGTTTCTGCAGAAAGTAGTTGTGCGTCAGTCTCAAACATTATTCACCCACATATTTTTTGGGAAACTAACAAGTATCTGAAAGGAAAAAATATACTCTCTACTTCTTCCCATCAACCAGCAGACGTTAGCATTAAATGATTGCGAGAAAATAAAAATAGGAAGAACGAAAAAGAAAAGCAGGTGGATCTGAGGAATGAGCCAGCTTTTTACATAAATTTTAGTCAAATTCAGTGATGGAGAGCACAATCAACTATCAAGGGTGTCAGCTAGTTCAACTTGGTTAATTAGTGTGGATAGAAATGTATTTAGTCACAAGGCCAAAGTTGGCCTCAATGTCAACCTATTACCATAAGAAACACAAGGGGTACAGTTAAAGATGTACACAAGGAGTACAGTTAGAGACGTCATACTAACAGAAAATTCTTACCATTTTAGATATAGGGAATACTATTGTGTTGCTATGCCATAGAAAAGTTTTCTATAAGGTGGCCCTAAACAACGTAGTTTGATCATATAGCTAAGGGTATTTTTGCTATTTCACTAAATTACTAGTGGTACTTTTGTTATCTTAACCGAAATCATTGTGGTACTTTTGTCATTTCACATCCAGCCTAATTCAAACTACGTAGTGTAGGAGCCACACCATAGAATACTTCCTATGGCATATTCGTTCTTCACTTTAAAGATTATAAAAGAACAACTAAAAGAAAAAGACAACAATACAATGTGTCTCATATTGCTTTAGTGAAATAAGGGATGGATAGAGGAATACCATGTAAATCTCATGATTGGCTACTATCCTTCGAGCTACCGAAGTGGTGGTGATATCTTTTGGGCTCTCCAGGGCTCGAAAGATTCCCAAATTTTTTGGAACCACATATGGATCAGCCTTGCCCTGCAGGATGCAAAACATCTTTTCAGGAATATGGTTGTAATTATATGAAGTATAACCCATTATATCTGACCAACGGAATATGTGCCGACTTACATTCAACAAAGAGTTGCTCTCAGCAACTGTCCCATGAACAACCAAAGAAATATTGAAAGTTGTTAACTGTTCAATGCCAGTAGAAAAGTGGGGTAAATATGATCATAAAGGAGATGAAAGTAGTGCAAGAGAAACAACAATTAAAACGGTAATAAAACCAACATAAAAGGGGTACAAGCTAATGCATGGACATATAAGAAAGAAGAACCAAATAAGGGATGTGTTACTCGTTTTTTCTCAATATTTTTTACTTGCTAGTCTGTTACAGTACATAACAGAACTTCAAATGAATAAAAAGATGAACGTCCAGGTAAACTGAGAAGTTCAACGAAGTGTAAATAAGTCGGTCAACGTCAAATGCTAATAGCCCACTAACCATGCGTGCCAAACATAACAGGAGAAGGCCGGAACACTGCCAGAACATAGTACATACTAAAGTTTGTGCAGTGAATAGCTTAGTCATATTTCTACCCAAAATGGAAGACACACTATTGACCAAAGAAAACTGCAGCTGGTACGTAGATCCTATATAAATAATTTAGGTCTTAGGAGAAGATTAACAAAACGGTGGTAGAATATCGTGCAGTAGACTCGTTTCTAGTAAACCAACATAACAATCTTTACAAATTTGATGGACATAAAGAGAACTTGCACTTTTTAGCTGTTTTTCCTTTATTTCACTTACACCCTATTATATCATTACTGCCATTTAATCCCTACTTTATTTAAAAGTCCACCAGAACTCCACTGTGGCCAAAGTTTGAACATTAAACAGATGTGCCTAATTTACAAGAACTAAAAGTTCTGGAACAACAGTCCAGGGTTCAAGAGGTGAAACCCCCAAAAAAAATTAAAAACCTCGATCAACGCGTATATGTAAATGGTATCATCCTGCCCCCTTTTTCTCAGCAGCCTCTTGCATACTCGTCCACATCTGCAATCTCCCAGCACTTGCCAAACTTGGCCGCATAGTGTTGGGCTGGCTCAACAAGCTTCTTGTGACTTACAGTCCTGAAAGCAGCAGGCTCTTTAGGACCTTGTATCAGGAGCTTTCTGATTGACCTACACCTTTCCAAACATCTACATCTATGTCATAGTGTACTTGTGCATGCTGCAGTTCATATCTTGAGGAACCATGCCAAACATGAGTTTCAGTTGAGACGCCGACAACCATGTCATCATCCTGGGTAGTTATTACATCCTTGATATGGCTGTTAAGGGTTTTCTAATGAATTACGTTTCTCATCATTGCGATAAACAGAGCAGGAAGTTCCAATTAAGAGTATGGAGAAGGTAACCTCCATATCACAAAGATAACATCACCCAGTGCCATTGGTTAGTACTAAGTGCAACTTTGAGCATAGAAATAAAGGTCGTCTTGTCACTAACCAAATTAACTATCCGATATGTTTACTCAAATTAAATCAGATGTAGCAAACAGCTTGAAAATATGCTCAAAGCTTATTATTGCAGACAGCTTATAACCAGAAATATATACAAGTAGCACATAAAAACCTTGCAGACAGCTTATAACCAGAAAAATATACCAGTAGCATATAAAAACCAACAGACTTCTATCATAATCTGAACTTAGAGGCGTCGTAACATGGATATTTATTTTTTCGGACTTCGCCTCCATGGCCCTACTTATTTGTCTATTACCAGATTTAGCATTCATCGTTCCTAATTTCCCTTAAGAATAAGAACCCTACTGACTATACTAATTAAGGGAATTTCAGAAGAGCAATGGATATGTTAAACTAATACTCTACTATACTTAACATGAATGTTGCCATGCAAAAGTGGATCTTCTCAGGGAGGTTTAAAACATAATTTATGTGATCAAAGTTGAGTCATACTGTCAATAAGGAAGGGGAAAAAGTAGCAAAGTTAGTAACATAGTTCCGTCATCTGATCTGTTTCTGATCAAGAAGAGTAAGACACATCCAAGAAAAGACATTGGGAAGGAGGGAGAAGTAACAGCCAAAGATTTGTCACATCAAGTGCTTTAAGCACCTTGTGATAAAGCGTTTCTCCTCCATAAAAGATGGAAATGGCTAAATCGTTTCGCTTGCTTGATAATATTCAGAAGCATCACCTAAGAACTACCTATAATGGAATGAGCCATTACATCTTATGCCAAATCTAATCACGGCACTAGATGCAGTCTTGCTACCATGTCCATCGTCGCAGAGCATCTTAAAAACCTTCCATGCATGTGCATCGTACCAAATACTCGGCATACAACTTCCACTAACAGAGCAAACTTCATGTAGCACACATCTAGTTTCAAGGCAAATCATAAAACTATCTACTTGCCATTGCATGCGGGCGTTGCTAATTAGCTACTATGCAGGGGTCACTTGGCTTAACATAAGATGAACCAGATTCATGCGACTAAAAAGTGTTAAGACGCACCATGTCCTTCGTAACTTCCCACGGTGCACCAATGATGACCTCATCAACATAACGGCAGGCCAGCACAGTAAGACTTCGTTCATGCAAATGCATAAGTGGAAAATGAGTACCTCGATGTTCACTGCATGTAACACAAAGTTGTTAGTATCCCCACATTCAATCCTGCATTATTCAAATGCGGGAGATGATGATGATAAGGTGAGGGAGGTGGTGTAGGTGTTGTAAAAAGACTAATAATCATACTACTGCCTCCATCATCATCATTACTCAAGAAATGAGTGCAGGAATGAAATAACAAAATGTTTGTTGCAAATTATAAAGGATCATACCTGACAGTCTGGTCAGTGTAAATACCAACGAGTAGAAAATCTCCAAGTTGCCTGGCACTCTTAAGGATCTGAGTATGCATAAGATTGTGATTCATTGATTAGAACTACATAAGATAGTGACAAATAAATTAATGTCCATGATGCAGTCTGATTGCCATTTGAAATTTAAGATTAGATATGTCAAAAATGATAGCATAGGGCCATTCTATTTTCCGCATTGTAACCTCTCATACAATGAACTCGTACAGCTGACACATTGATGATTGCATGCATTGCATGCTCGAATGGTTTTTTTACACAAATGCTGTTTGACACGATGCTCAATTCATACCAGTACTTCATATAAAATTACGTCGCGCATAATAAGCATGGAATATTTTCCATCCCAACTTGGGCGTAATCTTCCACATACTAACTACTCATCTTTTGCACATCAGACACCAATGCAACAAATTCTGTGCATGTAACAAGATTTTACCTTTTAGCAACAAATTCTGTGCGGACATGCAAATGGGTTTTAAGCATGAAAGAAGATGCCAAAAAATTTATAGAGGTGCACATAAAGACTAGTAAATCTACAAGATTGGAGTTCTAGATGTACCTCAACATGTCCAGCATGGAAAAGATCAAATGCTCCATCAATGTACACCACACGAGCATTTGGTGCAGGCCCCTGAAAAATTCAACATAATAAAAAGGCCTACACTTAAACAATGTGTAAAAGATAACCATCCTAAAGAGTTATAGGATGAAAAGAGAAGGAGAGAAGCCTTAACAAGACCTGTCCATGTCGAGCGTGGCATGTACCCTTACTGGGTGATGCACTATCCAACTACGCAAGATATTGTGGTTTTAGCAACACCACTTACACAGTGGCTTCCCAATTCCCCTCCCTCTACCCTCCCGTCAATGGGAAGAAGAGGCGCATCCTCATCCGCTCCTTAGATCTGATGTGCTGAATATTACTTAAAACGTAACTGAGGTGAATATATGATGGTTCCAGTTAATCAAGGGTAGGAAGGTGAACCAGGTATAGAAGTTGTCACCCTCAGGGATAAGAGTGCGGGTGTGGTAGTTTGCGGTCAGTACAGTGACTATGTTCTTTGACCGTGAATCAAGAGTTTCAATCCACAGAAATGGCTTTAATGTAGCAACCCAATTAGGTAGCCACTCCATGCTGATAGGAAATGGTACAGCAGTTGGTAAAAACTTGTACACCCGCAATTTGGCTCCAAATTTGGGGTTGTGTCATATGTAATCCACTTTATCCTTCGCTAACAGTGCAGTCTATATCCTCTATATCCTAAATGCATCTATGAGAAATCCAATAAGGATCTAAAAATACTTGTCTATCAAGAAGCTAAGATGGTCTGAAAGTATATCAAGCACAAACCATGGACCACAAGCTGAACAAACCATGGACCACAAGCTGAACTTTGTTATTTCCGCTGTTCGGACACAGTGAGAAATAACTTTTCATCTGTGTTTTTTTTTGCTTTTGTATTTTACCGTTATTATTATTATTATATATTTTTTCTTTTTTTCTTGTGTGTGTGGGTGGTGGTGGTGGTGATGGTGGTCGGGGGGCGATGCAGATTGTGATATAAAAATGTTATTAAAAGGCTATCAGAATTGTAACAGCCCAGCCACGCCCCCCAACAGCGGTCAATCTTCATGTCTAAATCCAAGGTAAGAAATAAAAAGACCAACTGCCAACTCGGATGTCATGCTTCTAAGCCTGAGTAAATACTGCTTAACCTTCTCTCTGAATCCATCAGAGCACCACTGCACTTTACATGAGCACTAGTGCGCTTCTAGGGTTGTTGTAAAAACTTCCTCAAGCTCTCATGAGATCTTGTTTGGAAACAACAACTAATACCTGATTAGTGTTTTTCATCTGAAGCAGCAGCAACTGGATCTAGCATTCCTACTTCTCCTAAAGATGATTCACTGCGCAATTTCTATTTAACAAAACAATATACAAAAACTTCTTGGCTTTTGTTTTCAACAAAACCTAATGGGTTGTCTGATATAAAGTTGTCCTCTTTTGGTTCACAATTTTTTTCTTTCCTTTCTATTCTTCTCTTCTTCTTCTTCTTCCTCCTTCACAGCCACACACAACAGTCGCTTTCATCAACCACCGCAAGTACGCAACCTCCATCAAGCCGAAATCCCTCCGAACTTGCATTTCCACCGATGGTAAAAGGTCAGATCTAGGTGAGTGGCTTCCACCTCAATATCGATCTGAGTAGTTTGAAGGCTGTTAGCAGCATTGGTGGTGGATTCATACTGGTGATGATGGCGAGCACATTTCGTTGTTGGGTTGATGGTGACAACAGCAGTGGTGGAAGTGATGGTGTTTGCTCAAACTGGTGACAAAGTGACACGGAGATCTGGCTTTGTTGCTGATGTTGATGCCTTGGTGCAAGGTTCCAATACGGTGGTGCAACGATGATGGATTTGGTGACGGCGGTGAAGCCGCGGTGGTGGATCTGATGGCAGTCGTGGTTTCACCGTGGTGGGTATGGTGGAAGTGGCTGATGATGAGGACAATGATTGTTGTTGGGCTTGTGCTGGAATTGAGGTGGTTGTGAGTCGATGTGTGGCAGTAGGGGAGCGCCGGGGGGGGTATGGGACGTGGCAGCACCAGTTATGGTAGAGGTGGTGGGATAAACCTTAGTTGCAGGAAACTTCTAATATGGCGACGTTTCTCCCTCGGAAACTCGCTTTTGCGATCCCAAGTTAGGAGCTCCATGGAATCACGTCCTAAGCTAATATGAGAACTCAATCCCATTAGCTGAATAGAGATGCATAGAACAAGTGAGAGAGTACCCGAAAATCAAGCCCTTTTCAACTCAATTCCTTGTTTCTCTCTCCCTTTAAGTCCTTGAAGCCTCCTTGTCTGTTGTTGCTGGTTATGTGAACTATACTAAACAAATGATAATACTCTTCACACATTTATTTATTCAAGCCGCTCCCAACTTCAAATTCTTCTTGGTGTTCCCGCCCCCGCCCCCGCTTTGTGCAACTAAGGGATGAACAGAAGAAAGGGAAGAGAATAACAGAATTGGGTTTTGGCAAATGCTTCTGACAAAGTTTTAAAGGTGCGTGGCAAATTATGAATAAACACTGCAAACCAGGCCTAAGAGGGAAAATTCTTTTCACAAATAATACCACCAGACTTAGTACCAAACAGGCTTTGCTCCCAGTTTGCTAAAGTTTTGGAAACTAAAAAAAAAGTTGGAAACCACAAGGTTTCCAAATAGGCCCTGTCAATTCTATCCAAGGAAACTAAGTGATATATTAAGTCCCTCATACTCTTTGTTACATGGACTCTGCGATGGGTGTCCGTATCAAGTACGTGTCCAAGTGTCAGACTTGCCAATTTTAAAATTACATACAGTGACACAGATCCTTAGTCGGTCACGAATACGGGGACACGTATGAAGTTATAGGTTTGAGTTTAAATATTACGGGTATACATGTAATGTCATGCATTTTGTATGGGTTACACTGAAGTTTCTTACTTAATTTGAGTTGCATTCAATATTTGTATGAAACTGGGGTTATTGATGATATTTGCCAAAAAGAAGGAAAAAAGAAACAATTGAACAGCTCATCAATAAAAAGATCCGTCAACTGCCTCCCACGTGATTAAAAAGTACTGCTCCTCTTCCGCAACCCTTCTTCTTTCTTCGATCTTCTTCTTCCAACGCAACTGTCAACATGGTGTGTCCATCCGGCTACTACAAGTCTGACACGGATCCCGTACCAATGTCCGTGTCAGATCATGTTGACACCGACCCTTCACACTGAAGTTTGAAGGGTCGGTGTAACATCCACGGAAAAAAAATATATATGGGATTTCATCGGACAAACAAAACATCAAATGTGCTAATTTTTTCGAAAAAGTACAAAATAAAGGTTATTAAAGTTAAGTAGGGGAGTTCCATACAAACAAAGGCAAGGCCTTGCTTTATTCATATGAAGGAATAGAGGCCTTGCACAGCTCTTAGCTCAAGAAGGTAAAGGCCTTACTCTATTCCGATTAGGGAATAGAGGCCTTGGTGCTTGGAACATTGAGTTATTCGCTCACTCCTGACTATACTCAGCCCCTCATGCTTTTTAGGCTTATGGGGCTGAGCTACGAGTTCCATTCACTCATTGACTACTAGAATAGTGCCATAATAAGAACCAACTCGGACTCCTTTCAAGGAACTCCTTCGATTCTTATTGGCATTTTTATTTAAAAAAAGAAATGTTCAATCCTTAATCTTCTTCATCTGGATATTTTAACGGCATTTGTTGTTTCATTAAGCTTTTCTCCATTAGATTTCAATGCAATTAGCATTTGTCATGAGCAATATCTAGACGTCAGCTGGTAGACTTTTCACCATGCCAAGCAAAAATGCGAAAACTATAAGTTAGTGGAAAGTTTTCAACATAGTTGAAGCTTATTTGGTTATAGGCAACAAATTTGTCGACACTCAGAACTAGGCCTGGCAAACGGGTAAACCCGCCGGGTACGGATAAAATACGGCCAGGTCAGGGTAAAAATGGGTCGGGTAAAAATTACCTGATTTTTCCCGGGTAGAGCTTTTTAATGCCCGTACCCTACCATGGCGGGTCAGGTATTACCCGTGGGTAAATTATTTGTTTTAATTTTTTTATTAATAAATAATCACTATTTTGTTCCTCCTTATTAATTACTAAAACAAAGTAATAACAATCACTTTCTCTTTAAGTTATTTGACAATTCACTTGGGAATAGTCTCTTCAATTTCTTAAATCAAATTTTTGCTCCCTTCTACAGTTGAGGTTCAGTACTTCTCAAATTCTCAATCCAACACAATCACTCCAAATCTCTGAACACAATAAGCACAATATCTAACACAAAAACCAAAAAATCACCTACAAAATACTTCCTACATCTGATGTAATAAAATACTTAAATATATAAAAAGAACAAACACAAATAATACAAATAGATCTGTCGGAGACGGTGGCGGCGTATCCGTAGCGGATCTGATCGGAGACATTGGAGGCAGATCTGCGGTAGATCTGGTGGCGGAGAATGAGAGGGGCGATGGGGTAACTTGGTTGTTGATGGATCTAACCGGTGGTGAGACAGAGCGACGTCGTGAGATAGAGAGAGCGCGTGGATCTGACTGGTTGTGAGAGAGAGCGACGTCGTGAGATAGAGACAACACCGTCGACCATTGTGAGAGAGAGAGAGAGGGTGCCGTCTACCGTAGTGCGCGAGAGAGAGAGAGAGAGCGCTCCTAGGGAAGAGCGGCACACGAGAAGGTGGGAGGTAGAAGAAATAATGAATGAAAATCCTAGCACTTATTTATATATATAGTGGAAAGATACGGGTAGCCCGGGTAAACCGTATCCGACCCGGATCGACCCGAAAATTACAGGTCAGTTCATGTACAGGTCTGTTTTCAACGGTCTTCAAATAAGGACCCGTACCCAGGTTTTTTGGCCAAGTACGGATTGACCCTCTAGTTTGGTTCTTTTTTTGCCAGGTCTACTCAGAACGTATACACACCACCACAATGTATAGCTCCCACAAACATAAGCCCACTACCACCTCGATCTAACCATCACAAGCACACTACCACCTTGGTCCCACAAACTCATTACCATCGACCGATCCCTCCCGCCAACTGTTCCCACCAGTAACACAATCCCCCCACCACTACCACTCAATTTTGCTGACACAAACCCACCACACAGTTCACACCAAAATTCCCAACCACCACAACAGATTCACCACAAACACATTGTCATGTGTTTGACTGTGTCTGTAGGAACTGGTTGAGACCCAAATATAATTCATAATGGAGAATAAGAAATGGGATGGTGGTGGTGGTGGTGGTGGTGGTGATTAGTAGTCGCGATGGCAGCCTTGATGATGGGCAGTGGTGGTGTCCATTTTGGGGCTTGATTGAATTGCTAAGGTGATGGTACTATGGGTATTTTTGGGTTTCCAAAAGTTTTTAACACTAAAAAGGGATGGAAAGATAACAAAAGGGCATCTGTAATACACGAAACAAAATGTGAAGGGTGTCGGTGTAATTTACCGGACAGGAAGGGTTAACAGGTGTATTAAGAAATAATTTCAGGGGTACTTAGAGTAGCTTACCCTCTATGAAGCACGGGTGCTTCAAAAGGGGGAAGGTATCGGGGTCGGGTGCGCCTCGAGTGCGACTCGGGTGTGTGTCGGGTGCGCACCCGACAATTTCCAATTATTTTTTTTATTTACCAAAATTCGGGTGCAGCACAGGTGAAGTTCGAATACGGTTCGAGTGCGGATCTGACACTTCGGGGTTTAAACATAATTTCCAGAAGATATTTCGGGGGTTGAAACATAAAACTTAATTTTTGTGGGGGTCAAAACATAAAATTAATCTTACTAACCAAATTAGGGCACACGATTTTCATCTGATAGAGAGAAAGAGAGATCGCAGCAGCCACGACCCTCCCTCGACACCGGCGACCTCCCTCGACACCCATCGAACAGTCGCAACCTCCCGCGACACCACCGAACAGTAGCAACCACCCACGACACCACCAAACCGCCACGACCACCGAAAACCATCGGGGACCTCCGGCGACCACCCTACTCACCTCCGGCAGCTTTGCTTCGAAGGTATGTCTCTGACTTCCTCTCTGTCTTCCTTTGTCTTCAATTTTTTTTTCTTTTTTGGTTTCTGCTGAGACTTGGACGATGTGGAATGTTAGGTGTTTTGTGTAATTATAGTCTCACTTCTCAGATCAATTTTTTTTTTGTTTGGATTTTGCTGTGACAGTGTATTTTTTTTACTTGGACCATTGTGACGATTTTTTTTTTGGTGTTAAAGGTTTAAAGGCTTAAATTAAAGCCAAATATGTCAACTTCAGATAGTATTGCTACCCCTAGTTCTGGTCTTGGTGATGATGAGACAAAACCATTGTGGAAGTATGTGACTAGGCTTGAAAAGAATGGTAAAGGGGTGGAAATGTGAGATGACAATGCAATCTATGTGGCAATACTTCTAATAGCTCGTACACTCGGGTTAGGGCTCATTTGTAATTATTATGTATTTGATGGTATTGTACTGCTGTTGAATGGTTAAATGAAATTGCATCATGTCTTTTTATGCACTTTCTTAAGATACAACTTTTTAGAAATTAAACGCTAGGTGTACATAGTAAAAAAATATATATCACATATCATATATATATAAAAAAAATATATATCTATATATATATAACATTTGTCGTATCCCCGCTGCACCCGTATCCTAAAATTTTAAAAAAATGCCATATCCCCGCATCCCACCCGTGTTGTATCCGCATCCGAACCCGTGTCGTATCCGCATCCGCACCCGTACCCGTGCTTCTTAGCCTACCCTCAAGATTTAAAAGTTAGAACTCGTCTATCTAATCTAATTTTTAAAGAAGGTATGACACAGTATACGCGATTTTAACAGCAACAAGCATTAATTGATGAGCCAAACCCAACTTAAACGACACTTATCAATTCATCTGTCAATCTGTACCAACTATGGCTCATCAACTGCATAAAATGATCAACAGTGGCACTACATAGGAACAACCTTTCGTATTGAATCCTTAGTCATATTTAATTTCAGTATTCAGTAGAAGCCTAAGTGACTTTGGTTTATAAACAGTCTATCACAATTACCGTAGCATCAAATGATATTCGAGAAAAATGTCAACTAATTTATTTGACTCCAGATGATTTTAGTACAATTAAGTAGCACTGAGGGACAATATCTTTATCCCTTACCTGCCCATTGCAAATATACTTCATCTAATTTGAATTGAAAATTACTGTATTACCATTGTACTTTTTTTGTTTTTAACAGCTAGTGAATTTCAAAGTAAAAGCTTTAAAAAAGCCTTTTATTTGTATGACTGGCTGGGCTTTATAAAAGCAAGGTAATGAAAACTGTGTATATATCATGGAGAGGATGAACAGATACACTTGAAGCCTTTCAAACAGCTGAGAATGCACTTGATTCTGTTAGTATGATCAAGATTGAGGACTCCAATAGAATGTACCTGCCCATTTGAAAACTGCACAATTCGCCGGGACGTGGGAAGAAAGTGAGACATCTGGCCAGCCTTTGCCTGAGTTTCCTCACCCTCTATTTTGTTCATATTGTCTTGCTCACTGACTTTTGTATCCTTGGCAGTAGTGAGTATCCTTCCTACATACAAGAAATTCCTACAACTCATAAAACTTGCTAAATCACCAAATATATCTACATACAGTAAAGCCAGCAAAATTGATACACTTCGTCGGACAAACCTATACTAAAATATGTCTTGGAAAGTGGGCTATAAGGATGTGATCGACAAGCCCAGACCCCAGCAATAAAGGAAGCCTCGTGCACTGGTACGCCCTTATTATTTTATAAGTAATAATTAATTAATTTGAAAATCCACGTTTACTTTGTCCGTTAAACGAGATTTTCTTCTCGCCTTGTTTCCTTCCTTTTCATTTCCTTTGGAGGGCAGGAACGGGGGTGTTATGCTTTATTCCTGCTAGCTAAATATTGGTTAACATCAAAAACACTATGTAGATTAAGAAAATTATAGTACCTACAATGTCTGTGCTTGAGACTCCTTCAGTGCGTTTGATCTGCTTGTAGCGGCCAGCTTTTTTTGCAAGAGCATAAGCATCGGTTCCATCCGGAAGTAGGCAAGGATCGTCGCCATGTATAATATAATCAATCTTATGCTCGTTGAAGAGACGATTCATAAACTCCTCAGTAATTTCATAAGGAGCATTAGCTATGACTTCATCAACCCATTTCAACCCGCTAACAAGAACCAACCTAGAAATGACCTCAGATTAGATCACAAGAATAACAATCATCTGCATTCCACTGTACAATTGAAATCTTTAAGTCAAAATGATGAAGTCTATGGGAAACAGATATTTGCTACTAAAATCTTGCCAAATAGTTGATGTGCTATCCATAGAGGAAATTTGCAACATTTCTGCAATTTTACACACCATTTCTTGCAGTATTAAAGACCAGTTAGAAAATTAAGTCTACAGAAAACCAGCTAGAAGGACCAATGATTGCAGGACTAGCAGATACATTATCATACTAGAAGTTATCTACTGCTATAGTTACTAATCCCATTGATTGTCCAAAAGTGTACATAACTTCCAGGTCGGTAACAATTCTTGTTTTTCTGATAAGTAACCACACATGAGTTCCAGCCAAAAAGAAGAGGAAACACCCAATTACAAAAAGCTCAGAGTAAGGCAATAAACGAAGACTTGCCTTATCAAAGAACCAAAAGCACGTTACAGAATGATATACATCGTTGTGATCAGTCTCTAATAGCTTAACGTTTTAGAGAAACCGGTAACTTAGCATGGTACCAGAGCTCTCTTTGCGCAAGATCTTGGGTTCAATTCTTCCTGTTTGTGAATTGGCGCCATTTATTATGGTACAATCTGCAATCAGTTAATTTGTGCACTTAATGGTGTTGCACCTTTATTTGTCTCTCCACTTGCGTGAGGGGGAGTATTAAAGCATGATATACATTGTTGGGATCATTCTTTACCAGCTTAAGCTATTAGAGCCAATAGCAACAAAGGCCAAGTTCGAAAAACTATGCTTGGCATTCGAGATGGATCCTTTCACCCCATTGAGTGTTTCCCGTTTTGCTCCAACCCTCCAACCAACATCAATATCCACATTCCAATCTTCAAGACACGAAACCAGAAATCCAACCCACCTCCCCAACCCCCTTTCCAATTTTGCAGCAGCTCCAGAACTGAATGCGGTATGACCCATGAATGAAAATTCGAAAGCCCAGGATTGATAAGGGAAGGCACTGCGATTCAACAAATGGTCCACAATCTACTCCACCATGCAACAGTAATCAACTTAAAACTCAACCCCTTCCCCCTTCGACTATCCATAGTGCTAAATTTTCCAATGCACACCAGAGAGACTTTGGACGATCCTTCTTCTTCCAGACTACCTTCGGGGATGGGGGTGCCACTCCTGCTACAGAAAGGGCATGATTAAACAATCTAACCTGACAGGATCCCCTAAGAAAGAGCGACATTCCCATGCACCCTCGGCATCAGGCCTAACACAATAGATGATACACTGCTTGCTGAAATATCAAGACAATCGACACCATGAGCATTCTCACTTTCAGAATAACAAGATGAACAACCGAGAAGAGCTCTCACCATGGCCAAGCGGATCTCAACTCATTGACAAGTTCCAGCAGAAAATCTAATAGCTTGAAAGACTCATCCCACCCGTTTAACATTCCCCTCTGACTCCACTCCACTATTGCCAAGCCTCCTTAGTGGCTGATTCTCCCAAACTCTGGTAATTGGCCGCAATAGCATCCAGCCATACCACATCACCTTATATAGGATAAAAGCTTTCTCTCACAACCAAAAGTGATACTTAAACTGACAATCACTCATCCAACCTTTCTCAACTATCATGCAAACCAGAATTTATTTTCCATTATTTGGTCTTTCTTCTTAGAAACTATTTATAAGCACACTTCATGGTGAAATTCGTTCATTAGAAGCTCTTCTCTTGGTAATTGTTAAAGATCCAAGTGCTACTTTTTCCAAGGTCACACTTTTTGTAGGGGGCTTAACAGCACATATTAAGACTAATGGCACACAGAATACTTGTCATGTCCTAATATGCCTGCTGATTTACAACACAATCAGATGATGATAACAGAAAAGCATGTCGTACTTAACACCATGGGAGGGCAAATATACAACTTCCAAATCATGACAGTATTAAGCAAAGCAAACGTATACTAGCCAGACAATCTTAGTAGTTCGACAGAAATGGAACTCAGAAATTTTTTATTACAACAAGTTCTCCTGTATTAAACCAATGTGATTTGCATGATCATACTGGTCCAACAAAGGAGAACTAAACCAATTTATATCGTTCAAGTCCTCTCACATTGAACTGGTGTGATCGGCATGATCATATTTCATGAATTAAAAAAACAATACACCACAAGTCACAACCTCTTAGAAAGAAAATGGGAACAAGTGCATTTATGTACTATAGTGAAACTTACAATAGTTCCAAGAAGACTTTGCATTTTCTCAAAGTAATATCAATGTATATGTGGTGAAAGAGATCCATATTTGTACCTCTCTTCCATGGATAAAACGGGGGGGCCCTTATTGGCTATGATCTCTTCATCACTCACGACTCCAACAACCAATTCATCTCCCAGTGCCTTGGCTTGCCTCAAAGCATTTGCATGGCCATAATGCATCAAATCAAAGCACCCGTCCATGTAAACCCGAACACGCTTCGTCACACATTTCTTCTTTTGAAAAATCCTAAAATCCGGTAGTAAATAAGGTAAAGTAGGAACGGCTATCCCACCAAAGTAGCTTGTTGACAACCCTAGCAGGGCAGTGAGCATTATAACACCAAAGAGATGTGGGTAGTAGTACACCCCATCCCAAGTCCAACTGTTGCTCTCAAATTCCATATGCCCCATTTCCTTTTCTCTTTTCTAGGGTCCTTGAAGGCCTCTTCGCAAGATCAGAGGAGACACAAACCCTGCAAAACAAACCATTCAAACAAGATTATTAAAGCATTGGATATCTCAACATGTAAACAACAATCAGTCAAACTAAAGAATCAAGAACTAGCAGCCCACAAAAATTTAATATTGAGCAACCAGAATTCAGGCAGAAGAGATATGACAAAGTTCTAACTATGAAGACAAAATCTTTAACAAACTGTAGATATTGTCATTATACACGAAACAAGAAAACCGAATCACGAAATAATAATAAAAAAAAGACCATATGGTATTTCACGTATGAAATCATAAAATTGTAACCCAAAACATATAGCAATCGAGAATATGAAAAGAAAACAAGAGAGGGGTACTCATACACGAAATAAGAACCATAATTCCAAAACATATACACAAGTACAAGCACATGCAATCATAGTTAAAATTTAAACAACACTGGGTAATTTTGGAAATGGCCTAAAAGCTGAATCTGGCTGGAAAAAGTGAGAAGCAGATCAAGAAAAAGAAACAACCTGAGGGTTGGAATTTGGACTTTCAAGGAAAATGAGATAATGGGTATTTGAAACATGAATTGCTCAATGCATGAATCATGTTATGATCTGCGTGGGCATTGAAGTTTTTACCTCCCAGAAATTGTCAAAGTCGAATCTTTTTCTTTTACCTTTGCGTTTGTGCTCGTGTCTCCTCTTTCTTTCGGTGCCTCTCCTTCGCTCTGCTATAGCCTTGATCCTTGTCCAAACGGAGAAAAGGGACCCCTCAATTGCTCACAAGCCTGTGTATTATTAGTAAGAAAATCAACCCGCTTTCTCTCTTACAAATATATATATATATATATATATAGCCGTGACACCATATATATATATGTGTGTGTGTGTGTGTGTGTGGTCTACCTCTGCAGTTGTCATAACTGGGGAAATTTTGGCAGGGTTAGCTGTATTTTCGATCTTCATTCACCAATTACAATATTATATGTGAATTTTAAATTAAATGAATTTGTACATGGCATGCTATTCCGATGATACAGTTTTGATCAAATTATAAGTAAATTTATCGTGTTAGATTATGTTACTTTAAAGCAGTGTTATTATATTTTCTTATTATTTTTTCTTTCGATACAATTATAAGAATTTCAGATGAAGTTATACGCTATATGCTTTTCAAATGACATAATTTTGATAATATTATTGTCAGATTGTCAATTAATGACTTTGTACCGAGGGGATCCCTAGTAATTATGGCAAAGTTATAAAGTTATATTTTTTAGCTCTTAAAATATGCAAGGGTGACAATTTTTGTCATACTTATGTTTTTTAATAGTTTAAATTTGTACGAATCTAGAATTTTATTTAGGAAAGGTTTTTTTTGCTCGAATAAAATTGAAGATACTACGCCTTCAATTACAGTGATAAATAATTGTCACTAAAATAGGATATCGTACAAACACGTAAATTCACAAATTTTAGCGATACTCAGTTTTAGTGACTAACTGAATTTAAAGGCTATGGATTGTCACTCGTCAAAGAGTTCTAGCCTTTTACTACAACCCTTTGTAGCTTAAATTTTCACTTTAAGAATTAGCTTACACTCACAGAAATAATTGTTGTCTTACTATTAGCGTCATACGTTTTGTGTCACATGGACACAACGTGTTATCAAATACGTTAATTAATTTGACACGAAGTCTTTTTCATGAATTTTGTTACATAATAAGTTGGTCAATTGCAAAGTGCTTGTTGAAATGTCACACAAATCTGATGTTGGTACGATTACGTAATGCTATCGAAGAGTCATGAATAGCAAAGTCATTGTTTTCTCATGATACTCCTTGGGATGAGGTTACGAACATTTTTCAAATATTTCATTTTTACAACCAAGCTAACTAAAACTTGTGTAGTCTCTCAAAAAAGCTCTACTTCTTATTTTTCCCCTTGGCTATACAATTGGAAGCTCCGCACTAAAAATTTGTGTGTAAAAGTGACTTATATGTAATAATTATCTTTTTAAACTGTGGTATTTCTCGTTAAGTTCTAAGTAAACATTTTCTATCTTTCTAGATCATAAAAGGAGCTATTAATAATAGCATATCAATCAATCAATCAAATTCTGGTAAATATTCAAGAATTTTAGTATAATAAATACTTTACTCCTCTTTCTATATAGATAATAATTATTAATAATAATTTCTATTTCTACTATTTGCCTGCTAGTCTTTTACTCTTTTATTATTACTTGGTAATTAAGCAAGCTGAACGCGTCAAGCTACGTTAGACGTGAGGAAAGCCCCAGCTGCTCAAGCACTCTTTGGCCACGTGGAAGCACCTTAAATTGACACGTTTTAAGCCTTATGTTGCTTTTGCCGTTGCTAAGGTCAAACTTACACCAATGTCGACGGAGATAGACGGAGACTTGTGGTCTTGCGTTCGCGATATCAAAGCTCATTTTTATATGTTTTATGGGATACTGATCACTTCAGTATTGCTTTTATAAGGTTCGTATTAGTTATCATATCTTGGTGCCTATAATAGTTATATAGTTGTAGTAGCTAATAATGAAAAAAAAAAACTATACTAGTATTTTCTTATGAGAAAAGGATCCAAAAAAGAATAAAATGCCAATCTTTAGTATTAGTCTATAAGAGTTCTGACCGTTCTCGAGAAAAAGATGATGTCATGTACCAACGTTTTATAGCAACAGTCTCGAAAACCATTTGTGTGTGTGTGTCCCCTATTGTATTGCTTGTATAATAATAATAATAATAATAATTGTATTAACTAGCATAAATCAGCGGCCGTATAAAATAGTCATATTAGCTAAAGGATCAAGCAAAGAGTAAAATGTCAAATCTTCAATTATATTATATAGTTTATAAGAGTTCCACTCGTTCTAATCAAACGAAGATGACCAAGTTTCATGCAACTAATATATAGTATTAAATGGAACAAACAAAAATTTTCGGCTTGAAAAGTCTAAACATCTAGAGGATTATTGCTTCTTTGCATTAGAAGTCTTCGGACAAATGTTTTTAAAATCAGACCGTTCATGATATCTCCAAATAATGGGGTTTAGGATTTTTCTAGCGATATATTTGAGCAAATTAAACAGTAAAAATATTGTTTTTTGAGATTACTTTCTTGTCTCGTGGTGTCCGAGTCCAAGGCATCATCATTTGCAGGCTTGTACGATAACAAGTAACCTCGCAAAGGGGAGCAATATCAAGACGAACTCGCTTCCGTGCTGCGTCATTTTTCTGCAGCGTAACTATATCGACATGTGTGCATGTAAAGTAAGAGTGAAAATAGTCTTGGTGAGGGAAGGACCTTGCTGTGTACTAAGGGTAGGTTTGACACTCTTTTTTTGCCTCTTTTTTTTCAATTTTAAAAATTAAAAAAAAAAGGAGCGTTTAGTAACCATTTTTTTTTCAATTTAAAAAATCAGTTTTTAAAATGAAGAGTAAAAAAAAACTCCAAAAACTAGTTTTTTTTTTTCACTTTTGGTTTTTTTTTTTTAGACCACCACCACCGGCAGCCACCTCAGGCGACCACCGCCGGAGACTGCCGGCAGCCACCTCCGGCCGCCGGCGACCACCGCCGGAGACTGCCGGCAGCCACCTCCGGCCGCCGGCGACCACCGCCGAAGACTGCCGGCAACCACCACCGGCCGCCGGCGACCACCGCCGGAGACTGCCGGCAACCACCTCCGGCCGCCGGCAGCCACTGCCAGAGACTGCCGGCAGCCACCTCCGGCTGCCGGCGACCGCCGCCGGAGACTGCCGGCAGCCACCTCCGGCCGCCGGCCACCACCACCGTCGACCACCGCTACGACCCACCACCGCCACCGCAAACCACAAAAAAAAGTCAAAATAAAAGGGTTACCAAACACCAAAAAAAAAATTTTGTCAAACGAACCCTAAGCTTAGATTTGTAGAGACTTGGCGTTTCAAATGATATGTTCATTGTCTAACAACATTGACTCTCTTAGCCATATTAAGAAAAAGGTCCACTTTTACCCATACGAGGTAACTTGAGATCATATCATTTGACACGATCAACATGAGATCAAATCATTTGATACGATCAACATGAGATCATATCATTTGACACGATCAACACGACACTTCAGCTGTTTTCACACCATCAACATGACACTAAAGTTTAGATGTAATATCGTTTGTAGAAATAATGCATTTTTTCTGCTTGTGTTAAAGATTGGTGAGATTCAAAACTTTCTGCTCTGGAATTCTCCATGGAAAGCGTAATAAGGACCGGGAGTTCATCCTTCAGCCCGAGCACCATGTAATGCCCAGACATTAGTGAAGTCTGTGCCAATGGTTGTTGTGCAACTGCATAATGTGTAATTTTGATAATCCAAGCCTCTTTTTCCCCGTGTTTCATAACTAAAATCCTTCATTAACATGAAATTCCAACATTTAGGCCCCCCCGGGCATCCCACCCCCCATCCTGACGGGGCGCAAGAGAGAGAAAGTAAAGACGTAGGAAAAGGAAGAAGAAGAAACAAATTGGAAGTAGATGACAGGGAACGTTATTTCCACTAAGAATGGGGTAAACTTCGTCATGCAACTCTTATAGAGTCTCAATTTCTCCCAGTCACTGCTCTCAAAAACGACCGACAGAACCAAATCTGCTTAACGTCCCGAGCCTGGACGATCTGACCAAGACTTTTCCATTACGTTTGCAACCAGTTAGTTACTTTCCCTGTCATTTTGTAGTACAGCGTAATCAAATTCAGCTTACGGTCGTTTTCAGTCCCTTAGCTTAAAATTTTAGCGACCAAAGTTTAATGGCTAGACCTTTTGGTAACATTTTGGATTGTAACAAGCACACATGACCCACATGCATGGAGGTAACCATTTTAATCACATACCCTTGTTTAGAACGACGGTACTCAAATTGGTGGCTGACTCTGTAAATTCATATTCAGTTGCATTTCATTAGTTTGGTTAAACCATCTCATGTTCACTTTAATACTTTCTTTTTGTACCTGTGAAGTGTCAACTCTCGCGCAGGAGGAGTTCTTGTCTTCTCTTGAAGTGTCTTAAAGGGTACCCTGTAGCATTCCTCGCATAAGTGCAATGCATACATATCAGGTGAGTGTAGGAAAAAGATTAAAGAATGCATGGAAATGAAAATGATGAGATGTTATGGTGGTACGTGAGAGGAGAGAGACTATTGGATGTTAAAATCCAGTTGGGAGTGAGCTTGTGGTTTTGTATGTAAGGCCGTGAGAGCGCGAGCAGCAGAGGTTGAAGAATGAAAGAGGATTGGTCTGTTATTGTTTCTATGCACGAATAGCAAGGCAAAAAACTATTGGCATTCGTGATGGGTTTCGTATATATCTGAAGTCAAGGGAAGTAAAGAAAGGCAGTGTAAACTGTAAATATGGATAAAAGGTGCAAGGAGAATTTCAATCTGATTATGGTCCATTGTTTGTGTTATTTGAGAAAGGGGTAATTTTTTATGTGCCCCTAAACTTGGTGGGAAAAGCCTCGCCAAAATCAATGCCCCTTATATGTGTATACACAGATATGTGTGCATACATTTTGTCGCGGAGAAGAGAAGCTTGGAATTGTTGGCTTACCTATGGCGTATGCTCTATGCCACTGTGGGCACGTTGCAACATTGAAGACATCGTGGACTGATCTCAACCTTAGAAGAAGATTCCTCTTATAGGCCCACTTTGCTGTAATAATCCTAATTTCTCCATCTTTTAGTCCCTTTCGTTATTTCAAGTTAATTTTGTTACACACGTCAGAATGGAGCGTGAACGTGAAGGGTGCAGAGGAAGAGCGGTGACTCTACCACCGTTGCTCTTATTGAGCTGGGCCATGATCCCCTTGTGCTTCTATCAACTGAGTTAAGTGGATAAACGTAGTTAAGGAATAGAAGATTTCAAAGAGCCCTAAGCAGCGCAAGCTCTGATGCAATAACCTAAACAGTAACCAAAGCAATAACATAATAATTTCCAGTATGCCTCTTAAGTTTGAACTTTTAACCATACATTAAGTCCCTTTATAATTCCCTGCGGTAAAACATCTACATCAACATCCACAAAGGCAACCCCCCCAAATAAATACATACCTAAACATCCCCAAAACCAAAGCTCAGCTCGGTTCGACATTAGTGATCAAAGTGATTTTGCAAATAAACATCCAAACATAAAAAAAATAGAGCTCAGCTCTGAGGTACATCAGTGATCAAAGTGACTTTACAAATAAACATTCTTACATCCAAAAAGAGAGCTTTGCTCTGCGATCCAAGTACAAAATACAAGCAATTCCAAGTCTCAGCTCTCATTTCTACTGCCTATGCTTCTCCTAGAGGTGGTCTAACTTCCTCGAGTGGATGGTGGTGGCGTGGCATGTTCTTGCTCTACTTCAGGGGGAGTGGCCTGATTTGTATTGCTTTTAAGAGGGTTGCTATCATTTGCATTGGTCGTATTTGCACTGCTTTGGCCTTCTGAATTATATGCTTGACCTTGAAAGACGAACAAATGTATTACTACATTCCTTAAAGTAGTAATCCAGTGAGGGTTAAGTTCCAAAATAACAATTATAATCCCACTTAGATTCCGTCTACCAAATTTTCTGCAAGTCCTCTTGTTATGCCCCAATTGACCATAGTAAGCATACTTATACCATTCTTAGGGGCTCTCCTTAATGCTGCTACTGTATTTGTCCGTGATGGTGCCGCCGTTGCACTTGGCTGTGATGGTGTAGCTGTTGCACTTACTTCACCTTGAACCTGTATAAACTAACATAGATGGTTAAACATATTCAAGCTAAGTACATGCAACGAACAAAAGTGGCTAAAAATTTAACCATGGTGCAGATTCTCTGTCATGCCCATCTTGATGACACATGTTGCGCCTGACTGTATCTTGAAATTTCCTTATCATATATTAGGGTTTTACTGCTTTGTATCTTTTGTCTTTCTCTTTTTTCTTTTTGCCTGGCTCTTTCCTAACAATTGGAGGACAAACCTTAGGTAAATGTGACCAGGGCCATGTATCCTAGCTATTGACTGGGAATATGATGTGCTCATAACTTGTTCATACCCTATTCTGGTCAGACCAGCAGGGACCGCTAGGGAACCCGTGTCGCACGACACATCATCCAGTCAACGGTCAATTATTCAACGCCATAATCAGGTCAAAGCGCATCTCCTTTCGAGCATCCACATGCGTCACCAGTGCAGCGACATCAACACGGTCAAACTGTTGGAAAAAGGAAGGGGTCGGCCACTCCCTTCCTAAGGGGGTCGGCCACCCTTTTCTTCAGGGGGTCGGCCACCCCTTTTCTAAGGGGGTCGGCCACTCCCTTCCTAAGGGGGTCGGCCACCCTTCTCTTCAGGGGGTCGGCCACCCCTTTTTTCTAAGGGGGTCGGCCACTCCCTTCCCAAGGGGGTCGGCCACCCTCTTCCCCAAGGGGGTCGGCCACCCTTTTGCCTTGCAAGAGTCATTCCTAAACCCCAGACATCACTCATTATGCTCTCTACCATCCGCGCTCAACATCGATGGTCACTTGGCGCTCATCGCCGACCGTGCGCAATCGTCACGACGGCAGCACACTATCCTAAGTATTGCTCCATGACAGTCGTCGCCGCGCCCTTGCGCCCCGCTAATGATTCGGGCCCCGACACTAAGTATTGATACATGCCCCCGGCATTAAGTATTACTCCGCGACAGTCGTTGCCGCGCCCTTGCGCCCCGCTAATGATACGTGCCCCCAGCACTAAGTATTGATACGTGCCCCCGGTACTAAGTATTACTCCGCGACAGTCGTCGCCGCGCCCTTGCGCCCCGCTGATGATACGTGCCCCTGGCACTAAGTATTGCTCTGCGACAGTCGTCGCCGCGCCCTTGCGCCCCGCTAATGATATGTGCCCCGGCACTAAGTATGGATACGTGCCCCCGGCACTAAGTATTGCTCCGCGACAGTCGTCGCTGTGCCCGTGCGCCACTTCCATGACATGTGACCACGACACCAGGTATGGTCTCGCGACAGTTATCGCTACGCCCATGCGCCACAATCAATGTCTCGTGCTGTAGGCACCGCGCCCATGCGCCACAATCATGTTATATGCTTACGGGATGGGCTCACAACCTGAAAGCCATCGCTGTCTTCATTCCGGGGGGCTTCACTCCGTGCTCCGGCACGAGGACCCTTCGCAGCGTGATAGGCGACTCCTCTGGGACACTATCTCCGCCAGGGTGCTTGCGTGACTGGCCTACGTGCTCTGGCACTGGGGGCTCGCGTCGGCACCCCTAAGGACTATGACCCCCGGGTCACTCCGAGATGGGAGCAGGTCTTCGGAAGGGCATCCAGCCTAGTCCACCTGGCAGCTGGCCGTCGGGTCTTCCCCACTGCTGCCAGGCCTGTGGGATTCAGTAAGGGCTTGGACTGGAGGCTGGGGCAACGGGCTACTCTGACCATGCTACCGCGGCATGATCAGTCTCCTCAGACAGGCAAAGAGATGTTGCAAGGGCAGGGCAGCACGAACTTACGGACCGCCAGTCCTAACAGGGAATCAGTTCTTTGGCCCCCTGGCGACGTGTCGTTCCTAGGGGGTGACACATGTCAACTTATGACACATGCACATTTTTGCCTATAAATAGTGGACTTTGGAGCTTTTCCAAAGATCTTTCTCTCATTTGAACTTTTCACTTTCTCTCTAAAAAGACATTCTCTCTGGAATTCTAGTAAGAGAAACACACTTGGACTCCCGTCCCCGAACCCTCGACGCTGCACCTTCATCACGGACCGTCGACTGTCGGCCCTGTTCGTCGTCCCCCTGTCTGCGCGGCGCTGCCAGCCCTTGCAACCTGTCTGGGGAGCCTTGCCCTCAGCCCTTACGCCATCCTTGCTGTCTCCCGCGTAGCATCGAACTCTTTTCCGCATCAACATTTTGGCGACTCCGCTGGGGAGGTGAGTATCGTGTTGCAGTCTGCATATCTTCCAGACTTAGGCACCATGCATGTGCAGCGGAGGGCTACGAGGACTACCAACATTGCAGTTCATTCCTTGCTTGACACACTCACGCAACCATGCCTCAGCAACGTATGGCTACCAGAACTACCGGTCACATCCTCTACCCAGCCATCCAAGAGGCCGTCATTTCCAGACTTGGAGAATATTCAAGCTAACATTGTTCTACTGGCACCACCTTTGGTGTTATGTTTCACTTCATTGGGGGCTTCACCCCTTGCCTACCCCAAGCAATCCAAGCTCCCTACCCCTTCTGCATGCCTCTCATTGCAGCGACTTGATACGTGGTGCACGAGGTGGCTCGAGCCACGCTACTAAGTCTCAACTCCGTCAGCCGACATCCCCCTCGGGCAGTGCGACCTCGCGCGCATGCATGCAACACGTCTTGCCAACCCACCTGTGCTTCGGTCACTCATTCGGTCGTCGATGCCGACCCACCGCCGAGCTCTACTCTCCGTCTTCAACACTTGGAAAAATTTCTTCATTTTTCGCGGTCGGGTCATCACCCCTGCGACTCCACTCAACACCCTCCCCTCTCTTCAACACTTAGAAAAATTTCTTCATTTTTCACGGTTGGGTCATCACCAGCGAGGCTCAACACTTAGAAACATTTGTTCATTTTTCGCGGTCGAGTCATCACCCCCGCGACTTCACTCGGCGCCCTTGTCACTCTTCAACACTTAGAAAAATTTCTTCAGTTTTCACGGTCGGGTCATCACTAGCGGGGCTCAACACTTGGAAAATTTTCTTCATTTTTCGTGGTCAGGTCGTCATCCCCACGACTTCACTCGGCACCCTCCCCTCTCTTCAACACTTAGAAAAAATTCTTCATTTTTTTCGCGGTCGGGTCATCACCCCCGCGACTTCACTCGGCGCCCATGTCACTCTTCAACACTTAGAAACATTTCTTCATTTTTTGCGGTCGGGTCATCACCCTCATTCTACACTTAGAAAAATTTTCACAAAAATTTTTCACCCTCCGGTGCTCTCTCCAACACTTAGAAAATTTTTCAATGAAAATTTTCATCAATCCCTAACCTCACTCTTTCTCTCCCTTTCCCCTCAAAATTATTCTTACTCAAAATTTTGCATCCCCTCTCATGCTCCTTTTATAGGCTTAAAAAAAAATTTGAAATTCAAAATTCAATTGCAATTTCAAAGTAAAAAAATCAAAACAGCCCAGATGGGCAGAAACCGACCCGTGCCTGCCCTGCCCCGTTTCCCCTATTTATTCAGCTTAAGCGGGTCAACCCGACCCTCACGTTGGCCCGACCCACCCCTAATTCCCCAAACCCTAATTTCCCTTCTTTTTCTCTTTTCTCCAGGCAAACCGCTCCTCTTGCGCCGCACCGCCATCTCGACCTTCATCGTCCGCCGGCCGACCTTCCCGGTGTCGCCACTCCTCCCGCCGACCACCTTTCCCCTTCGGCTCTCTCCCTCTCCTCTCCCCCGACCCCGCGTGCCCACGGCTCCATGGCAGGCCATGGCCGCTGCCGACCCCTCTCCCCCTTCTCCTTTTTTCTCTCTGCTTTGGCCCTTCTCCCCGTAACCCACCTGGCCGACCCACCTGGCCGACCCAACTACCCTGGCCGACCCCCCCTCGACCTCTTTCACTCTCCCTCTTCCCTGATCACGTAAGCCCGCATTGCGCGGCCGAAGGTGCTGCGCCGTGCCCCCTTTCTTATTTCATCTCCACCCTGCCGACCCCCTGCTACCCCGCCGACCCCACCTATCGGCCCCTCCTCTCTCTTCCTCTCCCCTACCCTGTAAGCCCGCCGACGGCGCGGCAGCCCCCATCCTTCGCCCTTTTTTCCAACTCCGGCCATTCACACCACCACACAGCTGGCCGACCCCCCGGCCGAGCCCCGCTGGCCGACCCAAAAGCATTCTGCCTTTTCAAAAAGCACCCACAATTTTCAAAAAGGCAACATCGCATTCTGCCTCCGCCGCCACAATGCCACACCTTCGGCCCACACCTTCAGCAACCCCCATCGCCCCTTGCCCTGGCACCGTCTCTACGACCCTCGTCGCTCGTCGCCCGGGCTCCATCTCCGCGACGTTCGTCGTTCCTCGCCCGGGGGCTGTCTCCGCGACCTTCATCGCTCATCGCCCGGGCGCCGTCTCTGCGACCCTCATCGCCAGCGCCGTGCGTACCTCCTGCAACCCTCGTTGCCCGTCACCCGGGGGCTGTCTCCGTGACCCTCGTCGCTCGTCGCCTGGGTGCCGTCTCTACGACCCTCGTCGCCAACGCCGTGCGCACCTCCTGTAACCCTCGTTGCCAGTCGCCTGGGGGCTGTCTCCGCGATCCCTGTTGCATGTCACCCGGGTGCCATCTCTGCGACCCTCATCGCTCGTCACCCGGGCGCCCTCCGCGACCCATGTCGCCAGCGCCGTGCATACCTTCTGTGCGGACCCCCACTACCAGCACCGTGCACACCTTCCGCGACGCCCGTCGCCAGCACCATGCCCACCTTCCGCAACACTCGTTGCCCATCGCCCGGTGGCTGTCTCCGCGACCTTCGTCGCTCGTCGCCTGGGCGCCGTCTCTGCGACCCTCGTCGCCAGTGCCGTGCGCACTCCTGCAACCCTCGTTGCCCATCGCCCGGGGGCTATCTCCGAGACCCTCGTCGCTCCTCACACGGGCGCCGTCTCCGTGACCCACGTTGCCAGCGCCGTGCATACCTTCCGCGCGGACCCCCGCCACCAGCGCCGTACGCAACTTCCGTAACTCTCGTCGCCCGTGTCACTCGCGTCCATGTGCCGGCTCTACGACTCTCATCGCCCTCACAGATTTGTTACTCGCGTCTGTGCTACAGTTCCGTGTCTCCCGTCACCCGTGCTCCTTTGTGACTCTCGTCGCCCGTGCACCATCTCCGTGACCTTCATCGCCCACGTCTGCGCAACAGCTCTGCGACTCTCGTCGCCCTCTCTCCAACTCTGCGACTCTCATCGCCCGCACGCCACCTCTACAACCTTCGTCGCACGTATCCACATGACAACTCCGCGATGGGCCCCGTCGCCCATGTGTCATCTCTGCGATCCCCGTTGCTCATGCCAACTCATCGTGCTCTCTACAATGCACGCTCAACGCCAATGGTCACTTGATGCTCATCACCGACCGTGCACAATCGCGATGACAGCATCACCAAGTATACATCCGCGATAGTCGTCGTCGTGCCCATGCACCAGAACCATGTTACAAGCCTCCGGGCATCACACCTGTTCACCACACCATGCGCCCCCACCATAGACGTGGAACATGCTTCGACCCACTCTCCGAAGTGTGCAGCATTCCGGGGGATCCGTTCGTAGTGCTCAGGCACGAGGACCCCTCCCTGCAGCATGGGCTGAGCGCCATCACAGGCTTAGCACCATCGCCGGCTCAATCAAACTGCGGCATGGGCTGAGCGCCATCACGGGCTTAGCGTCATCGCCGGCTCAATCAAACTGCGGGACGGGCTGTATGCCGTCGCCGGCTCAATCAAACTGCGGCATGGGCTGAGCGCCATCACGGGCTTAGCGCCATCGCCGGCTCAATCAAACTGCGGGACGGGCTGTATGCCGTCGCCAGCTCAATCAAACTGCGGCATGGGCTGAGCGCCATCACGGGCTTAGCTCCATCGCCGGCTCAATCAAACTGCGGGACGGGCTGTATGCCGTCGCCGACTCAATCAAACTGCTGCATGGGCTGAGCGCCATCACGGGCTTAGCGCCATCGCCGGCTCAATCAAACTGCGGGACGGGCTGTATACCGTCGCCGGCTCAATCAAACTGCAGCATGGGCTGAGTGCCATCACGGGCGTAGCGCCACTGCCGGCTCAATCAAACTGCGGGACGGGCTGTATGCCGTCGCTGGCTCAATCAAACTGCGGCATGGGCTGAGCGCCATCACGGGCTTAGCGCCATCGTCGGCTCAATCAAACTGCGGGACGGGCTGTATGCCGTCGCCGGCTCAATCACCGGGGGCTCTGGCCCTCGTAGCAGGATGGGCTCTAACCACATCGTTTATGCGTACGGTGTCCGCTCGGGTTGCCCCTTCGCGCACACCACACGCAGGGGGCTATGTTCATACCCTATTCTGGTCAGACCAGCAGGGCCCGCTAGGGGACCCGCATCACACGACACATCATCCAGTCAACGGTCAATTATTCAATGCCATAACCAGGTCAAAGCGCATCTCCTTTCGAGCATCCACATGTGTCACCAGTGCAGCGACATCAACACGGTCAAACTGTTGGAAAAAGGAAGGGGTCGGCCACCCCTTTCCAAGGGGGTCGGCCACTCCCTTCCAAAGGGGGTCGGCCACCCCTTTCCTAAGGGGGTCGGCCGCTCCGTTCTTAAGGGGGTCGGCCACCCTTTTCTTCAGGGGGTCGGCCACCCCTTTTTAAGGAGGTCGGCCACTCCCTTCCTAAGGGGGTCGGCCATCCTTTTCTTCAGGGGGTCGGCCACCCCTTTTCTAAGGGGGTCGGCCACTGCCTTCCTAAGGGGGTCGGCCACTGCCTTCCTAAGGAGGTCGGCCACCCTTCTCTTCAGGGGGTCGGCCACCCCTTTTTTCTAAGGGGGTCGGCCACTCCCTTCCTGAGGGGGTCGGCCACCCTCTTCCTCAAGGGGGTCGGCCACCCTTTTGCCTTGCAAGAGTCATTCCTAAACCCTCGACATCACTCATCACACTCTCTACCATCCGCGCTCAACACCGATGGTCACTTAGCGCTCGTCGCCGACCGTGTGCAATCGTCACGACGGCAGCACACTATCCTAAGTATTGATCCGCGACAGTCGTCGCCGCGCCCTTGAGCCCCGCTAATGATACGTGCCCCGGCACTAAGTATTGATACGTGCCCTCGGCACTAAATATTACTCCGTGACAGTCGTTGCCGCGGCCTTACGCCCCGCTGATGATACGTGCCCCCGGCACTAAGTATTGATATGTGCCCCAGGCACTTAGTATTGCTCCGCGACAGTTGTCGCTGTGCCCGTGCGCCACTTCCATGACATGTGACCACGGCACCAGGTATGGTCTCGCGACAGTTGTCGCCGCACCCATGCGCCACAATCAATGTCTCGTGTTGTAGGCACCATGCCCATGCGCCACAATCATGTTATATGCTTACAGGATGGGCTCACAACCTGAAAGCCATCGCCGTCTTCATTCTGGAGGGCTTCGCTCTGTGCTCCGGCACGAGGACCCTTCGCAGCGGAATAAGCGACTCCTCCGGGACACTATCTCTGCCAGGGTACCTGCGTGTCTGGCCTACGTGCTCTGGCACTGGGGGCTCGCGTCGGCACCCTTAAGGACTATGACCCCCGGGTCACTCCGAGATGGGAGCAGGTCTTCGGAAGGGCATCTTGCCTAGTCCACCTGACAGCTGGGTGTCGGGTCTTCCCCACTGCTGCCAGGCCTGTGGGATTCAATAAGGGCTTGGACTGGAGGCTGGGGCAACGGGCTACTCTGACCATGCTACCGCGGCATGATCAGTCTCCTCAGACAGGCAGAGAGATGTTGCAAGGGCAGGGCAGCACGAACTTAGGGACCGATAGTCCGAACGGATAATCAGTTCTTTTGGCCCCCTGACGACGTGTCGTTCCCAAGGGTGACACATGTCAACTTATGACACATGCACATTTTTGCCTATAAATAGTGGACTTTGGAGCTTTTCCAAAGATCTTTCTCTCATTTGAACTTTTCACTTTCTCTCTCTAAAAAGACATTCTCTCTGGAATTCTAGTGAGAGAAACACACTTGGACTCCCGTCCCCGAACCCTCGATGCTGCACCCTCATCACAGACCGTCGACTGTCGACCCTGTTCATCGTCCCCCTGTCTGCGTGGCGCTGCCAGCCTTCACAACCTGTCTGGGGAGCCTTGCCCTCAGCCCTTATGCCGTCCTTGCTGTCTCCCGCGTTGCCTACCTGGAAGCTGACTCAGACTGCATCCTTTGTGATGGTGTAGCTGTTGCACTTCCTTCACCTTGAACCTGTATAAACTAACATAGATGGTTAAACATATTCAAGCTAAGTACATGCAACGAACAAAAGTGGCTAAAAATTTAACCATGGTGCAGATTCTCTTTCATGCCCATCTTGATGACACATGTTGTGCCTGACTGTATCTTGAAATTTCCTTATCATATATTAGGGTTTTACTGCTTTGTATCTCTTGTCTTTCTCGTTTTTCTTTTTGCCTGGCTCTTTCCTAACAATTGGAGGACAAACCTTAGGTACATTTGACCAGGGCCATGTATCCTAGCTATTGACTGGTAATATGATGTGCTCATAACTTTTTCATGGGTGTGTGTACAAATGGCAAGGATGAACATAGTCCTCAGGTATTTCCCCCACTTTATAAATGACAGCAATTGCATGTGAACAAGGAATCCCTTTAAGTCCCACCTCCTGCATGAATAAGTATTGCATCTAAATTAACATCAAACTGCTGCTGGTTTATGCAAATTATTTGGTAGCTCCTCACAAGCTAATGTAGAATGCTAATCCAAGAATGCACCTTCAGCTTCTCTAGAAGTGCTTGGATTTTTGGACAACTATGGCCACATTTATATTCTCTCATCTACTGACTGTTTTCCTGCGATCTCTTCATCAAGTTCATCCTCATCTTTTCCAACATTGTTCTAATGGGTTTATCTCTACCGATATTCAAGACACCATTATGTGTTTCACAAAATTTATATAGTAAGATGTTGTTGATACGGAAAAGGGGTTCGCTGCTACGTGGAGGTGCCACAAAGGATGCAGTCTGAGTCAGCTTCCAGGTAGACAAAGTAGGAGACAACAAGGATGGAGTAAGGCCTGAGAGCAAGGCTCCCCAGATAGGTCACGAGGGCTGGCAGCACCGCGTAGACAGGACAACAATGAACAGGGCCAACGGTCAACAGTCCGTGTCAAGGGTGAAGCGTCAAGGGTCTGGTGACCAAGGTTCAAATGTGTTTCTCTCACTAGAATTCCAGAGAGAATATCTTTTTAGAGAGAGAAAGTGAAAAGTTCAAATGAGAGAAAAGATCCTTGAATAAGCTCCAAAGTCCACTATTTATAGGCAAAAATGTGCATGTGTCATAAGTTGACATGTGTCACCCCCTGGGAACGACACGTCGCCAGGGGTCCAAAGTACTGATTCTCCGTTGGACTGTCGGTCCCTAAGTTCATGCTGCCCTACTCTTGCGACATCTCTCTGCCTGTCTGAGGAGACTGATCATGCCGCGGTAGCATGGTCAGAGTAGCCCATTACCCCAGCCACTAGTCCAAGCCCTTACTGAATCCCACAAGGTGCGGCAAGAGACGTGCAGAGAACCTGACGGGGGTAAGGGTTGCCCCTGTAGCCAACTGCTAGGTGGACTAGGCGTGATGCCTTCCAAGGACCTGCTCCCTTCCCGGAGTGACCCGTGGGTCATTGCCCTGGTGGCGTCGACGATCAACAGCAATATGAGTAACATGAGTGGCCATGGTCGTCGCTTGGTGCTTAGAGTCCGTTGCGGGGAAGTCTTCGTGTCAGAGTTCCCTGCAAGTGTGATGTTAGTGGCTTTAAGGTTGTGCCAACGATGGCTTTAGGGTTGCGAGCCCATCCTGCTGCTAGGGCAAAAGCCCCCAGTGATTGAGCGGGTGATGGCGCTCAACCCATGCCGTAGTTTGATTGAGCCAGCGACGGTGCGAAGCCAGTCCCGCAGTTTGATTGAGCCGGCGATGGCGCTAAGCCCGTGCCGTAGTTTGATTGAGCCGGCAACGGCACGAAGCCCGTCCCGCAGTTTGATTGAGCTGGCGACGGCACGAAGCCCGTCCTGCAGTTTAATTGAGCCAGGGATGGCGCTAAGCCCGTGATGACGCTAAGCCCATGCCATAGTTTGATTGAGCCGGCGACGGCACGAAGCCCGTCCCGCAGTTTGATTGAGCCTGCGATGGCGCTAAGCCCGTGATGGTGCTAAGCCCATGCCACAGTTTGATTGAGCCGGCGACGACACAAAGCCTGTCCTGCAGTTTGATTGAGCCGGCGACGGCACGAAGCCCATCCCGTAGTTTGATTGAGCCTGCGACGGCACGAAGCCCGTCCCGTAGTTTGATTGAGCCGGCCACGGCACGAAGCCCATGCCGCAGTTTGATTGAGCCGGCGACGGCACGAAGCCCATGTCGCAGTTTGATTGAGCCGGCAATGGCGCTAAGCCCGTGATGGAGCTAAGCCCACGCCGTAGTTTGATTGAGCCGGCAATGGCGCTAAGCCAGTGATGGCACTAAGCCCATGCCGCAGTTTAATTGAGTCGGTGAAGGCACGAAGCCCGTCCCGCAGAGAGGGGTCCTCATGCCGGAGCATTACGAGCGGAGCCCCCGGAATGATCCACATCCGGGGGGTGGGTCGAAGCATGTTCCACGTCCATGGCTGGAGCACATGGTGTGGTGAATAAGTGTGATGCCCGGAGGCCTGTAGCATGATTGTGGAGTATGGGCACGGCGACAACTGTCGCGGAGGTATACTTGGTGCTGAGGCACATATCATAAGAATGGCGCAAGGCGCAGCGACGACTGTCGCGGAGCAATACTTGGGATAGTGTGCTGCCGTCGTGATGATTGCGCACGGTCGGTGAGGAGCGTCAAGTGACCATTGGTGGTGCATTGTAGAGAGCGCGATGAGTGATGTCAGAAGTTTAGGAATGACCATTGCAAGGCAAAAGGTTGGCCGACCCCCTACAGAAAGCGGTGGCCGACCCCCTTAGGAAGGGGTGGGCGACCCCTCTGCGTGGAAGGGGTGGCCGACTCCCTTGCGGTAAAGGGGTGGCCGACCCTTCACAACAAAGGGGTGGCTGACCCCCTGAAGGAAAGGGTGGCCGACCCCTTGAGAAAAGGGGTGGCCGACCCCCTTAGGAAAGGGGTGGCCGACCCCCTTGAGGGGTCGATCCCTTTCTCTAGCAGTTTGACTGTGTTTTTGTCGCTGCATTGGTGATGCCTGTGGATGCTTGAAAGGAGATGCACTTTGACCGGGTTATGGCGTTGAATAATTGACCGTTGACTGGGTGATGTGTCGCCCGACGCGGGTCCCTTAGCGGGCCCCGGGGGTCTGACCAAGATAAGGTAGGAACAGATGTCAACTTCACCTCAGTTCTAAAAAAAGCCCCACACCAATGCTCTACACCTCTCTACGTTGACAATCATGAGCTCCAAAGTCCATTTTAGAAAGTCTCTCATCTGTCTACGTTGCCAATCATGAGCTCCAAACTGCCACAACCATTGATACCTTTCTGTTGCCACCATCATCACTACTACCATTGTTATTGTATCGCTACTGCCACCACCATCGCCAACATGATTTTGACAAAAAAAATATGTATAATATACATAAGTATATGCGAAATTTTGATAAAATGGATAAATTTATAAATAAAATAAAATAATTTCTAGACATTTGCTTTTAGTTTACCAAACATTATGACTTATTTTTCATTGATAAAATTCCAATCGCTTAAAATTTTCAATTTTACAAATTCAGGATTTTACTGTTGAATGCTTAAATTTCAAAATGGACTATACTTGTAGTTGTAACCGGTGAACCTGGCCCATCCAACCGGTATATTTACATGGACCCGCCCGCCTGACCCGTATCTAATAACGTAAAAACCCTAGTAAATGCACAAAGCCTTTTCACCTTCACCTTCACCCTCTGAAAGCCAAACAGCAAAATCTATGGCTTATTCCCCTCGCACAGACTCCGTCGGCCCCACCATCCCGTCGGATCTTGTCCAAAACATCCTGTCCAGGCTCCCAGTCAAAGCCCTCGGCAAGTTCAAATCCGTCTCCAAACAGTGGCACACCACCATCACCGACCCTTTCTTCCTCCTGACCCACAGGGAATCGTCACTCCAGAATCCAAATCTCGTCCTACTCCGCAAAACCCGGACAGAAGAGCAGATCAACAAGACCTATGTAGCCAAAACCCAAGTTGAAGCATCCTCTGTGGGTTTTGATGGAAACCCTTATCTTGATTTTACTTTGAATTTTACTGATGATGTTGACTTGTTGCCCTCTAAGTGGGACTTGATATGCTTTGTTGGGGAAAGTGGGTTTTATGTGTGCAACCCGAGTACACAGGAGATGGTCAAATTGCCCGAGATGAGTGCTTGTACTTCTGGGGGTGGGGTTGTTGCGGGTATGGGGTACGACTCTTCGTCTGATGAGTACGTTTTCGTGCATTTGTTCGATAGGGTTTTGGATGTGGATTATGATAACGATTTTGGGTGCGAGGTTTTGAGGCTGAGAGACGGTGGGGTAGTTGATTGTTCGTGGAAGGTGGCGGGGGCGAGCTGCCCCTACGACGTGAGAGGGTGGGGGGTTTTCGTTGGGAATGCATTTTATTGGATGATTTGGGATGCGTATGACCATCCTGGAAACGATGCGATAGTGTCGTTTGATTTGGAGAGGGAAGAGTTTTCGACGGTCAGGCCGCCAAGGGGTTGTCTTGATCCGGAGGGGGTGTGGTTTTTGGTGGAGCTGGGTGGGTGCTTGTGTTTGGTTGATAATGTGACGCGCCCGTTGATGATGGACATTTGGGTGATGAATGATCGGGATAATCACGAGTGGGTTAAGGAGTACAATATCTATTTGGACGGTTTTAGCAAGGAGTTGCTGAAGTTCATCGTTCCTTTGGATAACCGGGATGGACAGATATTGATGGATGCTAAGCAAGAGAAGCTTTGCTACTATGATACAGAGGATAAGAGATTCAGCCGAATGTGTAGTCTACTAGAAGGCAATTGGACGTGGGTGCGGCTTTACACTCAGAGCTTCTTCTCCTTGGGCAGCTGGTAGACTGGATGGCGTTAGTTTTTGGATATCTGCATCTGTTGTCTGCAAGCATCTTTGTCATGATCATTGTTTGGTTAGTCGTTAATGTTTCATGTGTAATTTCAGTTGTCCGTCCAAATATCTGGAAATTCTATCCGAGTCAGTGCATTAGTTCTCCAAGTTATAGTCTTAATTCTAGTGTCACCCGGCCGAATTTTTTAGTTGTCTTTTGGTTCAATATCCAATTTTCTGGTTGAATGAGATATTGAGATTTGGTTTTTAAAGTGAACTTGTCTTGGAGTTGATGAGGTTGCTTTCTATTGTCTTCTGTGTGCTTGATTTGATTCGTAGTTTCATGTGTTTAAAAGGTTCTGAACAACTTGTGGTGAAGGGGGAAGTTTTTGGCAAAGAGTTTGTTCCTTATATGAGTTACAACTCTGTACGGTATTATGCTGTGACCTTTCGTATAAATCCGTACGTGGGTGAAAGACCATGATTTTTTTGGAATATGGTAAGAAATGTTGGACTTTGTTGCTAGTTACATTGAAAGGCCCCTTTCCTACTTAAGTATACCAGTTAGTAGTGCAGAGCCACCAAGTGTTCTGTTATTAAGTTGATGTTTGTGTGACCAAGATTTAGGCTTCTGGCCTTCCTTTGGTATGATTTAGTCTCTGTCTCTTCACATCATATCTTTGACTTTATATGTCAGTACATGTATACTTTCCGATTTTGAAGGGGGGAGATCCTATAGGATCTCTCTTTATGATACGCTCAAATTGTTTCATTGCTGTTTTCCATCCGTGTTCCTATGAAGATTGTTGACTTAGTGGCTTGTTAGCAATTCAGCCACCACGAAAAACTTTTAACTCCAAACTTGTAACACTTAAGCTGTTGAAAAGCTGGTGGTTGGTGTAAGGGTTCTGGTAATCGACTTGATAGCTTTTCAGAGGGTGCAAATTTCGAAAATAATATTTTTGGTTAATTTTCTCGAATATGGAGGTTCGCAGATGCTATTCATGAAGATGGAGGTTGAGCCTTTGGCGCAATGGCTAAAGTTTCATCATACCTGACCTGGAGGTCACAGGTTTGAAACACGTAAACAGCTGACAATCTTCAGACCCTGCAATGCTGAACTATCACACCCCTTTTCCAGTTGCATGGAAGACCCTCCAAGTTTGACGATTTACTGGCTAGTGACACCTTTTGGCAGCTTGATGATTTACTGGGCTAGTGACCATAGCTGAAAGGTTAGATCTCGATGGTACTTTCTTCTGTTGAGAGGATGGTGGGTCGAAAATGAAGAGAGGATGCGGAGAAAGGTTAGTTATTCTTTTTACCATCGATGTTTAAGGCCAGAGATACCCTGTGTGTCTCCCTACCTCCCTCTGTGTGTGTGTGTGTTACAGCACACAAAGTTAGGGCATTCTAGAAAATTTGGGCTGTTTTACTAAATACAGGAATGTTATAATTTGGATGCCCTTGCCCCATATATCTAGTGCACTGCAAGCAACCCGAATAATAGCTGCTGCAACTTGGATTGTGTTTTTTATGCTTTTATTTTTTGTCATGATATCACCGGCATGAGTTTATCGTATTTCATTCGTGTCATTTAGAAAAGAGTAATTTCAAGGTAATAAAAAAAAATATTAATTACGAGGATCTCCGTCGCAGAGGGGTAGTTCTTGGTTGCAATCCGGTGGTCATTTATATTTTTTTTGGCTATTATTTGCATCTTTGGACTTTTGTGTCTCAGTTTATACGTATTTAAACCTTGTTGATTTTGTGCTTTTTTGTTTGGTGATACATCATTGTGGCTTATGCTCATCATCTTAACTGATCTGTGGCAGTACAAGTTATTGTCTTGTCTCTTAGTTGGAAACATAATTTAGTAACATACATTCATTTAGAGTATCGCCTTCTGCAGTTTTATTTTGCTGAAGCAGTTTTTTGATTTTGGGAAATTATGTTTCTTCATGCAATTTTGCATGCACCTGATGTGTTTGCTTTTTCGTGAGAACTCCATTCTATCTCTTATTCTTATCTTACTTCTCTTCTCGAAGACTTGCCTTTCATTTATCAACAGTAGCCAGCCCCATAAAGTTATACCATCTGAATTTGAAGTGTTGTTATAGTTTCATAATGAGCTGTATAGAGTTGGACACGACTACCATCTGGATCTTCGCTCTTTCCGCTCTCGCTGAAGTTTGTCCTTGAAAACAAGAGAATTTGTATTAAAGCCAAATTAGTTATACATTGCCAGATGGTGAACTAGTTTAGGACAGTACTTGGAAGTCGTGTAGGGTAGTTGCAAAGCATCTCTTACTTCTCTTAATATAAATGGAAACCATGTTAAATGCTTTAAAGCAATGTTGTGGTTTCTCGCTCTCAAAAGACCTCGGGTTATATCTTGGAGCCCCTCTCATCCATAAAAGATACTCTAAAAACCATTTCAACCACATCATTGAAAAGGTCCAAATGAAACTCTCTGGTTGGAAAACTAAGAATTTGTTTGACAAAACTTTTTTTTTAATTTTCAGTTTCAAAAAAAAATAAAAAAAATTAAAGAGCAGTTTAATTTTATTTTTTACAAAAACAAGTGGGTGTTTATAACTTAGCTTTTTTTTTGTTGAGTTTTTTTTTGTGGTGATTTGTGGTGGGGGTGGTCGACAGTGGCTGGTGGCTACTGGCGCCGGTCTCCTGTAGTCGCTGGCGGCTGACAGTGGTGGTGGTCTAAAAAGAAAATCAATATTAAAAAAAAAAATCAGTTTTTAGAGTTTTTAAAAATAGTCTTGATTTAAAAACTGAGTTTTTAAACTAAAGGAAAAAAAATTGTTACCAAACGTAACTTTTTTTTCAATTTTCAAAACTGAAAAAAAAAACTGTGTCAAATAGGGCCTAAACTTCTATCGCCTGTCGGGAGAGTTACCATGTTTCAATCTGTCACTGCTACTATTCCCAACTATAATATGCAAACTAATATACTTCCCATGGAAACTTGCAACACCCTTGACAAAATTAATAGAAATTTCTTATGAAGAGATACAAAGAACTTAAAAAAGATACATCTTGTGAATTGTATATTGTTTGCAAACCTAAGGAGGATGGAGGACTAGGTCTCAGAAAGAGCAAAGAGAACAACATAGCTCTGCTCGCTAAACTATCCTAGAACCTTTGTAAGATGGAAACCCCCTTGTGGACCAAAGTTTGGCTGCGAAATATATAACCTCCAAAAAACCTAGAATCTGGGAACCCAAAAAAGGTGGTCACATATCTAGAAAGGCATCATGAGCACTAAATCTTGTCTTGTCAAAGGAATCAAATGGCTTATCGGAGATGGGAAGAACATTTCTTTAGGGGAGGATCGGTGGTGTGGAGATAAACCTTTGAATAAAAATAACAACCGTATAGATCCTAAGATTAAAGTTAGTGATTGTTTGCAAAATGATGTTTGGAGCATTGATCACCGGAAGGATCAACTGGGAGATGACCTCATTACTCAAATTTAAAACCCCCATATCTACTTACATAACCTATCTGACACCCCCATTTGGGGTCTTGAGACTAATGACCTTTTTTTCCTCCAAATCGAATTATACCAACATGCTGGACCATCAAGTTGATAAGAATCTCCAGGATAACAAAATTTGGAGGAAATTTGGAAGATTAAGACCTCCAAAAGAATAAACTTTTTCCTCTGGATTGTGTCACATAACCGTTTACCGACTAATTCCATGCGTGCCACTAGAGGGTTGACATTAAATCCTTCATGTGATTTGTGTCATAATCACCAGGAAGACACTGATTATGTCCTCAGAATGTGCCACGCTGCTCAGGAGGTGTGGAAACATTTCCTCCCCCATACTATCATGGCTGAAGAAAAAAACATGAGCATGAAAAACTGGCTGCTTAAGTACTGCTCCTCATATAAAAACAAGGAAGAACCCCAACATCATACACAACCTCAACTTTTTGCTATTATTATCTGGTATATATGGAAAAGCAGGAACGAAAGGATCTTCAACAACATGCAGCCAGATGCCAACAGTACAATCCAAAGGATCAAACGTCACCATGATGACACGATAAAGGCTTTCCACTCTTCTTTAAATACAAAGAACCATAAAATGCACAACCTAATCACTTGGAATTTTTCATTGGCAGGACATTTCAAGTTGTATATAGATGGATGTGCAAGAGGTAATCCAAGACAAGGAGGTTTCGGAGGAATCCTTAGAGATGTCAAATGGGTCGGGCCGGCCCAGCCCAAGCCCATCGGGCCTCCAACAAATCGGGCTGGGGCCGGGCCGGGCCTGGTTCTGAGGATATTTGGGCCCGGTCCAAGCCCAAGCCCTAGGCCCAACATTTAGGGCCGGGCTTGGGCCGGCTCAGGCCCAATTTTCTTTTTTTAATTTTTTTTTGGCATTTTTTTGTTATTCAAGGTAAGGGTTTTTTTTTAATTATGGTAATTTGCTGTTAGGGACACTTTATTAAAGCGTCCCTAACAGATTCCAAGTTCCAGCCCACTCAAATTATAACATAAATTGACAAAATACAACAAATGTGGGGTACACGATGCATTGGGGTCAGCAATTTCAATACATAAAGATGTTGGAAATTTACTCGATCCCATGACCACTATATTTATAAAGAAAAAAAATCAAAGGCTTTAAGATGTGTTATTATTCTTCGCATTACTTAAATCTTTAGTACTGTTTAGGGGGGAAAGGGAGAATAAATCTGTTGGGGGAAAGGGGAAGTGGAATTTCAAAAGTAAAGAGGGGGGCCTGAACCGGGCCTGAACTGGGCCAGACCCGGGCCAGGCCTGGCCTGGCCCGGGCTTTTTTTTGGGAAATGTAGGCCTGGCCCAGGCCCTCAAAGGCCAGGGCAGCACTGTTCATCAAAGGGCCCGGGCTAGAAAGGGGCAGGGTCGGGCCGGCCCGTGGGCCGCCCGACCCATTTGACAACTCTAGGAATCCTAAGAGATGAATGCGGGATATGTCAATGGGGTTTCTACGGTAATCTAGGCAAATCAACAAGTCTAGAAGCTGAAATCTGGGGTATACACCAAGGACTAAAGATGGCAAAGGAACTTAATATCCAAAAACTGATTTTGGAAACAGACTCATTGGTGGCAATCCAGCTACCAACTAAGGAAGAAAACCAAAATCACCAATTGAGAGGACTGATTGCAGACTGCAGATTCATCATGCAAAGATACAAATATCGGATAAGCCATACACCACACGAAGGCAACAAATGTGCAAATCTCCTGGCCAATCTGGGAGCAGATCAATCACAACTCTTTTGTTCAAGTGAAAGAACCCAGCACTGAACTTCAGAGGCTTTTATTATCTGATGACATTAGTGGAGTAGCCTTGAAAGGCATAGTTAATTGTATTTCTTTTTCCCTACCAACCAAAAAAAAAAGTACTGCCGAGATTATATGCATAAGTGGCGTGGCTGAGGTTACTAAATTAGGTCCTTGAGGAGATCCAAAAATATATATGTGGAGGAGTAAATTTTGAACCAATGGTATAGTGCCATGTAGCATTTAGTTGGTCTGTGAACATTATTTCATGGCAATTGAAAATTGTAATGAGCGACATTTCTAGTTTTGGCGTACTCTTTTTAAGTTGCCAAAATCGAAAGTTGTCAAGTCACAAATGATTAAAAGATAAAAGGAAAAAAAAAAAAAAAAGGAACCTATGAACATGTTGGAGTGAGCCAGTCCTTTGCAGGGGCGAACCTGTGAGCTCCCAATTCTGCATCCAAACTTGCATTTCTTGGGGTTTATCCCAAAATAATCAATGTTTAGCTCTTCCAGGCCAATGCAATATAATTTTTAAACACCAAACTACTTGATTTTAGCAAGATTTAAGCTAGTTTCACCGTTCTAAAGTCGATGCATGACAAATTTGGGATGGTTAAAGCTGATTATTCCCTACCTAGATGTTGCTTTTGGGTTGCCGGTAAGTTCTTTCCTTTATAAAAGCAGGTTATTCTGGTCCTTGACAACAAAAAGTACGTTTCTATTTTGGCCTCTAAATAAAAACATGCATTTCGACATAAGTAGGTGGAAGGCAGTGGACCGCTAATTGCATATCATCTTTGTTATAACCAGTCAGCAAGTATTACATGTTGAATTTCTTTCCTTTTTTATACCACTACGAGCTGACGTCCACACGCAATGTGTGTGCGATTAAGTCACTTTTACGCGGTGTTTGATAGTTTTTTTTAAAATAAATAATTCTATTGTCACTAAAATCCCTAAATATCAAAACTTCTATCATTTTTAAATTTTTAAAAAACAATTCCTAACAACAAAAATGTAAGGCACTTAAATTATTGGTGTAAGAAAGTCTAAACTATAGTAAAATCATTAAAACATAGAGATAAATTAATAATATTTTTAAAACTATGTAAACAACTCTTTTTATTATTAGTACTTTTCAACACATTTGAATGTCCAACGATTTTTATACTAACATTTTTCAAGGAATTGATAAGTATCATATTTGAATTTGATATTTAAATCGGATTTCAAAATAGGTAACCAAATAAACAATGTTACTTAAATCATACTTGCAAGAGCCTAACACATCCAAATATTAGCTCTGCAAGTTGTCAACTTTATTTCTTACTAATACTGACCCCGTGCGTTGCACACGAGAGCAATAATTATTAGAAACTCATATTTATATGCTAAATAGTAATGACAAATAATGTTATTTTCTGTTTTCTACCATTTTTTGTAACAATAGTAGTAACCCATGTGTTCAAGTTTTTACCAATCGATGACCCATGAACGGCCTCCATTTGCCGGCCACCCATGACCCCCGAGTCCCGCCACCAGACTTTCATCCACCGCCAATCACCCAACCTCTACCCACCACGTCCACCAATCGCCAACCACGACCACCGGCCTCCAAGGGCCACAAACTTAACCAATATCGCCACCAACAGTCACCTCGCAGATTCAGCACCGGAGCGAAAAGAGATCGGCGGTAGAGGAATTAGCCGGTGCTTTCTTGAGCACTTTGTTAGTCTGTCGCTATCCTCGCACATTGGATTTCCTTCAAAGAGAGAGGGAGAAGGGAAAATGAAGAGATGCGTGGTATAAAAAAAATTACATTTCATTGGGACACTATTGTAAAGCCAAATAGAGCATTACCGTTATAATTACCATTAGAGTCTTGAAAAAGAAAAAAAATTAGAGCTACTCATCTATGGATATGGAGGGATAGAGGATGGGAGGAAAATAGTTTGATAAGAAAGAAATGCAGTTACGTAAAAAGAAAGTGGGAGTGTCTCTTAGGTAATGAAGAGTGGACAATGATATTTTACCTTTTTATTCTCAAAATGGACACTTGTCAGTTCCGGAGTGAGTTTCAGTGTAACACTAAAAGGATATTACACCAAAAATGATGTTCTCATTATAAGTAACGAGCTGTCGTGCACACGCAATGCGTGCGCAACTCATTCATTGTTTAACTCGTAATATAGTTTTTACAAGGTATTTAATAAAAGCCAAAAATAAATATGTCTTCATGAAAATAAACGCGGTCTACTTGACTATGAATGGTATTGATAATGGAGAAAATAAAGACAATAAAAATGATAATAACGGTGTTACCATAAATATTAATGAATGAGAAAATTTCTTTTCCAACAAAATATCCAAAATTTCTTCCCAAAACAGTAATGTGCTGTAAAACATGCACCAACACTTGGCTCAAGTCCTATGCTCTTTGAGTAGTGCTTCCTGAGTGACTGCCTAATGATGTAGAGCTCTTCTTCCCTTTCTCTCCTTTTCAAATTCTCTCTCCACCACTTCCCCTCTCTATTGCCCAACGATTACTACCCTTTTGAAATGGATGTGTTAATTCTTTGGCCTATATTCTCTTTTGTTTGTCAAATATCCTTTACTTGTTCACAGATTCAGCACCACGAAAATGAATATGAGGCCATTTTCACAAAAGTTGCAAATGAATGCTATTGATATATCACTTGAGTATGAAATCAACGCCCACTCGGGCACACCACTGCAACCCAATCTTCCGCCGTCACGATGACCACTCCCAGTCGCACGTCGAGGGCCTCCATCCACCCACGACCGCCGTCGATCCACGCTGTCACACGACCACCACTCCCACTACCGCATGACACGGCCTCCATTTAGCCACAACCGTTGTTGATTCACATTGCCACACGGCCACCACTCCCACTGCCGCATTACACGGCCTCCATCTACCTACGATGCCATCGGTCATCTGAGCCGCCGCGCAGCACTATCTGCCACCCACGACCCCTGAGTACCGCACAAGCATCCATCCACCGCCAATCTCCCAACCACCACCAATCACATCTACCAATCTCCGAGTACGACCACCTCCTCTGTCAATCACAAACCAAAGGCCTCCCTAAGGCAATAGTCACCTTGCGGATTGAATTTCTTTGGAGAGTTGTTAAGGGAGAAAGGGAAATGGAGAGCGAAAAATGAAGAGATGCGTGAATCAGAAAAAAAATTTCATTGGAACACTATCATAAAACCTAGAGCATAACCGTAAAGTCTTGACCAAAAGAATTGGAACTGCTCGTTAACTGCCAATTTTCAATCTGCAATGGCGATGGAGGAAGAGAGGATATGAAGAAAGTAGTTTGATAAGAAAGAAATGCAGTTACGCAAGTGTAGGGGGTGGGAGAGTCTTTGAGGTAATTAAAGATGTGAAAAATGGATACTGATATTTATTTTTTGTCCTCAAAATTGACACCTGTCGACACTGGAGTGATTCTCAGTATAACACTACGATGCACGTAAATATTAATATGTGCTAAAATAAGATTATGGTACAGAAAAGTCATAACTTTATGTATTCTCTTGACTATAACAATCAATTTCATATGATTCAAGTATATATGTTAATTTGATTCTAGCATATATGTTAATTTAATTCAAGTTCAAAGTGTAAGTTGAAATTGAGATGGATATGTATAAGGACTGCTCTACAAAAATTATGAATCTTCCAGCATGTTAATAATATCTCAATGACCTTCATCTAGAGGTATCAAATGGGCCGGGCTTGAGGCAAAGCCCCAAGCCCATCGGGCCTCTAGCAAAACGGGCTGGGGCCGGGCCAGAATGGGGGATACAGCCCAGTCCAAGAGCAGGCCCCAGGCCCAACATCTAGGGCCGGGCTTGGGCCGGGCCCGGGCCCAATTTTTTTTGTATTTTCTTGTTATTCAATGTAAAGACTTTAATTACTGTAATTTGTGTTCATAGGCCCTCCTCCTTTTATCCGGGTTAAGAAAGCAAGCTTGTAAACAAACAGGCGAAGTTATCTTTTTTTATATATACGAAAAAATATCTATCTTGCTTGTAAAAATTTATTATATATATATATATACATATATATATATATATATATATATATATATATATATATGAAAAAACTATATTTTGTGAGAAATTTTATTCTTAAAACTTAAAAGAAGGAAAATAAAAAGAAATTACCTAATCATCCGAAAATACTTCAACATCCGAGTCACTGCTCTTCCTATCATCAATCGGTTTATCTTGCTCGCGGTATTTCGCATCAAGATAATCATTCCAACATACGCATAGCTCAAGCGACTCGATGTTAAGACGACTCCTCCTGTCATCCGAAACCCTCCCGCTCGCTACAAATGCTGACTCTGAAGCAACCATGAAGGCTTGCACTGACAGTACATCCCGTGCAATTTGAGCTAAAGTTTTATACATATTTTGATTTTGTTTCAAAAAATTTAACAAATTAAAATTAACCTGTTCTTGCATTAATAAATCAGCATAATGATCAGTATTTGAATGTACACCAATCTCATTAAAAGAGAAAAAAGTAGACGAACCTGCCGAATTAGAAATACCTTCACCTGGTAGTTGTTTTGCTACTAGATATTCAAAGCCCTTAAGGTATGGCGCATAATACCTCTCAGCAGTCGATGATGAAGCTCATCCGTGCACGTCAGCAGAATTACGATAGAGGTTGAACAGTTCCTCAAATGTCTTGCTCACTTTTGCTTGGAGTGCGGTTGTGTCCTCTAGTGGGTAGCACATTAATATCGATATATCTTGTATCGAGACGTTCACACCATACAACTTTAACCTAGGATCTAAACAAGTAGCAATAGCAAAAATAACAGGCAGTTCACTCCAATATTTATTAAACTTTTTATCCATCACTTTTACTATTTCCTTGAAGGGTCCTATATATCTCAATTTCGATAACATTGTAACCATCTTGAGAATTTCTATTATAGCGAGATGAGAAGTGGGATAGTACGTACTCGACAATAAATTGGTAGACGTGTAAAATACCTCCAAAAATTTAGCTAGGTATGTGGCCATCTGCCATTTATCTTGAGTTGGCAAGCCGGTTGGGAACAAGGTTAGTAGAAAATGCGTATAGATTTCTCTGTATGCCAGAATGTGTAAAAGCATAAGGTATGTAGAGTTCTACCTATGGACCATATCTGTATCTACTCTTCTGTGAGACATATTATATTCAACAGACAATGTTTTAAATTATTGTGTTCTCGAACTCGAACTATTAACATACGCCGTCATACCCTTAATTTTGACAAGAATATCTCCTGCAACAGGTAAACCATCTTGAACAATTAAATTAATTATATGACAAACACAATGAACATGAAATAATTTACCAGAAAGTACAGGTTGAGGCTCTCCTCTAAAGCATCAACAGTAGTTGTATTGTT